>CM017564.1:17636593-17793447 GCA_007844125.1 Sinonovacula constricta
CACAGATAGATACAAACCCACCCAGACACACACACACACACACAAGCTCGCGCGCTCACGCGTGCACGCACGCATACATACAAAACCATACACATATATATGTTAGGAAAGAGAGATGAATAAAATATGTACACATATATGTATACAAGTGAAGAATCAGCAGTATACTATTTAACGCTAATGATTACAAAAATTAATATAATGATTAATTTCACCTAATTAGATCTTGTGGAAGCAAGATCTAGAAATGAAATCTTCATGAATAAAATGTAATAAATAAATTATATGTTATGCACTCACAATTAAATGCTCAAACTTGCCGAAACGAAAAACAAGAAGAGCGTTCATTACTAAAAATGCATATGTCAAGACTACGATTTACTATAGTCAATACATAAGCAAGAAATAGACATTAAATGAAAGAATAGAAACAACACACATAAGTATTTACAAATGTAAACGCTGCCATAATAAATATATATAATGAAAGGCAATGCTCATGAAGTCTTCATATTTTGCTTCAAGAAGAGATGCAAAAAACGGGTTCCTTAACCCCAAATAAAGATTAACTAAGTTTGAGGTACTCATACTTAAAAGGTAATTGGATACAACACTACCAAATGTTGTAAAGAGCTTATTATAAAACAAGACGCGAATTCGCGCATTCCTTGACAGTCTATAATTGTGTGGTCAGCAAGTGACGTAACTAATAACAAATTATTACAATATTTACATTGGTCAATCATTAATGTTGTATACGATATAAACTTGACAACAGCAAAACAATAAGTTAAACACTTAGGCCTTTTATTAGCAAAATACCATACATCACACAAGTCATATGAACAATGTATGCCTCTAAAACGATTAAATTCTGCCTGACAAATACGGGAGAACCAATCGCTAATAACTCAAGTCCATATATGGTTTGAAACTATTTTCTTCCAATGTATCCTGCTGGGGAATTCTGCGCATGTTGCATATTGAATGAAATATTCGTCTATTCCATAACATGACAGTGCTTTAAACACATCAGTAAAGAATCCGCTTACATTACGGAAAAGAAAATGTTGAGAACATCTAATTCGAACCATATCTTTAATTCGGAAACAACCGTTTAAGCGACACAGCTGGCCAAATAGTATAAATTTTCTTTTGTCAATTTCTGCCTTGAGCGGCAGGCAACCAACAAGACTCAGTGCAACATCAGAACGAGTGGTCATAGATAAGCCTTGCATGGATTTAATGCATAGGCGATGGGCACGCTTTAGTCTAGTGATCTCGTGATCAGTTAGACCATAGATACATTCCGTACCGTAGAGCGCTCTGGGCAGAACCACACTATTGTATATGCGTTTGCAAGTAATTGGATTTAAGCGACTCTCGACGGAAGAACAATTTATTGTACAAAAAAAAAAGTTGTTCGTAATTTACT
This sequence comes from Sinonovacula constricta, assembly GCA_007844125.1. Classification (NCBI taxonomy): domain Eukaryota; kingdom Metazoa; phylum Mollusca; class Bivalvia; order Cardiida; family Solecurtidae; genus Sinonovacula; species Sinonovacula constricta. The sequence goes on from CM017564.1 coordinate 17,638,029, forward strand.
AGTGAACACTTCAATTTTTTCACGCGAGCTTACGTTCTTGAATAAAGTAATACCCAAGTGGGTGTAATTGCCAACTTCACTTAAAACAGCATTACTCAATAGCCACTTTCTATTAGCTTTGGTTCCAACGTTTGTGCTTTCATTAAATACTATAATGCCACATTTTGCTGGATTATACTGATATCGCCATCTTCGTGAGTACTGGAAGCACGTATCAATCATGTGTTGTAACCCTTTTACAGACAGCGATAGCAAAAGCATATCATCGGCTACCGTAGGGGCACACATAGATATACCATGTATAGAGAATCCAACTCCTGTGCGTTCTAGTTCTACAATTAAATCGTTAATATAAATTAAGTACAAAAAACTTGAACAAAGCCCCCCCTTGTCTTGCAGACTGCTTGATAGGAAACCATTGGGACATATGGCCTCTATGAAGGACACAGCTATACATGTCAGTATAAAGGGAGACTAAAGTTGTTGGGAGATATTGGTCTGAAATAATTTGTAAAATAAGCCATTATGCCAGACTCTGTCAAATGCTTGTCTACTGTCTAAGAAACATGAATATAGTTTGCTTTTATTTTCCTTGCAGTAATCAATACATTCCTTTGTAAGATATGAGGTCATTATACATCCCACGCCTTTTTGAAAGCCTCCTTGTAACGGATGTATTTTTAAATTCATCTCTTGTTTGAGTCTACATAATATAACAGATTCATATAGTTTTAGAATTGAGGAAGATAGAGTTATAGCTCTGTAGCTATTTGGGTCTGTTCTCTTTTTCTGTCCCCCCTTAAAGTGTGATTATAACGCCGCGTTTAAGGTTTATATGAGTATGCGCATTAAAATACATTAAGTTGAAGAAGCTTACAAGCAGTGATTTTAAGTGTGGGCCGCCACATTTGATGTGTTCGGCATATACACCGTCTAATCCGCATGCTTTTCCTAGGTGTAACTGTTTGATGCCTTCATCAACCTCTAATTAAGATATTGGTTTAACACCCTCTGTGGCAGTAATTGATGATCTTATACTCTGAACAAATGATGTCACGTGATTATAAAATGTAGGATCATAATCCTCGTGCTCTGTATCACTATATAATTCGGCGAAATAACCACCCCATGCCCCGGTTATCCCATTAGGATCACGATACGTTTTGTTATTAAAAATTAAATCGCCACCTGCGAGAAATGCTTTGCGACTTGACTTAGCTTTTAAAAGTTTCCAAAATAACGGACTATTGTTGCAGCATAGTCAATATCATTAAACGTTTTTTGCATGAATTTCCTACCCTCGGTTCGATGACAGCGCCTAAAGGCACGTTTTGCTAGCAGATACTGCTTGAATGAATCTGCTAATTCGCTTCTCGGCCTTCCTTCTCTTACCCAGTTATGCCGTTTGTCTTCCATTTGATTATGAAGACGTTTGAGTTCGATGCCCCAATAAGGCTTAAGATATGAACAATATTTGGTAGATGGAATTGGCGTTCTGGATGCATATGTGATGCCGTCTACCATTTCTTGATAGAGATTGTCAATATGATCGTGAATATTACTATTTTTCTGTATGTCGATGTGACTTAGTGATCTGTTTAATTCGTCTGTAAATTGTTCACGACAGTGATCCCCTACCTTTGACCATTTAATTGGACTGAATGGGAGATTAGCTGTTTCATTCGCTGTGAACCGTAAATTTATAGACGCTATAATTGACCGATGACATGAAACATTAAGACAATCATCATCTATAATTTTACAACTATGCACTAAATCTACCCAGTCTTGGGATATTACAATGTGATCAATTAGCGACTGACTAATGCCATTGTAAGACATAAATGTTGATGTAGCTCCCGAACATATGGGTAAAGTGTTAATGGATAAAAGGTTATTCACATGTAACAATCCTTCGAATTCTCTGGTTCTTACATCGCTGGGACGTATGTATGATGTGCCCTGTAAGTGCGAGTTAAAGTCACCCATTAAAATTACCCGACCATATTTAGTGTATGCACTTAATATATCCTGGATTACACATAAATGTTCCCTGTACAGTAATATCGATAATTAGTGCACGGAGTATATATTTGAAAAATAAATAAATACTCACTAACATTGAGTTGCACTTGAATTCCAATCATATTACAATACGGAACATCAATAGGGGTAATAGTGTGGTCCAAATCTCTTCTCCATAGTAAAGCAACCCCGCCCCTACAACCTTTGCTATGCGACCTTTGCCCCGGTTTACCTATACCAGAATATCTTGGGTGAATAGAATTGATGAAAAATATCGAATCTTCAGAAAGCCAGGTTTCTACAATACCACAAACATGTATACCTTCGTTCGGTAAGAGATTGCTTAAGTAATGCGCACTGGACATAAGTCCTGTGCTATTCCAGGTGCATAGTTTGATGTTAAACATTACAGCAAGAAGAAACACTGAAACATACATTCGAATAACTAGCATATGCATTGTGTCCATGTTTAAAATCTCTCACTTCTATTGAGCATTTTACCCTTATTAAATTTGTTTCTTCTTCACTTACTTAACCAGGGTCTACAAATAACCCCTCGGGGCCAGAACCGCGGCCGTGTCAGTTCCTCAGAGCTATCTGGTTCTACGTTGAGACGGACGATCGCAGTCTCACTATACTCTGGGCGGTAAATACCTATGCGCGTCACTTTAATGCCACGCCTTTTCGTATAGGAGTTGATAATGTCCTCAGTCACATTGCGCAAAAATCCCCCTATGTAAAAGCTGTCTGTTCTCTTGCGCATATATATTTAATAAAGTCTTCGTCGTCGGGCTCGCCGGGCACACTGACATTATCAGCAACTTGACGGTCATCGTAATCCGCTGTATGCCGATGTACGTAGTCATGGCATGACGTCTGGCGTCCACGTGACTCGCTGTTATTATGGCTAGCGGAGCCATTGACTATAACCGGTATGTTGAACCTGTCGGACTGTCTCGGTCGGTTTGATGCCGGTACACCGGGACTAGGAAAGTTCGTCTCCGACGCGACGGCACTATACGGCACTCTGAAGGACAGCCTCTGGAACGTCAGGGAGCAGTTATTGTTCCCATCAATGGAGATGGAATGCGTTCTAGAGTTAGACACCGTCGGTCTCTCGTAGAAATGACCATTATCCTCTGGCGCTGTTTCCCTAAGACTAGTGATAGCATCACTTCGATCAGACACAGGGATAGCAGTGTAAACACTTTCATCTTTCTCATCATGTGACGTCACTGTAATCGACGTGCCGTCATCATCATCATACGGACCAGCCTCCTCACTAGTTTGACGTTCATCATCATTAGGCTGTATTGCCATGTCGTCACAAGGGGCAATATAACAATCAGTGTTGCGTTCACGGGAGACATCAGGGTCACTTTTATTTGGACAGTCGTGAAACTTTGAAAGTTTATTTTCTAGCTTTGTTAATCTTTTTTCAACTGCTTTCACGTTTTTATCTCTCTTGTCTTTCACAGACTTCTTGGTATTCTCAATATCGTCATATCTAGAATAAATTCCAGCTTTTAGCGTTTTCATGTCGCTCCGTATGCTCACAACGCCAGTGCACCTTTCGTCCAGTAGTCGGAGGATTGATGTGTTGCACTCATTAATTTTATGTTCGAGCTGCAAAATGGATTGATCATTATCTTTGGCCACTTTTTGTATCGATTTACGAAGATCTTTAACTTCACTCGAAAACAATGTATAAAGTGAATTTGTTTCCTCTTGTAGAGACAGCATACCAGCTCGCAAGTCTGTAATTATCGATTTGAGTTCGTCTATTTCAAAGTTGTTTGAGCTTGTCTGAGCCTTTTTTTTTTGTTCAAGAGATGTAGCCTTTGTCATGCTTAGTAGATCTTTTAGGTCGTCGAATGAGGCACCATCTAACACCGATGTTAAAGTGTGTATGTCGCTGGCTAGCTTGTACTCCAAACTGTCCCCTCTACGCGTTGCTTTGCGCTTTTTCATTTCAACATTTTCGCTATAGGGATACTCGTTGATACTTGTAAGCGTTTTAAACACAAGATCACGGATTCGCTCTAAGGAGTTTGAGTTAGAATTGAACTCAACTAATATGTTTGTTATAAATTGCTCTCTTGGAAGCTGATGAAACAAGCTCTGTAAATTCAAGAGTTGTGAGTTTTCGTTTACTTCAAAGTTGAAAATGTCATCTATGTTCCCACTATTTACTAAAATCCGGGGAAACTCATTGACACAAATATCTTTCAGGTGACTCTGTGAATCATCACGATCTTCATGATCTGACGTTTGTGACCTGTAACGGGACTGGCCTGCAGGGGATTGTGATCCCATGTCATTGTCCATACTTCTTAGCGATATACTGGTACCGTTATACTCACTGCGTGGCCTGTACTGTTCATGCGTCATACTTGATGATTACAGGTGTATACACGTCCACTCAAAGTAGAACTTTGTTCACATTATGTTGTATCATACACTTTCACTTTTTTGGTGTCTCAAGATAATTGCACATTTTGCTAAACGTTTTGTAGATAACGATGTGCCATATGATTATCTATCACAAAGTAATCTGTTCATTTGTGACTAGCGCAAATGTGTACAAGAACAATATAAGCTAATTGATTTTTACAAAGTCACATTCCAAACACGATAATGATCTCAACAGAAACACAATATGCAAAGCCTTTACAGTTTTCGCGCGCCATTTTGAATTGATATTGCTAGGCTAGGCTTGACATTAGAAAACAAGTGTTTTCTGCAAATTCACAAACACATTGATTTTAAAACGCAATATAAGTCTCAACAGTACCTTTGTACATCAATACATCATATCCAAATTTCAAAACCGTTCCGAAATTTTGCTCCAAAGCACAAAAGAGTTGAGCACCATCACAAATTGGTCCTTTTCCTCGCGCATGCGCACTCCTTACAAAGATAATACAACGAAAGGAATTGTGCGTGTTCATTACAGGCCAAGATAAACACACACTATTCGTGTGCATGTCTTACATTGTTGCAAAACGCCCAGTAGTTCTAGATTAAATTTTTCGTTTACAAATTTCACAACTACGGTAAATGAATCGTGTGGTGATCCACAAAGGTTCTCGGTATATTGATTGCAATATTTTTTCTGTACATGTCTCAAAATAAGGTATTTTGCAACAAAATATTAAAACCCTCTATTACAGTTTGTGTATCATTGCTTCTTAAATAGATACCAATAATTTAATATATGTTTGGAGGTATGAGGATTTCTGTCTGTCCATGTTGACGATAAAACTTCGTGAGTATTATTAAAATTACATTATGATTGAAAGTTATGACACTGTAAGTATTTCAGCATATATATATATATATATATATATATATATATATATATATATATATATATATATATATATATATATATATATATATATATATATATATATATGTATGTATGTATGTATGTATGTATGTATGTATGTATGTATGTATGTATGTATATATTAAGATTTGAGGGCAGTGTTATTAAAATGTCCTATATCCTTAAAATGCTGTGTTGCGTGATTTTGTGACACTTGAGCAGACAAAACGCTTTGTCTATGTAATCAATATCCAAAACAAGAAAAGAAGATACGAGACCTACTGATTTGTTTAAACGATCAAATAATGTTTAAAGTTCTAAGCTAAGATACCGGCCACACAACCCCATCTAACATATTCAAACAAGGTTGCACATTTGCAAAAATTGCCTTCATCAATCTTGCACTGGCCATTACATTATAACGAGTGCCACTTAAGTTCACGAAATAAACAAAGACAAATAAACAAGTTAAAAAGTATCCTTTTAAAAAACAAAATAAAAAAACAACAACAAAAACAACGTGAAGATTTATTGAAATAACTGCGAAGAACATTTTGTTAAGCATTAGATCACAAAATCGTGTCAACAATGCGATTCGTGTCTGGTCTGTCAAATTATGTTGACTTATCCGAAGAATTTCTAGAATTTCAGAAAGAAGCTTCAAAGTTTAAACAAGAGCTGTCAGGATATATTTAAGCACGGTATACTGAAGTCTAAATTGTTTATTGATCATTGCCACTTCCAAACCTTGGGATGTGGAATTTCAAATTTATCTTTCATTAAAGTGGACAAATTATAGCATTGTAATTAGTCATAATCTGTCAAATGTGTTGACTAACATTTGAAATGTGTTATATTGCTTTATGTTAATAACTTGAAATATTTGGTAAAACTACTACATTTGAATTTAAATTATTTCCATAATACATAATTATTGATTGTATAACATCGAAGAACGTTTATTAAATTTCGGTGTACTGTGTTGTTTAAAATGTTACATTGTAAAGCTTAATTGTCAAGTAAGGTAAATAGTACTAATACTAATAGAAATAGTTAAGACAACTCATTTTGGATACGATTGTATAACTCCGTCATTTTGGCATTTAAAAAAATCACAAGTTTTGTATTCACTTTTGATCTTTCTTCCCGCCGCCTCCCATTTCCTCTGTTCATTCCTTTCTTCTTCCTCCTCTACTTTTCTTGTTTCCTACTTATCGTCTCCACACTCTCGTTTTCACCCTCCCACCCTTTTGAACTTTTACATAATTTATAAAAGATGATTATTCAAATGCCACACGAGACTGTCGATGTTTTGTGAATATAGTTGGTCTGCCTGAGGCAATATGTGTTCAATCGTATTAGAATATTTTATCATTTTTGATCGTAGATGGATCACTTTATCCTAATGCAGGCTCTGAACAATATTCGATTCGCTTTAGCTAATAGTGCACGCGTTTATTCCACACTTCAATTATATTTTTTTCCTTTTCCGGACATGTTGTTTATCTATATTTAAATATTTTAGATCGTGACAAATATACAAAACGTTCGTACAGCGTTTGGCTTTCAAGCACTTCTCGTTAACATGAGTACATGTTTGTCCTATCCTCTACTGTTATCAATATTGTGTAAGCATTTATAGTTATTTTATGATAATAAATATTTTCAATTATTCATGAAATAATGGTCAGTAGAAACAATGTTACAGTTAACATAACAATGGGGACTTTGTAAGTAAAACCGTAACAAGAACTAGGAGTCACTGGCAAAGCTAAACACATGTTACATCTTAGGGTCTATTTACTCAATTCCACTCAATTCGTTTTTATTGCAAAAATGTTGCCGTTATGAGGTCGAAATGCTTCAATACTATGCCTCTCCCACTTACAAAAAGGTACGTCACTTTCACTGCCGCTTTAAACATTGGTTTTCTATGATATCACACTACGTGTCAATTATCCTATTAAATACACAAAGTACCAAATTGAGATTAAACATCAATGAGGATAAGTGAAGTACTAGCTGTAAAGCAGGTAGCATTTAAATTATAGTCTTAATGATTGCATTGTGCTCACATACACAAAGAGTAGAATAAAATATGTGGTAATGTGTGCTTAAGATCTGTTTTGGACGCCGCTGAAACAAGCAAACATTGATATTGTCCTATTTTATCTGACACGTGTATAAAAGCATTTATGAGTATATATTTTATCATTTTACCAATAATGTCACATGTTAGTGTTTCACATGTAAGTAGTTTGGTAAAATAAGATATTTGAAAGAGAATACAACATTTTAGAAAAATACAGTAATCAACCTATGGTGGACACTAGCACATATGGTGATAAAGTATTGGAGTATAAGAGCAGTTTAGATGTGATTCAGATGGATTTCTTACATTTTACGGGACTATTGAAACTTAACAAATCGTTCTTCTTAACTTTGAGTAGGTTGTTCAAATTTTAGTTTACAAAGTGTGTACATTTGATATTTGATATGTTTTGAGATAAACCTTAAGTCAGAGTCGAACAAGGCTAGTAAAGGCCCATGGCAATTAAATTTAGTATTACGGCATAGTTTTTCTGTCTATAAGAATAGAAGTATGATATTAATCCCACCTGCCATTTGCTACAACAGCTACTTATATTTTTGCTGATTCGAGACCACTTTGTGTAATGTATATTGGTTCGTTACAAGCGGTTTATTATGTTTCCCTTTTACCATCGTCAGACTATTCTGTATATCATTGGTCATTTACGTTTGACAGGTTTAACCATTTTACGCGTACTAGGCTGTTGTGTTTCAAACTATTTAATGCGTTATATTTGTTTACAGTCACAGTATTAACTACTGTATTTTGCGGAATACAACCCACTGGGGAAAAAAACCTGCATGGCCCTTTTTTATTTTTATTTTTTTTTTTTTATTTTGTAAATACATACCCCGCAGCGGAATATTCCCCGCACCCATTGTGCCGATAATTTATGTGTAAAGAAGCCATATTCCCACAAACACGTGTCAACTGTATCACACCAAGTCAGCGCGATCTACACAGGTGTTACCTAACACTACAATGCATATATCATATATCGATCGATAATCCTTCTCAACTTCTGCTGTAACATAAAAGCTGACCTTTTGTCGGTAAAGTGAGAGCTATTTATAGATAATGGGATGGTGCAATACGTTAGGGGTGGTTATTTTGATGTTAACGCGTTAAGTGTTTAATTGGAATAATCAGGGCACGATAGGCTGATACTTGCAAAAATTTAATTGCCGTGCAGTGGCATTAGAAAGAATGTAAATTATTGTTTGCTATGTTTATGTTTCCGACAAAAGTGACAATAAAAGGTGATTGATTGATTTAACTGTGCAGCGTAATTATCGGCGTGATATGTGTTGAAACAGAAGTGCAAACACCATACCATACCATACTGTGTACCGGTATATATTTTTGCCCAAAATTGGAAACAACATCACTTCCAAGATGCCTTCACAGAAAAGCCACACTTCAAGCTTGAAGCAGTTAGCTATGCTAAATAGAATGGAAATCGGCCAGTCTAATTTTTAAATTGTGTTGTTTATCTTTATCATATTGTTCTAGTTTGCAAATTTATTAATTAAAATTAACACAACGAATCTTTTTTCGTCTTTCACACAGACCTCGCTAAAGCCCCCGCTAATGTACATAACTGAAAAAAGTCACATAAAGCATCGAGAACGAGTGCATATACATGTATGCAAAATAGTAATAGTCATGAAATCAGCATGAGTAAATTGACATCTTTTAGTGTATCGTATGAGATTGAATTCGTTTCGTTTGAGGAACGTTGATACACATTTAAAAAGAAATTGAATTTATAAGATTTTCCTCTTAGTTTTGCATAGGTTTTTAAATCCTTCACAAGCTGTCATGTTTTCTTAACAACAAATAATATGAATGTTTACCGAAATATTGTATTTACACTCACTTTGGAGGGAAATTGTATGCTTTGTGACCTTGGTTAGTCAAATAATTCATGATAATATGTCTGCCGTTATTGTTAATGGTAGTTGCCTAGTTGGTTGTTATACATACGCTAACGTAGTTACCAAAGCCTGCCGTAGTTAGCAATGAGCTATGTATTTGTTTTTGCTGCATAAAAATATATATAATGGTTTCAAAAGGAATTAAATAACCTATAAAATCATTGCGAACTCATGGCCAGAAAACATTTAACCTGTACATATTTAATTGAAAACTGACGTTAAAATCAATTAGCGAAACCATAAAAATAACGGCAGATTAGCAATTGATTCCCACCCGTTTAACATAAATGATCACCAAGTAAAAACACTTTAAAGGTGTACGTCAATTAACAACAGTCAGACTTTTGTTTTAGTGACATTTTTATTTTATTTTTTGTGTGTGTGTGTACACATGCATATAATTGCATGTAAAAATAAAACTTTATCATGAAACTATATTCAAATGCTTCCCTTTTACTCGTTTACCATGTTATTCTTATAATGACTTTAAATATAACAGGTACTTTCTGGCTGTTTAATAAACTTATATATCAATAAATGTTTAAGAAGGGTGAACAATAACAACAAATACTTTTTTTAATATTTAATAGTTCAAAACTGTGGTTGTAAACTGACAACAAAGACAATTTTATTTAATAACATCATGGACCTAGTTGGCCAAATATCTGGGTTGCGAAACATCTGTAATCCGACATGTTTATCGTCATAATTTGACTTTACCCTTAATTGTTTCTGCCTCATACAAACAGCAATTGTACATGCCACCATCAGTAAACTCTGGCAACGAAAACAAAAAATATGTTTAGTCTGCGCCATTACTGTGTTCACGATGCACAGAATTGTCTAATTTTGGACGCTCTCCCACACCTTTAGCTCGCAGATCAAGTTCCGCTTTTTTCTCTGCCACTAGTTAGTTGCGATAACGCAAACAGTCTTTTAATTTGACTACCGAAAGCTGATCTATCATTGAATCTTTGAGAAACTAAGAATTTTCGTCTGATTCCTCCGCCATCTTGCAAAATAATTTACTCTTTCACAGCCGAAACGTTCCGAATATTGGCTTATTATTAAAGGACGTAACTCACTTTTTGGAAAGGTCTATATTTTAGTTAGAGAGCCATATAACGTTTAAATATTTTACATATTTAAATCGATAAAGCAAATGGCAATTACCGTTCTGAAGAGAAAAATAATTTCATCATCGCTTTCGTTGTCGTAGTGGTAGTGATGATGGTGGTAGATGTTGTGGTAAGAAGAAGTAGCAGTAATATTAGTAATAGTAGTAGTTGTTGCTGTAGTAGTAGTAATTGCAACAGTAGAAGTAGTAGCAGTAGTAGTAAAAGTAGTAGTAATAATAGTAGCATATGTAGTAGTAGTTTAAGTAGTAAAAGTAGTAGTAGAAGTAGTAGTGGTAGTAATAGTAGTGGTAGTAGTAGAAGTAGTTGTTATAGAAGTAGCAGCAGTAGTAGTACTGGTCGTAGGAGTAGAAATAGTAGAAGTAGTAGTAGTAGTAGTAGTAGTAGTAGTGGTAGTAGTAGTAGTTGTTGTAGTAGTGCAGCAGAACAATTGTTGTAGTAGTGCAGGTGCATGTTCTTCTAATGGTAGAAACATGATTATCACTTTTATTTTCAGGTTCGAGAGACACATCACAGCTAAAACAATGGCATCACCAGACCATGACTTTGGGACCAGGACTGAAATTAAAATTAAAAGAATTCAGGTGTTTAAACTTTTCTTACAAACATTAGAGAATGTTAAAAAAACGGATAGATGTGTGAGCCGATTAACAGTGCAAATAACAAGATGTGTTAATGATTATTTGGAAGATGACAAGGATGATGGCCTGCCAATGTCGACATTGCAAGAATATTTTAATAAAATGAAATATTTAAAACGAAAATTTGAAAAAGAAACAGCAGAGATAAAGGACAATGCAGAACAGCTTGCTGCTTCGAGGAAGGTAGTTCAGTTGGAACCATATGAAGACGAACAGGTACTGTACGAGACATATGGTAAAATAGGGAGTGTAAACATTCCTATGAGTTTTATATTTGCATATATCCGTTTTAATGTTAAAAAAGGACCACATTTTCTGTCGATTTCCAAAAGAAGGATTATGCAATTTTTTTTTGTAAAGTGATCAAGAGGGAACTGTAGTGTGTTTTTTAGAGAGAAAAACACTCACCCTCGGAATTTTCGGCAAATTGCCATTTTCAAGATAAGAAGTTGAACACAAACAATTGCTCTCTTGACATATTTGCAAACGTTCATGGGCACTGCCATATAACAAAGCACGGAAAAGACGCCAACGTTAGTTAATATGTATAGAGAGTAATTGTTTGTGGTTAATTCTAGGAACAAGGCAATCTGATTTGATTGTGAACGTTTTTAGCAAAAATATAAAGGGGCATACTTTATGTTCATACTCACGAATACTGTGCTGGTGGAAGGTACTTAAGTCTTTAATATCAGTAGCTAAGAAAATCTATGCAGGAACCACTACATTGTGTCCTGATATCAGATCGAATAACGGTCGAATGAAGTGTGTTTGTGTCGTAATACAGAAATACACAATGATTTTAGTTGATTTTTGTGGTTGTTGTGCAAATTTGGGTTTCGGAAGAATTTCCTTGACATATACAACTATCAACCACGAAATCAACTATAATCATTGAAAATCAAGATCTCGTGAATGTGCACTTTATATACTTTTTTTCAAAAATCAGTGGAAGGAGACCCGAAACAAATTACTGTGTAGAACCACCGGCACACCGCAGGTCAGCTGGAACACGCTCCAACAATAAGTCCTGCGCCCCTAACGGGACTATAAACCACGCTATAAAAGGCTAAGCGATCAGAGGAATTACAAGTCGGAGACTCTATGTTTAGAATGATTTTACACAAAATATGTATGTTCACATTTACTGAAAGCGACTAAACAATAGGTTTTTAAATTGTGTGCTGTATACATATAAGCAGTGTGCAATATTGAGACGTATATCGATTGTTTATGATACGTTTACTTTTGGAAAGGAGTGAATTCATATAATTTTATTGCACATCTTACGTATAACTGATTTTTTAAACTCTTTATAAAATAAACTCAATTATCAAATTTTCTCTAATTGTTTAAGTTTATAAAATTATCATGTTATTTGTTCAAACATAATCGTAATATAATGATAATCATAACATCTTAAATTAACAAAGCTATCTAAACATTCAATTACACGATCTCACTGTATGCATAATACAATTATATGAATGCATATCTACACATACTTTGTTATATATCCGTCGAATCTCCAACATCAAACTGATGTCTTTCTTACGTCGTCGTATTGACAACTATACTTAGACGTCCAGTTAACGTTGTGGTCAAAATACTACCTCAGTACGTCATTTTCTTTGTTTTGAGATATTGATCTTTGTTTTATATAAACTTCTTGATCAATGTCACTAGGTAGTTTGTTCCAATCATCAACAATGCGGAAAGTAACAGAGTACTTCTTGATATTTATCCTTGTTCTTTAATTAAACAATTAATTTTATGCCGCCCACTGGTGAATATATTTAATTTAATTATATATTTCGTCTCTAAATCAAGTCTCCCAGTACATTTTGAAAATGCTATTTAAATCAAATCTATTAAAATCAAATAAGACATCTCTAAGGTAATGATGGTAGGTTGGTAGTTCCAGTTAGCTCTTTTATTCTCTCTTTTTATAATCTCTCATTTCAAGGTAGGTCATACTTCTTTGCATACACTCGATCAATGTAGCAGTGCGTCTTAGGTAATGGATCTATACAGTGTTTGCATAAAATATACGTGACCTAACCAGAGATGGAAACAGTAATATGCTATACATTCGTCGTAAATGTTTCTCAAATGTTAGTTTGTGTCAATTATTAGAACTCGTTTTCTTCTGAACATATATCCATAAGCTAAAGAGTGAAAGAAGTTGATTGGTGGAGTCTTTCCCTTTGCTCTCACTTGTCCTTATTATTTAATTTACTTTATGAGTGCAATTTACTGGGCACCGTATCTTGCCACACACACGCTCACACGGGCTCGCGCACAAACACACACGGATGCATGGTCATTGTAAAACGTCGCTAAGAGGTCACCTGTTGTGTCCCGAGGACATTAATTATCTATTGTACATCTTGTGTTAAAGTTTATTTGTTTCATCTTTCAATTTAAGGTTTTATTCTTTATTTTAAAGTATTAGAGTCATTTTTCACTAGTACAAGGATGTACTTGAATATAAAATAAAGTAGATATTTAGCATTTGTTATTTTATTTCAAATTTGTGAACTATAAATTAAAAACAGGTTATTTTATAAACGGTTTTACTTATGTGATAACACCTTTATTCAATAGAGTATTCAATTTACTAAATAACATGTGTTAAATTTAATTTTACAGAAGAACTGGTATCCATTGTCTGTCAGCGTTTGTTGTAGACTTTCTCTGCCTGCTTCAGAAAGGCTAACTCGATGCTAAGAAGAGATGATGTCATTTTATCCACATCCTATTTTACCCCTTACATATACAAGTTATGATCTGACATCAGTTTGTAAACATCAAACAAATCCCCTCCATAAGTGGCTCCTTTACGATTACCTTAATTGAATCGACAGGGACGTAATTTGAAAAACCGGTTTAAGCACCCCAGTCGGTCCATATTGCCGACTGACCGTTTCAATGTCGTAAATGTCGGGTTTGCTCATCACAAATGAGTCATCACAAATTTGTTCTTACTTTTACATTTGACGTGCATGTGAAATACCTTTTTCCTGTGCCTTTTTGAATATATTTGGTCATGCACAATGGACTATGCTTATCATTGAAGTTATCAAATGTTCGCTGAAGCGTTGTTGGCATGCGTGATCGACTAATTAATGAATTTTGAATAACTGGGCTACTTGGTGCTAGCGGGGATTAGGAAAGGCGTGAATTTGTTTGTTGGTTGTTTTGAAATAACTGTCCCGGGTCCTTTTGTTGTTGGATGCCCCGCTTTTCGAAGTTATGGGCCATTAAAATAAAGAAGAAAATTTTCCGCGTAGCGAGATGCCCCGCAACAGACAGACAGACAGACATACAGACAGACAAAGTGCGTCACATAAATGCTTCCTCGATCTTCTTACATACACTTCTTTAAAACAGTCCAAGGGTAACTAGAATGTGTATAACTTTATTCGATTACGACGATATCTATTTTTTTAAGTTGCAGACCACCACATCATTTCCCTTAAACGACTTATTTGAGAAAATTGCAGTTAATAGCAACAACAGCCCCACACATTGATTTTGTCAACATAAAAGAAGAACCAACCCCAGAACATATAACGGTTGAAAGGCCTTATAATATGACGTATTTAAGATCGTAAATCTATAAACGTATATCTTAAGAGGGATTCGTAACCATAACAAATTAAAATGCGTCCACAAAGGATACTAAGAGTCCATAAAACTCTTTATTTCAATGTACTTGCATTTGTTTAGTTTGAAGATGTCGTGAACAATGTGAACATTGAGCTAGTTTCAAGAGTTACTGATTTATGTATGTCGATTCATGTTGCCCATGCATACATATTCAGTTCTGGGCAGCAGAATACGAAATTCCAGACAGTCCTGTCAATATAACCACGCACACTTTACTTGAGATCTGCACCAGGCATCACGAGACTGACATACTAATCATGCCCTAAATATATAAATTGTCCTAACGTTAACGGTATATTACAGCTGTCAATAAGTTTAGAAATGAACGTGGTAAACTCTCCGGTTTCTAAAAGTTGGCAACATGCATGAATGGCAACACAATGTTAAAACAATTGGAGCGTTAAGAACAACCATAAGTCATTTAAGGTGTCACTTATAACGAACGAATCGTGTCGTCCGACAAAGCTTAATATATGCAATAATAAAACAAAAGATCTAGCCATGTTTTCTTTATAAAATAAAAGAAACTTGTCGCCAGAGGTTTATTTTCAGTTAAGTGTAATAAATATTTTGATCGAAGAGGGTTCCTGCTCATACAAGGTACATAATATGACGCAAAATAATGCCGTTGTTCTCACAACTGTCTTACTGCAACAGTGGCAATATTAAAGGGGTTGTTGTTTGGACTTATTGTGCATCTGTAGTATGTAGTAACACACAAAAACGCACAACCCAACGCACACGTATAATTATGCATATACACACATGCGCGCGCGCACACGCACACACACACACATATGTATAATGTACATATGTATATATGCATATGTGTACATTCGTTCCAGTGTATAATTCGCAATATTCGCCTGCTCTCCGTGTGTAGTCATTGTAGTAATACAGGTGTTTAATGACAGAGTTTGTGTTTTCCTATGAAATATAGTCAATAACCACCCATTCTTTCCTTCTTGTTGCATGTTTATAATTTTGTCGAACATGCATATTTGGGAAAGAAATAAACAAGCATAGCGTGCTTGTACTTTAGTACATATTTGTTCAATCATCGCAACTTATTTTACGTTGTCCCGAGATACTGCAAGGATAATAACAAAGAAATTGGTGCAATCTAAACAAATTGTGTATAAAGTGTTTACATTTTACGAATGACTGTTAACTTACCACTGGTTAGTTTTACTATAACTATTCAAATTACAATGTGTTATTGACCAGTAGTTGATATTAAGATTATAGTTACAGCCACCATTTTTTGAAATGTTTCACCACAAACTATTACATCTGGTTATTTAAGATATTTCATGTAAAGACATTTTGCACAACCATTAAAACAACATAAAATGTTGATTGTTTTTTTAGAATAAAGTTTACAAAAATACGACACACGTAATCTGAGATAACTACATGTGTTCTATTAGTGAAAACACTCTTTGTAGCATTAGAAATATGGGTTCATCCTACTAATTTAATCTGTCATTAAAATGTCTTTCCCCATTGTGCACAAATGATTAAAAACGTTGCTGCATGTTGACAAACACGATGTACTTATAATATACATATTAGGATTTTCAACATTTAAAACATTCCGAGCGAATTTTTTTATTTATTTTTTTCCATTCAAATACGAAAACGTCAATTTTATCCATTGATTTGCATTTGTTGACACATATTCTTAAATTGATTACTCAATGTGTACATTTTACCACCAAAATGATTACACAATGTGTACACTTTTACACCAAGTTGTTCACCAAGAACCGTCCAATCCGGTAAGAACTATTAATTTGCTGATATTTATCTTGGTCATTTTTAAGAAATTCACAAGGATCTAAATGACAGTACCTTTACTCTAACTCCTCAATAAATAGTAGTTACAGACCAAAGATAAAAGTCAAAATATCTGATTGATAATCGTCAATAAAAGGAGGTGGGATACAAGTTTTCTTGCATCTGTTTAGTCTATTTGAGCATTCACACAAAATGATCGTATATGTCAATTGGCAACAAAGGACTAGGTGGTATTATTTCGAAGCCCATAAATGACATTCTTTGCGTTACCCTTACGTTATTTTGCTTAGGTTTTTTTGCCTGGTATGTTTTTAGTACCATGGCATAAACTACTGCATCACAAATTATTTTATGCTAAACTGT
Organism: Sinonovacula constricta; assembly: GCA_007844125.1. Taxonomy (NCBI): domain Eukaryota; kingdom Metazoa; phylum Mollusca; class Bivalvia; order Cardiida; family Solecurtidae; genus Sinonovacula; species Sinonovacula constricta. The sequence goes on from CM017564.1 coordinate 17,655,026, forward strand.
TAAGTCATTAATGAATAACATTAGTGGAAACTAGTTAAGAGAGCCACATATTTACCGTGAACATATAACTAAGTATGCACACCTATCCCCACTTCAGCCCAGTTCTCATATCCTTTAGGTTGGGCTTGAAGAATGCATGTTATCAACAAATAAATCATATTAGAGATGCATTAAACACAAATATTACACATATTAAAAAGCAAAAGGGTATGCAGATAATAAAATATCATTACATTAAAAATATCTGACATAACTACACAATTCATGCCGACTTATCATTACAGGTCTTGCACTAGATTAAACTACTTTAGAAATTCTTTTAAAATTTAAATATCAAAGAGCTCGGTGCTTGCACTAAATGAAACTGTTGAATAAGGTACAATTTATTGAATAGTTGTTTGGATGTCTATTCTTTAAATATACAATATTTTTTATATTGTACAATATGAATATGGGCTTTACTTTCACTTAAAGTAAAAAAAAAAACACCATTTTCACAACAACATAACGTTTACAGATTTTGAACATTGATGATATGGTCATAAATCACAAAGTCATACAATTATTGAGTAGAATAGGTAGTGCCTAAACAACGCTCAGCGTAGAGTTGTATACATTATAAGTTATAAGCTTTAATATCTTAGTCCTATTTCAAGTTTACACTTTTGAATATTGAATGGGTTATACATAATTAGACCGACGAACAGTTGTGTTTCCGTTAAACATAACATTTTTGTAGACTTATTAAATATTAACATATGATGCAGTACACTTCGTTTTTAATCATATTTTCGTATGAGCCCTGATTAAATGATATGAAATTAATACGTCAACATATTTTAGACGTCCTTGTAAACTAGCCTATTTTTTCACGACGACCAAACATGTCAGCTGCGCAAATGTTAGCGCAGTTGACAACAATTCACCACTAGAGGTCATCTTTACGTTGGGATTATACCTCCCTTATCCTATTGTTATACAATAAAATAATGAAATCTTCAGTGCGATACTTGTGGGCGCGGCATGCGAAAGTCGTTAAAAATGGAAGTAGTATATCTTCTTACCCAACACCAAAATAAGGGTAATTCCACGACTGGTTTACTTGGTGCCATAATAAAATGTCTGGATGTAGTATCATGCCATGTTTTTACAGCATGCTATACACAGTGAAGGCAACACAACACAACACAAAAGTTATGCAAAACACTTTATATATATCGCAAGTTTTGCTCGAACAATTGATACAATTACGCTTTTGATATTTCCTTGCAAAGTTTGGTTTAAACAATTAAACATTTGAGACAAGTATTAATGAGTTAGTAGTTTAGGAAGTTCTTGAAGCAAACAAACGCAATAGACTGCGATTTGCCGACACGCATTTTGTACAAGTTTTCCAGTTGACTGGATTTGCGGCGTTTGCGACTGATAAAAATATATAAAATAATAAATAAAAAATATTAATATGCACATTCTTTGTCAAATACAATTTTACTTGCATATCAGTGGTGTAATAATTAATTGACTAGATCCATTTTAGTTATGATGGGTCTAGTGCCCTAGTCTTTGATTTGGAAACTAAAATATAAGCATATAAAGCTACTTATATAGAAACTTGGGATGGAAATGGTTAACCGAATAACATGCATGTGTACGTAAATCGGTTACAAATTTTGTACATATGATACATTGATAACGCTAATCTTTATTCACTTTATTTGTGTATACTTAAACCTGTACTGTAGCAAAGCAGCAGGGTGTATTTACACCCACCTCCAATTCATTGTAAACAAATTCGCTGTTTGTGTAAACATTTCAGCAGTTATCACAACTATGTCAGTTTTAGAAATTTATCGCTGAAACTCCAACGGTGTGTAGTCTTTGATAAGCCGATCATTTCATTCGCAGGTACTCTAGCAATCAGAGAAACTGTTTAGCCACAGTCTACAATTAAAGGCCTATTATAATTTCGTTCTAAAAGCAATACATGCATAAACTGTAATATGCTCTTAGTAACTGCTATTGTATGTGTTGATACGGTCTAAAAAGACACCACTGTTAACCAATAGCCTTGTGTATTTGATAAGTAACATTTCTTTTTAATTAAAGATGTAATATAAACACTTGACTTGGTCATCTCTAGCACCGAGTATATAGCTTAGATAAATGAATTGTTTAAGCGATGTACCGTAACACAATGACAATTTGCTTGACTGGTCAGACAAATAAAATTATGTGTTTTTTTTAGCCAAAGAAAAAAAGTACTTGTCAAAGTCCATCGAGCAATCGTAATGGTCGAGCATGGCTAGCTTCAGAGTCAAACTTTTCTCTAACATAGTTTTTTCCTTTTCTTATTTTATTAGCACTCACTCTCACATATCCTCACCATGACTTACTCATGCCTCTTTTCTTTTTATCATATTTGTGCTCTCTACCTTGTTTGTTTCAATTGTGTTTGATGCGTTATTTGTTCTTGTACAGTTAACTTCTCAAGTGGATGTTGCATTGTGGCACCCGTCAGTGTGACACCATTGTAGACAAAGTTATTATGTAGATTCCATGTACTTGTCAACCAGTGCGCATGTATGGAAATTTTATGTAGATTATGACGCACGGACGTAGTAAAAGGAAAAGAAAACTTTAAATTTTTAAGTCATGTACATTCTGAACATTTGCTGGACAGGTCGGACACGTTGAAATTTGCTTTACTTGACCGAAAACAATTTTACTTCTCTAAATCCATCGGACAATCGGTAATTCGGTAATGTAGAGACATGACTAGCTTCAGAGCCAATCAGTTGGTTGACAGCTGGTTTACTTCCGGTTTTTCTTATTTTGGCATGGCTTTGCTTCATAGTCAAACCTATTCATAAAGCTGTTTTAAGCATCATCAAAATCCTGCTGTTAGCAAAGGATCACCTACTTTTTTCATTTTAAGCAAAACATCATCTTTTTAGTTATTATTATTATTATTATTATTATTATTATTATTATTATTATTATTATTATTATTATTATTATTATTATTATTATTATTATTATCATCATCATCATCATTATCATTATTATTATTTCAGGCAAAGTTAACTTCATCCATCCAGAAAATGAATTGTCTTCTGACAACAACATAATGAGTTCTGAAGACAGTTCTAACTCTGATTAATCTTTTTGGTCTGATCTGTTGTGTTTTTTTATTTGGAGTTTTAAGGCACACCGACAGTTAATAGGTCATACGGCGACAATAGATAATGTATATTCTTCTTCCTCTACTTGTTATTATTATTATTTTGCAGTTACGTTATTATTTCAGGACCCAACATTTCATATCAAAATTACATCGGCTTTCAAAAATAAAGAAAGGTCTAACTCAAGAGGCGATGGATTGACAATATATTCTCTAAATGTTGGTGGTTTAGAGGGTCGGATAGAAGCCCTGGAATCTGAAAGGATCTTTGGTAAATATGATATCCTGTGCTTCAGCGAAACTCACAGAACAAACACAGACACCTACGGAAGCCCAGAATACAAGTCTTATGAGCAACTAAGAAAACAACAAAGCAAGAATAAGTCTGGAGGAATCGAAATATATGTTCGTAAAAGTTTAGAATGACATGTTAGGATGATAGACTGTGATTGTGAATATGTACTATGGCTTCTCTTGAACCATCCAGATTTTCAAGAACCATTAGTACTTGGCGCTGTGTATATTCCGGCGAAGGGAAGTACATTTTGGAAAGAAGACATAAATTCTGATTTTGAACTAGAACTCAATAGAAAATGTGAGGAATTTAAAAACGTTATAATAACGGGTGACTTCAATTGTCATACCAGGACCAAACGCGATTACATGGTAGACGATGAGTCTTATGACAGGTTTCTAAATATAAGCGGCATGTTTAAACAACTGTCTATTCCACTAAACAGATTTTCTCTGGATACCCGAAAAGTGTGTGCTATCGGGAAAAAAATACTAAAAATATGTAAAAGAAACTCATTGTTCATATTAAATGGACGTATTTCAGCTGACAAGGGTATTGGAAAATATACAAATATAACAACAAAGGATGGTGAAGTGACGGCGGAAACCGTAATTGACTATACAATTGCCACTGGTGAATGTTTTAAACTCATAAAATCGTTTGATGTGATCCAGACACATAGGGGCTTATCCAATGGACACAATGCCATGATTTTCAATCTTAAACGGTAACATAGTATAATCAAGGAGATTATCTGGAATTTATTTGACTTATTGATAACTAGGTATTGATAACTAGGTAAGATTTGACAGTGATCTATATACACACAAGACAGTATTGACGGAACACTCTTTGATAGTACATTTGATTTTAGCCGTGCCTTCTTTCACATGTTCAGTTTGATTAACCTGGTTGGGATGTGTAAGTATCCTAACTCACGATGAAAATTATACATCCTATATTTCTGAACTTGGCATTTTAAAGCTTTTAATGTTATATATAGATTATTTATCATCATTTCTCAGAGTAAATGACATTAGCTTTTACAACAGTATCAGTTTGAGATAAATCAGTGAAAAAAAAAATACTTTTAAATGATTATCTACCTTATCAATGCCATTGTTCAGTTTTGTTACTGGAGATCTCAGACAATTATAGGTAATTCAGATCACTTGAGTTCTATCCATTGCAGAGCATAGATGTGCTTTAAACTTCTTCTACTTGGTTAGAAATGCGGGACATCGCAGACAAATCGAAGACAAGAAAAATAAGAAAAGTGGTTTATAATTTTGTATTTTAATTGTCCGCAAGATTTTTTATTAATTTTACCTAATTTATATTTATTTATTACTCGTAACTAAATTTGTGGTAGTGCAATAGGTTTGTTTTTAAAATAGTTTGAAATGTGTGAGAACATGGACATTCTGTATTCTTATCTCTTCCCTATATCTCTTCATCTATATAAATTTATTGATGTTTGGTTAATAACAAATACACTTTAAATCTATTTCACATACATAATAATGGTTGCAAATATATTCTAATAATAGGTCACAGTTTGATTGAGGAGAGATTCAGAGACTCTTAGTTGCACAAAATGATTGTGAAAACTGAGTAAAATCGAAAATGTGAATAAACATTATATGACACATATCTCTGTGACTTGGTGTTGTTGACCTAGAGAAATAAGAAATACATAATACATACATTATCAACAAAAAGACAACCAGTGTTTCATACGTAAAATAAAACGTCATCTTATTAAATAATAGCTTCCTTAGCGCGTGACATTATCAAGATGTCCATCATATTTTAGTCAAGCATTCTAGTTGGAATGTAAACAAGCAATAATTTAATTTTTTGACTTAATGTCTGTTTTTAACATTTAATTGAAAAACCTTAATTATAAATAAAGGACAACAAATTCGTTTGGATGATTCCGAAAGCGCGTTCACACAATGTAGTTCACCGGAAGCTTAACATTGTTCGTTGCATCGGTAAACAGTGAACATGCATACATATGTGCTCTGAACTAACTGTTATTTCATGTTTTGTATACATTATGTGTATATATTTTTTCAAAGGGAATGAGGTAAAATATGTTTGTTGTTTCATAATTAAATTGTTTTCTTCGTAAAATGTTCCACGTCTGTAAATAAGTACATGTATTACTTAGATTTTTTATACATTTTAAGGTCATGTACATCTAGAATAACTTCTTTTTTAATATTTTATATTTTATATAGATATGTATTTAACTATCCAGTATCCTTTTTTCTAGGCCACTTTAGTGGTAAAAAATCTGTAACTGTATACTTCTTGTTTCAATTCGACAACTGTCGGTCTATGAATATTGTAGACAAGTCACATTCTAATACCTCTATATAATAATAAGATTTTGTGTCACATTGATAGCAGTCTTGCTATCTGGGTTTATTACTTAAAGGTATCTGACAGTTTAGATCATTAATTTATTTTTCGAACAAACAAATATATTAATTTTGCCTGAAAGATACTATTTTTAGCAAAGGCGATAATCGTGCTAATTCATAGATTTGGAAAGAATAAATATATAGAGCTATTTCTTTCACGTTGTGTACAGTCTTACAATTAGTGTTCAAAACAAGCATTTCTTAAAGACTAAGTTTTGTTTTTGCCAAAAAAAGTTTTCCCCAATTTCTTATAAACAAGGGTAAGATATAGTTACATGGACTTTATCTAGAAAAACTGCCGGATATTACCGTTAAAATATGTTCAAGTCCGAAAGTTACATTGTAGTACTATATTTCACATATTATTTTTCCTGAATAAAACGTCTAATATAGCGTTTTGTCTTGTGCATTAAAATTTCTTTTGGCAGATAAATGGAATTGACTGGATTTTGAAACATGTTTTTGTGTGTTTAGTCTATCTCAAGCAGAACATGGTCTTTGGCAATAAAATGCAGTATTTTAAGCCAACAAGAAGTGAAATATATATTGTCAGAAATTAACCTTAGTCTGTTTTGAATCAGGCAGTGTATATAAATCCTTTGGTATCACACACCTCTTAAGGTTAATGACTGTGTTGTGTCATATTACGTAGTGTGGTTTGAGGTTTCTACATACCTCTTGTCACTTGTCCAGATAAACAGGTTAACTGGAATTAACAGTCTATTTATAGAACTGTAGGTCCGCTGTAGTTATATGTAGTTATAGTGTGATTTTGTTACTCTGGTTATTCTAGAGAGAGAATCAGGTGTGGTTGGTTGTTGGGCTACAGTCATGGGAGGTGGAAGACAATTAGAAGTGCATTAGCTGGTCATCGACTGTGAGTAGTATTTTAATTAGATGTTTGTTGTATTTAGAATTGAGTCTATTGCTGTGAATTAATTGTAATGGGTTACAATTGATCATCTAGATGATGATTTAATCACATAGGTATTAAGTAGAGTTTTATTTCATTTTAGGTAGCCATTTAGGACATGGCATGACCGAGTAATTTACCTTGCAATTGAGGGAAGGCCCAGATGGGGATCATGCTGCGTGCAGTCGTCTACGGTCCATGATATTGTAGAAACAGTGGCTATGTGCCTTTACGTGTTGGTTGTAGTAGTTAGGCTTTGTGCCGGTAAAAGTGATGTATATTTCAATTAGGCTTTGTGCCAGTGAAATTGGTAGATAAGTTTGTTTTAGGCTGTGTGCCTATAAAGTGATAATTGAAAGGTGTTTTAGATAGGCTGTGTGCCTATGTGAAATTGCAAGTGAAGGTGTTTTTTTTAAGGCTGTGTGCCTATGAAGTGTTAATTGAGGTTTGTTTTGAGTTAGGCTGTATGCCAGTGAAATGATAATTGAAGTTTGTTTTAGTTAGGCTGTATGCCAGTGAAATGATAATTGAAGTTTGTTTTAGTTATGCTATGTAATCTCTTAAACAATGTTTTGTAATATTCTGCATGTAACACTGGTCTGACGATGGTTTTGCAACAGTAGGGATGTACCAACTGACTGAGAGAGGAGCGGTTCCACATGTTTACCTACATGCTGAATGATATAGTTTTTGGATAAGACATTGACTTTGGAGAGTTTTACTTTTACATAGAGAGATATATGTGTATTTAAATAAGTATTTACCATCTGTTTAAATATCTGTACAATTTAATAAGTAAATTCTTCCTTGAGTGTTCAATAATCTCACTCTCAGTTAAATCTTACTTTCAGTTTTCATGTTTGTTTTTTTGTTGTAGTATTTTTGTATGCATATTTGTATTACTTCTATTAAACTAAATGTACAGTTATCATTTGTTTTGGTGATGTGATTAATTCCCGAATTAAACAGAAATTAAAATTCTGACATTTGGTACTGCGGGTGGGGTTAATCAATTTAGTATCACCTATAAAACAACTGATAACTTGGATACTTTTGTACATGTATGTTTTGTTTATACACAGTTAACCATTATCATGGATGAGTTTTATCTTAACATGACCGATGTTGGTCAAAAGTTTGGTTTGTCAGGAGAAGAGCTAATTAGTTTTGTAGAAAAGAAAGCACAGGAAAAAAGTGAAAAGGAACTAGAGAAAGAGAATAGAGAAATGAGATTGCGAGAAAGAAATTTAGAAAAGGAATTTTTACAAGCACAAATTGAAATGGAAAGGGTGAAAAAGTTGTCTGAGGGTAGTCTAGACAATGCCTCCGCTGCTGGAACAAATAGTTCACCTAAAGCTTCATATCCCAAATTGCAACCATTTGATGAAGCAAATGAAAATGTAGATGATTTTTTGAGACGCTTTGAGCGATATGCTGAATCTGTTAGCTGGAAAGAATCTGATAGAGCTCTGCATTTAAGTGCGCTGTTGAGAGGCAAGTCATTGGCAGTTTACTCCAGATTATCACCATCACAAGCAGCAGATTATGATTGTTTAAAAGATGCTTTACTCAAACGCTTCCAGCTAACAGAAGAAGGATTCAGAAACAAATTCAGAACTTGTTCACCTGACCAGGGTGAGACACCGTTACAATTTTTGGCTAGATTAGAGCATTATTTGTCAAGATGGATTGACATGGGAAAATGTCCTGAAACGTTTGATGGGTTAAAACAATTACTGCTAAAAGAACAATTTCTGAATTCATGTGGAAAGAATCTAAGTGTGTTTCTGAGAGAGAAACAATTTGATGACTTGCAAGATGTTGTTGCTAGCGCTGAAAAATACTTAGAAGCACATGGGTACAAAGAGTTTGTAAGAAAGAAGGAGACCATAGAAAATGTTGTTCAACACAGTGAGATTGACACAAACCCAACAGTAAAACGTAGTAGTAGTTTAGGAAGTGGTCCAAGAACGATTAGATGTTATGGGTGCAGACAAGTAGGTCATAAGATTAAGGATTGCAAGCTAGTGCAAAAACATAGCGTTTCATTTGCTGAGGTGGGCCCTCGTAGAAACATTGTCAGATACAATAATAATAGACAAGAGGTACGTTTTGAGAGAAGAAATGTAGAAAATTGTAGAGGTGGAAGAGGAAATTTTAGAGGTGGAAGAGGTGGCTATAGATGCTTTAGGGGTAGAGAAAACAAAAACCAGAATGATGAGAAGGGTGTCGTAGATAAGAAAATGGGGTGTTTTGTAGGACAAAGGTTGTCGGACTGTTGTACAGAACATGACACAGTGATGCTTCATTGTGGCAATGAGTTACCTTTGGTTAGTGCTGCTTGCAATGGAACAGTTGAAGACTTAAGAAAACTTGACGCCATGCCAGAGTCTGTAGGTCTTTTAAATGACAGACGGGTTAAAGTTTTACGTGATACAGGCTGTTCAGGAATCATTGTTAGAAGGGATTTGGTAGATGCGAATGATTTGACTGGGGAATACAAATACTGTGTTCTTGTAGATGGCAGTGTTAGAAGGTTTCCCATAGCTAAGGTTGATATTCAAACACGGTACTTTACTGGCACTACTGAGGCGATGTGTGTAGAAAATCCAGTATATCCTTTGATTATAGGGAATGTAAGGGATCCCGTGCATGGTGATAGAGAGGAGGTAGATACCCAGAACAAGTTAACTACTGAGAAACAGTCTTGTAATGAGATAAGTGAAGTAAAGGTTCAGGAAGTAGAACAAAGGTGTCATGGTTCTCAAGTAGATCAGATAGCAAATAAAGATGGCATAGAAAAGGCTCAGGCTGTGAAAACTAGGGGTCAGTTGAAGAAAGAAGAAATTGGGAGTAGAGACAACTTAAACGTTCCAAGCCCTGTTAGTGAGGTGACATATTCAGAACTGTTAGATGCACAAACAGTTGATGAGTCTTTAAGAACTTTGTGGGAACTTGCAAAGTCTAAGGAAAAGAAAAAGTCAGGTAAATTTGGTCAAGTGTGGTATAGTGTTAACAAGGGTCTTTTGTACAGGGAGTTTCAGTCCCCCAAATATGAGAAAGGTAATGTTCTAAAACAGTTGGTTGTACCCAAACAGTACAGAGACCACATTCTAAAACTGGGTCATGATGGACTTTTTTCAGGTCATTTAGGGTATCAGAAGTCTGTTGACAAAATACTCACTCAGTTTCATTGGCCTGGAGTTTTGTCCGATGTTAAACGCTATTGCCGGTCTTGCGACATATGTCAAAGAACTGTTCATAAGGGCAGAGTGCCAAAGGCTCCACTTGGTGATATGCCTATTATAGAAACGCCGTTTCAGAGAGTGGCTATCGATTTGATAGGTCCTATTACTCCAATGAGTGAACGTGGTCATAGATACATTTTGACCCTGGTAGATTGCGCAACAAGGTATCCTGAAGCTTGTCCATTGAAGTCTATTGAAACAGAAAAGGTCGCTGAAGCTCTAATGGATATATTCTCCAGAGTTGGGGTTCCAAGGGAAATTCTTAGTGATCGAGGGTCTCAGTTCACTTCAGGGTTGATGACAGAATTAAGTAAGTTGCTTTCAATTAATCAACTGGTAACGTCTCCATATCATTCTGCATGCAATGGCTTAGTTGAACGCATGAATGGCACATTGAAATCCATGATCAAAAGACTTTGTTGTGAAAAGCCAAAAGATTGGGATAGGTATATTGCACCATCATTGTTTGCCTATCGTGAGGCCCCTCAAGCTAGTACGGGATTTTCTCCTTTTGAGTTGTTGTTTGGAAGAAGAGTTCGGGGTCCTATGATGATTTTGAGAGAATTGTGGACAGGAGAAGTTGATGATGAAGAGGTCAGAAATGTGTACCAATATGTGGTTGAGTTAAGAGATAGGTTAGAACAAACTTTGGGGATTGCTCAAGCTGAATTGGCAAGATCAAAGGGAAAATACAAAAGGTGGTATGACAGGAAAAGTAAAGAAAGAACTTTCAGTGTTGGTGATAGGGTCTTGCTTTTGTTACCCACAAGTTCTAACAAATTGCTGATGCAATGGAAAGGTCCTTTCGAAGTTGTTGAAAAGATGGGGGATGTTGACTACAGAATCCAAGTGAGGGGCAAAATAAAAACATTTCATGTCAATATGCTCAAAAGATACTTTGAAAGAGAAGTTGGTCAAGAGAAAGGTTTGTTTGCCAATGTCTGTGCTGCAGTTATAGATGATGGTATTAAGGAAGGCAGTCTTGATGGACATAAGGATAATGACATAGTTTTGCCAATTCTTAAACAGGTTGAGGACAAGGGTGATGTGGTTATAAATGATAGATTGTCGGCCGATCAGAAAACTACATTAAAGAGAATGATAGATAGGTTCCAGGATGTTCTGACTGATTTACCTGGAAAAACTCAACTTATTGAGCATGAGATTAAGTTGAACACTGATAGTCCGATAAGGTCACATAACTACCCTGTTCCACATTCTTTGGTTAAGACGGTCAATGATGAAGTTGAGTCAATGCTTAAGATGGGGATCATTGAGTCCTCAGATTCCCCTTATCGTTCTCCAGTTGTTTTGGTAAAGAAATCAGATGGTTCCAATAGGTTTTGTGTTGATTTTCGAGAGTTAAATCAAGCAACTGTTTTTGATGCAGAGCCAATGCCAAATCCGGATGCCATTTTTACAAAGCTTTCACAAGCTAGATTCTTTTCCAAAATTGACCTTAGCAAAGGGTATTGGCAAATTGCAATGGCTGAAGAAAGTAAACAGTTCACAAGGTTTTCAACTCCTAAAGGTTTGTGGCAATTTACGAGGATGCCTTTTGGGTTGGTTACGGCTCCTAGTGTCTTTAGTAGAATGATGAGAAAACTGCTTCGCGGTCTTGATCATGTAGAGAACTATCTAGATGATATCCTAATCTATAGTGAGACATGGGATGAACATGTTCAGACTCTTGGAAAGGTGTTTACTCGCCTCAGAGAAGCAAATCTCACAGCAAAGCCTTCAAAATGTATGATCGGGTTCACAAGTGTGGAATTTCTAGGTCATTTAGTAGGAAACCAAGCCCGGAAAAGGTTGAAAGTGTCAAAAAGGCCCCTCGTCCAAAAACTAAAAAGCAACTTAGATCCTTTCTTGGTCTGGCTGGGTTCTATAGAAAGTTTGTTAACAACTTTGCCACCATTACGTCCCCCCTCACTGATCTGACAAGGAAAGGGTTTCCTAATGTGATTGAATGGCATGATGAGCAAGAAAATGCCTTTCAAACATTGAAAAATGCTTTGACCAGGTCCCCTATTTTGAGACTGCCTGATTTTGGAAAGAAGTTTATCATTCGCACCGATGCTTCTGATACTGGAATAGGGGCTGTGTTGCTGCAAGAATGGTCTGATGGAAAGTTTCCGGTACATTATGCTAGTAGAAAATTGCTTACAAGGGAAGTGAATTATTCTGTCATTGAGAAAGAATGTTTAGCAATAGTTTGGGCAGTAGGAAAGTTCACACCATACGTTTATGGTGTAGAGTTTGACATTGAAACTGACCATATGCCTTTGGTATATCTGAATAGGACTAAGGGGGTAAATAGTAGAATAATGAGATGGTCTCTGATTCTACAGTCATATCGTTACCACATCGTTGCAATCAAAGGTTCGGAAAATGTTGGCGCTGACTGTCTCAGTAGGTTAGTAGACTAGGGAATGTACATAGTTGTTTATCATGGAAATGCTGGTATTTGAGAAAAGAAATGTTTCTTTCTTAGAAAGGGGGGTATTGTCAGAAATTAACCTTAGTCTGTTTTGAATCAGGCAGTGTATATAAATCCTTTGGTATCACACACCTCTTAAGGTTAATGACTGTGTTGTGTCATATTACGTAGTGTGGTTTGAGGTTTCTACATACCTCTTGTCACTTGTCCAGATAAACAGGTTAACTGGAATTAACAGTCTATTTATAGAACTGTAGGTCCGCTGTAGTTATATGTAGTTATAGTGTGATTTTGTTACTCTGGTTATTCTAGAGAGAGAATCAGGTGTGGTTGGTTGTTGGGCTACAGTCATGGGAGGTGGAAGACAATTAGAAGTGCATTAGCTGGTCATCGACTGTGAGTAGTATTTTAATTAGATGTTTGTTGTATTTAGAATTGAGTCTATTGCTGTGAATTAATTGTAATGGGTTACAATTGATCATCTAGATGATGATTTAATCACATAGGTATTAAGTAGAGTTTTATTTCATTTTAGGTAGCCATTTAGGACATGGCATGACCGAGTAATTTACCTTGCAATTGAGGGAAGGCCCAGATGGGGATCATGCTGCGTGCAGTCGTCTACGGTCCATGATATTGTAGAAACAGTGGCTATGTGCCTTTACGTGTTGGTTGTAGTAGTTAGGCTTTGTGCCGGTAAAAGTGATGTATATTTCAATTAGGCTTTGTGCCAGTGAAATTGGTAGATAAGTTTGTTTTAGGCTGTGTGCCTATAAAGTGATAATTGAAAGGTGTTTTAGATAGGCTGTGTGCCTATGTGAAATTGCAAGTGAAGGTGTTTTTTTAAGGCTGTGTGCCTATGAAGTGTTAATTGAGGTTTGTTTTGAGTTAGGCTGTATGCCAGTGAAATGATAATTGAAGTTTGTTTTAGTTAGGCTGTATGCCAGTGAAATGATAATTGAAGTTTGTTTTAGTTATGCTATGTAATCTCTTAAACAATGTTTTGTAATATTCTGCATGTAACACTGGTCTGACGATGGTTTTGCAACAGTAGGGATGTACCAACTGACTGAGAGAGGAGCGGTTCCACATGTTTACCTACATGCTGAATGATATAGTTTTTGGATAAGACATTGACTTTGGAGAGTTTTACTTTTACATAGAGAGATATATGTGTATTTAAATAAGTATTTACCATCTGTTTAAATATCTGTACAATTTAATAAGTAAATTCTTCCTTGAGTGTTCAATAATCTCACTCTCAGTTAAATCTTACTTTCAGTTTTCATGTTTGTTTTTTTGTTGTAGTATTTTTGTATGCATATTTGTATTACTTCTATTAAACTAAATGTACAGTTATCATTTGTTTTGGTGATGTGATTAATTCCCGAATTAAACAGAAATTAAAATTCTGACATATATATAGACAAGTTAACGAAAGCACTAAAAAAATATTTTGTACGGCAACTGATTGAGTCATGAATTTAAGATAAATGTTATTCTTAGCTGTGTATTTTAAAGTTTTAAAGATTGACTGCCAATGTATACTAAAGGTAGTTAATTTGTTTATATACGGTTCGGGTTGCATAGCTGATTGGACGTACATCATTTGCTTCAGTCACATGTTTCTACAGTATGTTAAGGAAAATATTAAAAGGTGTACACACGAAATTGAGCGTAAGTAATTATTGTTAACTGTAAACACAGAATACAAAATAAGAATATATGACAAAACCAAAGCATAGCAACATATACCAAACCCTGAAAAGGCACAAAGTTATTCACATGCAAGCCAAAAGTAAAAGTGAGGACAAATCCGATAAGTCATTTAACAAAAAATGAAACCCTACAGTTACCGCCTTGGAAGAATCAGTCGTCATAAATGACCGACTGGGATGCTTAAACCGGTTTACAAAGCCCTAAGCTAGCAATTCCTTAGCTGAACAGCTTCTCAAATGCAAACAATGAAAAGAATACCGATCTATTTAAAAACAAAATATCCAAGCGCTGATGATTTCTTTGATATGTTAAGGACGTCATTAAAAAACCAATGTCCACATAGTATTTAGAAGAGAGAGAAGTATTATTTCTATTAGAAGAATTATACAAACTTGTTGACTGTAAGTGAAATTTATTTTTTGAATCAAGAAAAGAAAATAATCAGAGAAGTGTAAATGGCTGTAGCATCATGTTAAAATGAAGATGGATTTTAGGTACCAACGTTCAATGTTCATTAAAGGAAATACACACAACCACCCCCAAAGATTGAATTTAATGACAACATATATGCATGGCGAGATTTTTTGCACAGGCAACATCAGGAATAAGAATATATGACAAGGTCCTAATATAATTGCAACATATACCAAACCCTAAAAAGGCGCTTATGTTTCCTTTCAAAATGCCAGTAAAAATAGATTAATTCCTTTATGTGTAAGATCATTAGTATGCGTATAAGTTTACTACTTAGTTGGAAAAGTTTTAGTATAGAGGAGAACCACAACGGTAAAGTTTGTTTACAACTACAACAATATGTATTATTATTACCTAACAAGCCTTCATACCATACATAGATTAGCCAAAAGGGCACAAGGACCACATCTATTGGTCATATACTAAATAGGTTAACAACTAGTACATGCATACATGCGCGTGGTCGAAACAGTATATGGGACAGAACAATACAAGCAACCGGCGTGAGAAGAGAACGGCCGACAGACAATGGACGACGCTCGACCTTCAGCCTGTTAAGATGTATATGTACTGCCACTATTTATCATGAGCCTATATATATATATATATATATATATATATATATATATATATATATATATATATATATATATATATATATATATATATATATATATATACAGTCAAACTTGTATTAAGCAGCCACCCAAAGGGACAGTCTAAAATTTGCCGCTGAAGACAAGTTGGCTGCTTAACACAAAATATGATATTATTGATTGTTAACCTATTTATATAAGCATGTTTCTTTATAAAAAGTATTGCTTACATAGTAGGTCAACTACAAAGTACTGTTCGAATAGATATGGAAAACAACAACTTTAATGCTTTTGGAATGTCAACAAATGACTCAGAATATCAGAAGTGCCTCACTAAATAAAAGAAAATATTGCTCCAGTATAAGTAGTTTGGTCACTTACAGTAAAAACATACAATTTTAAATGTTTCAAATGAAATGTATACTGAAGGTACCAAAATCTTCGTCAAATTGAAGTGTCACAAATCTCCGAAAAGTGTACATATGTTCGGACAATTCAAGTTCCGGATGGTGCATGTTTTAAACTATTTTAACTAAAACAGCACGCAGTGTGTCATTTGAAACATTAAATTATATTTAATATCGTTTAAACAGGGTTTGTATAAGCAATAACAAAAACTGCTACAACTGTATGAACATCTATGTATATATATTGAATAAACCATGTTATTTTCAAGTGAGACTTTTGGAGTGTGTTCAGATCCCCGCAACATGTTACATTGTTACATGTGCGATGTTCAAAATATCTCTTGTACTGCAGGCTTGTTTAATCACGCCTATTATTTGATAGCATTAGATATTTCGATAGCCCTGCCATGTTTCAGATAACTTTTACTTTCTTAAGTCAAAAGCTGACCCTAATGTAATTTGGAAAATCTCTGAATATGTAGAGTTGAACCCGAGCCCCACAACTGATACTCAGATGATTTTGGATGCTATTAACAATTCAAATAAACAAATGACAGAAGACCTGGAAATAGTAAAAAATGAAATCAAGCAGGAGCGAGAAGATAATTCAGCATTAAAAGTGAGATTGTTTCTTTGAAAGCGAATGCAAAAAGGATTGAACAAAAACAAAATATCATTGATTCTATTATGAGAAATTTTGAAGAGAAAATTGATCAAATGAGATACGAAAATGACATGCTTAATTACGACATGTGCCAAATGGGAATGCGACATGAGCGAGATGATGACCGGTTGGATCAGTTAGAAAGGCAGAAAAGTTGAAGTGTTCACTGCGAGTATTTGGCTTTGATGAAATAGAATCGGAAACCTATCCACTTCTGTCGGTGTAAAATTGTTTGGCTCAACAAATCCAGCTGACAATGGTAACAGTCATTGCATTTCAAGTGCTACACGCGTAGGTGATCCAACTAACAAAAAGCCCAGAATGATTGTTGCAAAGTTTGAGCATCATGAAGATAAGCTGAAATTGCGCCCCTTGCCCACAAACAACCTGGTTTAAAGTGACAGTTCTTACAGATTATCTTACAGATCCGCGAAAATATTTTAATTGATATCTCCCAAATGCAAAAAGCTTGGGATGGAGATGTTTAGATGAAGATTAAGACAGTTTCACCCAATGATGCATTCATGACACAAAATTATTAAAGAAAGTTGTTGCTTGCTACAGCGAGATTTTACCTTTCGATGCAGAAATGGACAAGACTCATCCAATAAACTAAATTAAGATGCAAATAGAGAAGGGATTACAGCAACGTACGATTCCTTGCAAACCACAAACAACAAACAACCCTGTTGCTATTAAATTGAACCAAAGGCTCAAACAGATTTAAATTGATCGCTTGTCAAAATCATCGTTTGTGGGACAATGTGTAAGTGAGAATCAGCATAACGCAGGTAAAGTGTCAATGAACGCGATGTTATTGGCTAATTCCATGCTAATACACAATGTGTAATATCTATTTTTAGATTTCGCGGAAAGGTGAATTGTCAGTCATATACACAGCTTCACATATATTCTCCATTGCATAGTGTGTAACGATATCATGATGGATTTTCAACACACATAATGTACAGTGGACAATGAGTGTCAAAACCAATCCACACGCGGACGTACGAATGTGCATATCAGTACCTTTGCATAAGGGAGTATACTTGTAAGCTTTGTTCCGACGTACTTTTAAACAATAAACCTTTGTGAAAAAAACAATTCTCGAACGATGTTCTTCCGCTCCAATACCCATGGTCGTTCAGTTTATTTTTATTTTGGTCAAAATACCCTTCCGTAGATTTTTTTCCACTATCACTTATACAGGTATACAAAGAGTACAGTGCAAACTCGTCGCTTAGTGACTATAGCTTCACTGCTGGCTAATCGTGCACGACTTGCACGGGAGAAGTTAATTAGGTATGTTCCGAAAAAAACGATAATTTTATAAGGAAAGCATAAAATTCTTGACGTACCGACTTGATTTTTATACTTATCTAAAGAGGCAATGCTCACAAACAACTGAATTCACAAAATTCACTTAATTTCCATCAAAACACTTTAGAAATTCATTTTTATTATTTTTTTTGTCAGAGCACAATTTTCTACGACATAACCCCAGAAAAGAACGAAGAGTTACTAATTCATGTCCGAGGAGGTGAAATTTCGGAAGGAAGAATAAACCGTTCAGAGCCCCTCTTCGTCTTCTCGAGTAAGTCTCTCATTTTCAAATCATTTTTGTAAGTAATAGCTAGCCTATGAGCGCCGATAATTCGCTCAATTAGCGCATTCAATCTACGACTGCTAAGTACTTATATTTATAATTATATTTTACATATATTTAGTTTGAAATGCTCCAATTCTTTGTTGTTTAAACACGCTTCGGTGATTTCTTGATCCTTTTCCGCCATCTTTTTTTAATTAGTCCCCAGAGGGTCAGCGGCGTGTAGCCTCCCTTTTAAATCAATGGAAGTAACCGTGTTATCGGAAAACCCAATAGGCAATGAAGTCCACAGCCAATTCGATAAGATACATGGTTGACAACACAGGGCACACACGGTGGAGATATATGGTTGACAACACAGGGCACACACGTTGCGGAGATAAATGGTTGACAACACAGGACACACACGTTGTGGAGATAAATGGTTGACAACACAGGGCACACACGTTGTCGAGATACATGGTCCAGCGACAAAACTACTATGTGTGTATTTGTGTACCGAAGAAAAAACACTTATCTTTAACTAAATTGTTAAGCAAAATTATAATAATCACAAGTGCAAAGGGATCCGCTCTAGCTTTAAATAAACCGACTAACGAGTCATTAAATTACCGTCTATTCAAATTGTATCTTCAAAACGCCGCACCAAATCAAAATGCATTAACAATTACTTACTTACGATCCTTTATCATGCACTCTGTATGAGGTAAACCAAATAATCTTAACCAGTGTTTATTTATAAAAGCATATCAATAGGCCTGACTTAAATAACATAATAATGATAAGCTCCGTATAAAGGGCAACCTAACACAAAACTACAAAGTTTATGAGGTTGAATGTGCATTATCTTTACAAATTATAGCGTAGTTGTTGTTGTTGTTGCTGTTGTTGTTGTTTTCATTACGCTATCTCGGCTATTTCTTGTTTATAGCAATGTAATTTACTTCACTTGAAATATCCTGCTTAATATCTCTATTCAGAGTAAGTTTAAGGAAAACGTCTGCCTTTTTTCCGACTGATCCTTTCAATTCGGTAACTTTTGTTAGTTTGTTCTTTGCGTGCAATTGCGTCTGAAGGTCATTGTCATATAAATTGTTTCATATTAGCCGGTGACTTTGTCGGTTGGTAGTTCATTAGTATGGAGTGTACGTTATATCAAAACCACTCAACAACGACAGCGTGTTGAGGCGCAGAAAACGCAATGACACGGGATGTTTTATAGTGAAGAAACTCATGATTAATGCCCAATAATACATTACCGGACCTTCGTGTCTCGGCAAATATCGACTAATTTCGGCTAATAATCCCGAAGTCGCTAGAGCTTTATTCAGACAGTTTTCATAATAACTGTTTTAGGCAATTTTATCACGTGGAGGAGTGTTTCCTACTTTGATGTAATTATTTGACCAATATAGCGGCTCGCATACGAAACAATCCTGGTCGGCGGACCAAAAAGTAGTCGCCAGAGACAGGGAGGAGATATTTTACAGAACACAGTTACGTGTATGCGATGTTGTAAAGTAGAATATTTTGTTGTAAAATCTATACCCTATGTGTCTTTTGCATTGTTCAGTGTTGCTGTCGACTGTATGTCACAATATTTGTGATATTTAAATCAACCTACACAGGCTAGATGATTTACTATATTTTCCTTTCTTCAAAAGAACTTAAAAATTTGAGATACTGTATAATCATTTAACAAAACAAATCTGACAATTTAAATTCTGATCAATATTTTGTTAATAAAGTTATAGAATGAACTATCCATGGTAAAATCACCTTTATTTGTTCGCTCATCTTCTTAAATGTTGTGGTTATTGAACATATTTTTAATTATTAGTACTTCTGTTAGTATTAGTTCAGTTTCCTGAAATTTAGTAAGCGCATATGACAATTTAAAATAATCATGCAGGAGATCGATCAAAGTACACTGTTAACGTATATATTTGAAACATCTTGAATTATAGGGGACAAGCATAGCCTTGTTTTATATATAAGGTATTGTCTGTTTTTTTATTCATTTTCCTGCGCAGGTGGTAGAGCGTCGGCTTGCGGATCGGGAGGTCGTGGGTTCGAACCCCGGCCGGGTCTAACCAAAGACTTTAAAGTTGGTAGTAGTGGCTTCCCTCCTAACGCTCGGGGCTAAGGGGACAGCATTACGCCTGACTCGTCGGTGTCAGTATAATGGACCGGCCGGGTTCAGTCCCTGGGCACCTTATAAGTGCCCCTGTGCTATAATGATAGAAATGTCGCTGCGCAGTATCGGCAAAAATGCCGGCTAATCCCTATCCCTATCCCTTTTCCTGCGCCTGGGCACAACCATCTTCATATATGAATATCTCGAGTTATACATATTTTAAAAGTGTTTAAATTTGGATATTTTTAATAATATTTATTAGTATAAAATATCCATCAATTTCTTTAGAATATTTATAAGGGTCCGTAATCCTTAAAATACATACGCAATTGTGTTTTAACACTTCATTTGCTGTATTTATTTCAAAGGTGGTATTTTTCATATGTTTAAAATGTCACCTAATGGCGGCGTTGGAAGATATATAATATAGAGTGACTTATTTAACATCCTGTCAATATCCTCACTACTTAAATTATTTGAAAGATGTCAGCTTAAATGATGAACGCCTAATATTTAAATATAGGTATATAAACACATCTCTAAAGATTTTAAATTAATCATTAACTCAATGCTCATGCTGCATATGCAGGGCAGCAACATAACTATTACTTGTTATAAAAAACTGTTAGCTGTTTCACTTTTACTGGATATTTTTATTTACACTGTTTGTTTGAAAGAAAAACCTTCAGGAAGTGCGGGATTGGAGCGCTCCACAAACCAGGTGTAAGCACCCCAGTTGGCCCTTTTGCCGACTGACCGTTCCAAGGCGGTAACTGATGGTTTTTCTTTTTGTGTGTTATGTCTCGTCTCTGTGTTTTTGTCACATTTACATTTACCTTGTTTGCCTTTGTCTACAGGTAGATAAAATTTAAATATCTGTGGAAATTTTGATAGGACCTTTTCTTATTTACCCATTTTAAGATCGAAGAAACCTCATCATTATTCATACTCCACAATAAAGCTTAGAGGCCGTAGTTATGAGAAGGCTCGATTTTTAAAGCACACACGATTGACACTTCATGACCTTGACTACTCAAGGAAGTTAATCTTGCCGGCGAAGAAGTACTTGCCGTATAGTGGAAAACTATTCGTCTAAAGATACTAGACGCTTCTGTTTTGTCCTGGCTTGCTTTAAACGTAATCCGTATAAACTGGGCTATTATTGCGTTATTCATGTGTACATGAAATCGAAGTTGCACTGTTCATGTTGTTTGAGGATGAGCCAATAATTTTATTTACTAATGTGTATTAATTTATTTTTTGTGCATTCATCAATTTGAAAAAAAATATTGCATTCTGAAAATATGAATTTCAAGAGCTTTCCCCTGGTGTATAGGTTTTAATTTTTGGACCACAAATGAAGAAATTACAAGAAAATAAAATTTAAGCTTCTATACAGTTCATCTGAAAATCCCTTGAAGTTGTCCTCAAAGATGGCTACTAAAATATGGCATCTTCACTGATTTGGGACTATCTATAACAATTCATTATGATAATTGCAATAGCATATTATAGCTGTGTTTATATGAGCCACCGAAAACTGCACTAATTGTTAAAGGATTTTTCCAGTAGTTTGCCTATATCTAATATATGAAAAACTATTTTATCTCTGTTAGGTGTTATTTATAATGATTACTGCAGAAAAATAAATCATTCTTCAGTCTAAGCGTTGATGATTTTCAACCGTGTCTCAATTTTAGGGCTGTACAACTCGTTAATGAGTACTTGTTAAATGTTCTTTCTTTTCAAATCTATAAATAAGAACAATTGCATTCCTGCTAACGATAGACATCGACGTACAAGCGTATGGCGTGGATGAGCTAAACATAAGTGGTTTTGTAAGTTTAAAAAAAAAAGCTTTCGGTTCCGCGTAGCGCAGATAGGAAATACATGTTTGCAATGACGAATGTGGCGTTGTGGTTTACTTGTCAGACAGGTAGGACATCAATAAACAGCATTTTGCAAGCTCTTTTCTAGCAACAATGTAAAGTATAAAAATACTTCCTTAGCAAAATTTCTTCCCTGTGCCCTTTTTTTATTTGCAACTTGATACTTAATTCTTAAGCCCTGTGTTATTGCTAAAATCTAGTAGGGAAAAATCCTTCGAAAACAATTCTTCCTGTTCATTTTAGCAAAGGAGGACAAACACTCTCCCGGATACATCCCCTCCTTTAACTTTTCTACATTTTGCAATGTTTATTTGATTCGCACTGTTAAGTTTAGTAAATACATTGATAATAATATCGGATTTTTTTCTTATAAAATTCCATTTTCAAGATATTTTTACAGTAATTAATTTATAGAATGATTTTGTCTTTTTATTTGTTGTTGTTTTTGTGTTGCCTTAAATGTTTTACCAATAATTTGTCTTGTGGGAACATACATGTCAGTTTTAATGAGTACAAACAATATCGATTTTGGATGAGAATTATGGGATATAATCATCAAATTAAGGCGTATTCCTTATCTTGAGCCTGTATTAATTTACTGTTTTTGTTATATTTGTTACATTATTACATGTATAGTCATAGTGTGATAATCTGTTCATTATTAGTTGAGGAAGGCCTCAGACATATGTCTGACAAAAATAGGAAAAGCCAGCTGGCGCACAGCCATCGACCCAACAGAGACGTGAACTCATGGATAAGAAGTTACAAGTCGGTCACTCTAACCTCTTGGCAACAGGTGCTACATGCATACCTTAACAAATACTTTGTATAACGACTTATAAGGTGACATATTAAGCTTAATTTTAGGTCACATTCGTAAAACAGTATGTACCAACTGTACAAACATAATATTTAAATGGTAGTTAATTTATCATGGCATTAACTAATGACAAATGAAACAAACAAATTACGTCACATATCATTTAATCACGTATAGAATACAAAAAGTAAACAATGCGTAATAAAATAAACACACTGTCAAAACTTGAGATCGGGCGAGTAAGTTTTCGAAGGTTTGTCGCTCGACTGGCGACCGATTTCTCAGCTTGGTATTCCAAATAACTATTTTTAGAAAGTGAAACTTCCAAAAATATCTAGCTGTAAAAGACATTGCATTCATGCCATTTTATGATGTTTTATGATTTTGTAATATGTCATTGGACCATGTGCACTTCTATGTCAATCTCAATTTCTCGTTAATTTGTGTAAGCATGAAACTGTAATGGAAACTGCCAAGGTGATCGAATGAGATCATGTGCTGTTACTCAGATGGTTTCGACTATGTTCCGCTCTCTGCAAAAATGGTTTCACTTAAGTGGACACCAGGGACACAACCAGGAAAAAGAAGGCTAGGAGTGATGAATGTAAGAAGGATGTGGTTTAAAAAATTGTTGTTTATTGCAGATAATAAATTTTTAAAAAGTGCAACATTGTTGTTATTTCAAGGGAGAAAGTTCAGCCATGTAAAATGTGTTTTGGTCCTGTATAATTTCTAATTATACTGGCCCGGATGGCAAGCACTTTTGTGCTAATTTCAAAGACTGGTGGATGCAACACTGTGAATTATTATGTTGTATATTAAGCATAACAGAATATATGTCTTTAACAGCAACTGCATGGTAACTTAAGATAAGAAACCACTGGCGCTAAATCAATAATTTCTAATCCATATATTAATCTTTTTCAAATTAAATAGACTAGTAGGTTTATTATCTTATAGGTCTTGTTTTTTATATTTTTTGTTAAATAACTATTCCTAATTACGTTTTGATGTTCCTATATTCACTATTATGCATAAGCAATCATACTCATTTAACAAGATAAAATTGTATGTACATGTTGCACTCAGATGCATCTTTAAATGGTTAAAAAGTTTTAAAAAAGGTAAAAAAAGAGTTATCTGCACAAGAATGTGCAATAAATGGGCAATAACTCCAGAATGTACAATGCTGTCTGTTCCCGATGAAAAACAGAGATAAAATCCGCACAAGAACTGCTAACAGATGGACGTACAGGTGGACATACAGACAGGTGAGATGTTCCAGACAATAAGATGACCCTTCAGATGGACCTACAGGTGGACATACAGACAGATGACATGTTCCAGACCATAACATGATCCTTCAGATGGACCTACAGGTGGACATACAGACAGGTGACATGTTCCAGACCATAACAGACCCTTCAGATGGACCTACAGGTGGACATAGAGACAGGTGACATGTTCCACACCATAACATGATCCTTCAGATGGACCTACAGGTGGACATACAGACAGGTGACATGTTCCAGACCATAACATGACCCTTCAGATGGACCTACAGGTGGGCATACAGACAGATGACATGTTCTGTAAAACTCGTTAATCAACACTTGTTAAATGTTCTTTCTTTTCAAATCTATAAATAAGAACAATTGCGATTCCTGCTAACGATAGACATCGACGTACAAGCGTATGGCGTGGATGAGCTAAACACAAGTGGTTTTGTAAGTTTAAAAAAAGCTTTCGGTTCCGCGTAGCGCAGATAGGAAATACATGTTTGCAATGACGAATGTGGCGTTGTGGTTTACTTGTCAGACAGGTAGGACATCAATAAACAACATTTTGCAAGCTCTTTTCAGGCAACAATGTAAAGTATAAAAATACTTCCTTAGCAAAATTTCTTCCCTGTGCCCTTTTTTTATTTGCAACTTGATACTTAAATCTTAAGCCCTGTGTTATTGCTAAAATCTAGTAGGGAAAAATCCTTCGAAAACAATTCTTCCTGTTCATTTTAGCAAAGGAGGACAAACACTCTCCCGGATACATCCCCTCCTTTAACTTTTCTACATTTTTGCAATGTTTATTTGATTCGCACTGTTAAGTTTAGTAAATACATTGATAATAATATCGGATTTTTTTCTTATAAAATTCCATTTTCAAGATATTTTTACAGTAATTAATTTATAGAATGATTTTGTCTTTTTATTTGTTGTTGTTTTTGTGTTGCCTTAAATGTTTTACCAATAATTTGTCTTGTGGGAACATACATGTCAGTTTTAATGAGTACAAACAATATCGATTTTGGATGAGAATTATGGGATATAATCATCAAATTAAGGCGTATTCCTTATCTTGAGCCTGTATTAATTTACTGATTTTGTTATATTTGTTACATTATTACATGTATAGTCATAGTGTGATAATCTGTTCATTATTAGTTGAGGAATGCCTCAGACATATGTCTGACAAAAATAGGAAAAGCCAACTGGCGCACAGCCATCGACCCAACAGAGACGTGAACCCATGGATAAGAAGTTACAAGTCGGTCACTCTAACCTCTTGGCAACAGGTGCTACATGCATACCTTAACAAATACTTTATATAACGACTTATAAGGTGACATATTAAGCTTAATTTTAGGTCACATTCGTAAAACAGTATGTACCAACTGTACAAACATAATATTTAAATGGTAGTTAATTTATCATGGCATTAACTAATGACAAATGAAACAAACAAATTACGTCACATATCATTTAATCACGTATAGAATACAAAAAGTAAACAATGCGTAATAAAATAAACACACTGTCAAAACTTGAGATCGGGCGAGTAAGTTTTCGAAGGTTTGTCGCTCGACTGGCGACCGATTTCTCAGCTTGGTATTCCAAATAACTATTTTTAGAAAGTGAAACTTCCAAAAATATCTAGCTGTAAAAGACATTGCATTCATGCCATTTTATGATGTTTTATGATTTTGTAATATGTCATTGGACCATGTGCACTTCTATGTCAATCTCAATTTCTCGTTAATTTGTGTAAGCATGAAACTGTAATGGAAACTGCCAAGGTGATCGAATGAGATCATGTGCTGTTATTCAGATGGTTTCGACTATGTTCCGCTCTCTGCAAAAATGGTTTCACTTAAGTGGACACCAGGGACACAACCAGGAAAAAGAAGGCTAGGAGTGATGAATGTAAGAAGGATGTGGTTTAAAAAATTGTTGTTTATTGCAGATAATAAATTTTTAAAAAGTGCAACATTGTTGTTATTTCAAGGGAGAAAGTTCAGCCATGTAAAATGTGTTTTGGTCCTGTATAATTTCTAATTATACTGGCCCGGATGGCAAGCACTTTTGTGCTAATTTCAAAGACTGGTGGATGCAACACTGTGAATTATTATGTTGTATATTAAGCATAACAGAATATATGTCTTTAACAGCAACTGCATGGTAACTTAAGATAAGAAACCACTGGCGCTAAATCAATAATTTCTAATCCATATATTAATCTTTTTCAAATTAAATAGACTAGTAGGTTTATTATCTTATAGGTCTTGTTTTTTATATTTTTTATATTCATACAGACAGATGACATGTTCCACACCATAACATGACCCTTCAGATGGACCTACAGGTGGACATAGAGACAGGTGACATGTTCTAGACCATAACATGATCCTTCAGATGGACCTACAGGTGGACATACAGACAGATGACATGTTCCACACCATAACATGACCCTTCAGATGGACCTACAGGTGGACATACAGACAGGTGACATGTTCCAGACCATAACATGACCCTTCAGATGGACCTACAGGTGGACATACAGACAGATGACATGTTCTAGACCATAACAGACCCTTCAGATGGACCTACAGGTGGACATACAGACAGGTGACATGTTCCAAACCATAACATGACCCTTCAGATGGACCTACAGGTGAACATACAGACAGATGACATGTTCCAGACCATAACATGACCCTTCAGATGGACCTACAGGTAGACATACAGATAGATGACATGTTCCAGACCATAACATGACCCTTCAGATGGACCTACAGGTGGACATACAGACAGATGACATGTTCCACACCATAACATGACCCTTCAGATGGACCTACAGGTGGACATACAGACAGGTGACATGTTCCAGACCATAACATGACCCTTCAGATGGACCTACAGGTGGACATACAGACAGATGACATGTTCCAGACCATAACAGACCCTTCAGATGGACCTACAGGTGGACATACAGACAGATGACATGTTCCAAACCATAACATGACCCTTCAGATGGACATACAGGTGGACATACAGACAGGTGACATGTTCTAGACCATAACATGATCCTTCAGATGGACCTACAGGTGGACATACAGACAGATGACATGTTCCACACCATAACATGACCCTTCAGATGGACCTACAGGTGGACATACAGACAGGTGACATGTTCCACACCATAAGATGACCCTTCAGATGGACCTACAGGTGGACATACAGACAGGTGACATGTTCCACACCATAAGATGACCCTTCAGATGGACCTACAGGTGGACATACAGACAGGTGACATGTTCTAGACCATAACATGACCCTTCAGATGGACCTACAGGTGGACATACAGACAGGTGACATGTTCCAAACCATAACATGACCCTTCAGATGGACCTACAGGTGGACATACAGACAGGTGACATGTTCCAGACCATAACATGACCCTTCAGATGGACCTACAGGTGGACATACAGACAGGTGGCATGTTCCAGACCATAACATGACCCTTCAGATGGACCTACAGGTGGACATAGAGACAGGTGACATGTTCTAGACCATAACATGACCCTTCAGATGGACCTACAGGTGGACATACAGACAGGTGACATGTTCCACACCATAACATGACCCTTCAGATGGACCTACAGGTGGACATACAGACAGGTGACATGTTCCAGACTATAACATGACCCTTCAGATGGACCTACAGGTGGACATAGAGACAGATGACATGTTCCACACCATAACATGACCCTTCAGATGGACCTACAGGTGGACATAGAGACAGGTGACATGTTCTAGACCATAACATGACCCTTCAGATGGACCTACAGGTGGACATACAGACAGGTGACATGTTCAAGACCATAACAGACCCTTCAGATGGACCTACAGGTGGACATACAGACAGATGACATGTTCCAGACCATAACAGACCCTTCAGATGGACCTACAGGTGGACATACAGACAGGTGACATGTTCCAGACCATAACAGACCCTTCAGATGGACCTACAGGTGGACATACAGACAGGTGACATTTTACAGACCATAACATGACCCTTCAGATGGACCTACAGGTGGACATACAGAGAGATGACATGTTCCACACCATAACATGACCCTTCAGATGGACCTACAGGTGGACATACAGACAGATGACATGTTCCAGACCATAACATGACCCTTCAGATGGAACTACAGGTGGACATAGAGACAGGTGACATGTTCCAGACCATAACATGACCCCTTCAGATGGACCTACAGGTGGACATAGAGACAGGTGACATGTTCTAGACCATAACATGACCCTTCAGATGGACCTACAGGTGGACATACAGACAGGTGACATGTTCCAGACCATAACATGACCCTTCAGATGGACCTACAGGTGAACATACAGACAGGTGACATGTTCCAGACCATAACATGACCCTTCAGATGGACCTACAGGTGAACATACAGACAGGTGACATGTTCTAGACCATAACATGACCCTTCAGATGGACCTACAGGTGGACATACAGACAGGTGACATGTTCCAGACCATAACATGACCCTTCAGATGGACCTACAGGTGAACATACAGACAGGTGACATGTTCCAGACCATAACATGACCCTTCAGATGGACCTATAGGTGGACATACAGACAGGTGACATGTTCCAGACCATAACATGACCCTTCAGATGGACCTACAGGTGGACATACAGACAGATGACATGTTTCAGACCCAGACATGACCCTTCAGATGGACCTACAGGTGGTCATACAGACAGGTGACATGTTCCAGACCATAACATGACCCCTTCAGATGGACCTACAGGTGGTCATACAGACAGGTGACATGTTCCAGACCATAACATGACCCTTCAGATGGACCTACAGGTGGACATACAGACAGGTGACATGTTCCAGACCATAACATGACCCTTCAGATGGACCTACAGGTGAACATACAGACAGGTGACATGTTCCAGACCATAACATGACCCTTCAGATGGACCTACAGGTGGACATACAGACAGATGACATGTTCCAGACCATAACATGACCCTTCAGATGGACCTACAGGTGAACATACAGACAGGTGACATGTTCCAAACCATAACATGACCCTTCAGATGGACCTACAGGTGAACATACAGACAGGTGACATGTTCCAAACCATAACATGACCCTTCAGATGGACCTACAGGTGGACATACAGACAGATGACATGTTCCAGACCATAACATGACCCTTCAGATGGACCTACAGGTGAACATACAGACAGGTGACATGTTCCAGACCATAACATGACCCTTCAGATGGACCTACAGGTGAACATACAGACAGGTGACATGTTCCAGACCATAACATGACCCTTCAGATGGACCTACAGGTGAACATACAGACAGGTGACATGTTCCAAACCATAACATGACCCTTCAGATGGACCTACAGGTGGACATACAGATAGATGACATTTTCCAGACCATAACAGACCCTTCACATGGACCTACAGGTGGACATACAGACAGATGACATGTTCCAGACCATAACATGACCCTTCAGATGGACCTACAGGTGGGCATACAGACAGATGACATGTTCCAGACCATAACATGACCCTTCAGATGGACCTACAGGTGGACATACAGATAGATGACATTTTCCAGACCATAACAGACCCTTCACATGGACCTACAGGTGGACATACAGACAGGTGACATGTTCCACACCATAAGATGACCCTTCAGATGGACCTTCAGGTGGACATACAGACAGGTGACATGTTCCAGACCATAACAGACCCTTAAGACACATAAAGGTAAGAAATAATCAGAAGTGACAGCGTGATAATCAGAACTTAGATTTTTACTTATGTGTTATATTTGTTATACAATTGCTTCAAATCAGCATAGAGAAAATATTCATGTTTACTACTTTCATTAACTGCTGTCGGTCTACAGATGTGCATACATGAACAGAATATAAAACAAATATCTGACCATGTTGCTTAAACTAATTAACATCATATAAATGTATAAAATCAAAATAACAAACAATGTGATAGTAAAGCTAACATTATGTCTATGTTAATTGGGTTTATCATCCCACCAACAGTATTTCAGTTATTTGGAGACAGTGTTCACTTGAAGAAGATATAGTGCTACCTTCACTGTGAATAGCATGCTGTGAACACATGTCATGATACTACACTCGGTCACATAAACCTGACCCCAGGCCAACCAGTTTTGGAACTACCCGTATATTTGCTTGGGCTATACCACTATCATTTTTAATTACTTTGGTATGTCATGGCCTGGAATTGAACCTGGGGCCTCCTGTACCTGGAGCCGACGATTACCAATTGCGCTACCACGCCTGGTGAAAAGCCCATATTAATATCCTAATAGCAATTCAGAGCATGTCTACAAACAATACATAGACATACCACCTTCCAAGTCTATCAGTTGTTAAAGAATAAAGTGAACATATTCTCAGTAAGTGACATGTAAAATGAAATGAGGTCCACCTTTACAGTTTGCTTAAACATATCAAAGTTAAGAACCTTAACTAATAATAAGTGAATAATAACAAAAGTCGAACTTAGCGTATGTTTTGATATCATTTATTTATAAACCAAATTTGAATTAAATCCAAAGATTCTTTGAAATGTTATTGATCGGAAACGAACAAGTGACATTAGAATAGGACAAACATGGCGATGACATTACTTTGCAGACAGTAACCAAATATAAACATGACCTGTAATTTAATATTATATACCTAAACTTATCATATCATAAACTAAAATGAAGTGAAAAAAAAAGATTTCAAAAGTTATTAATCGCAAGCGAAGAACCGACATATAATTATGACAAAAAATGTCTAACATCGCTAATATGAAGCGGAGAGTAATTAAATCAAACTTTGTATTTTTATATCATATACCAAATAACATAAGTAAAATCTGTTGCATCGTTCAAATGTAAATGTACATATAAAGAAAACACATTAAAATACAAAAATAAAAGGAAATTAATCAGGTGATGATCATTTTGGTAAATGACCATCTCGATAAGTTTAAATTGTTTAGTGAATGTGTTGGTCACTTAGGTATACTGTATATGTACATACATGTATTAACATCTTAGAAAACTGCAAAAGATGTTGTTTACATATACAACTTTTTTTAATTACAGTTGCGATTTGCCTCAGTTAATCTGTGCTAGATACAATGTTGGCGTTATTTAAGAACATATTAAGTATATTATATGAACACTATGTATCTCTGACACATGTACTTGGGATAAAATTATGTACAATGTATAAATCTTCTTTAAAACTTGAAAATGACAAATAACATGGTGCAAAGGTTAAATAAAGCTTGTATATTTAAAATACTTAAATAAATACATGTAATAATAAGGGCCATAACTCTGGTGATATGAAACAGAAACTTAAACAAAATTAAACATAACCTTTATGTTAACATCAGTCACACATACTTTAAAAGTGATCAGAATACACTGGGTTCTTCTAAAGTTTCTGATTTTGAACTAACCATCCATTGAGAGACATTGGCAACTCTAATTGCCTCTTCACCAGTTGTCCAATGGTGGTGGCGTACAAAGCCACACAGGGCCATCCAGCAGGTGGACACGATACTATGTATTTATATTCTTGCTTCACTACACTCTGACTGTATATGCCACTAGTACAGCCTGACATTTCTTACCACATAAAGTCAGCATGTCTTTATTTGTCGTAAGTCAATGGTTGCAGCATCAACTGTGAAGGATCCTGAAGAGGTGGAATGAATGCTTTGTCATAGCCAGAGAACTTTTTCTTGGCCGCCGATGGTCCGCTGTCAGACACTGACTGTGGTCGTTTCTGTTGGCCGCTTGCTTGTTGAACTTTCTTCTGGTGTATTGTTCCTGTGATCATACAAAACATATCCTTTAGACAAACAAGAGCTGTACAAAATATAATATATAATATATATTCCCACCAGTGAACTAACATCAATGTGTGTCGTTGCACTCAACCATTACTAAACAACAACATCCCGCTACTGATTGAGCGATCATAGTCCATGGAATAACAGAGTCATACTATAATATAATGCAATACGAGTGTTGAGTTTCGAGCGAAGAGGTCAGCGTGGAACAGTTGGACGACAGACGTGAATAAACATCCTTACCCGGAGACCAAGAAGGCTAAAAATGGGGGAAAGTACAATAAATCAGAAACCTGACTAAGAAAACGTCAGAAAACTGAAGCTGCTCAAGCTTGGCTTCAAAGTTTTCCAGAAAATGCTACAAACCATGCAACTTAACTCTATCCATCAGGGGATCAACCAAAATCAGAGAAGTTTTATACCTGGCTGCAACACAACAAATGTGATCTTCACCAAATTGGGGGAAAGAGTAGGCTGATGAATAAAAACCTAAACTGCATCTTGGTAACCTTGCAACATGGTGCAAGTCTGAACCTTGGACCACCCTTACCTGTAACATGGTGCAAGTCTGAACCTTGGACCACCCTTACCTGTAACATGGTGTCTGAACCTTGGACCACCCTTACCTGTAACATGGCACAAGTCTGAACCTTGGACCACCCTTACCTGAAAATGACTGTCAACCTATTATCCTACCAGGTATTGTTTACTCACCCGACACATGCTGATCCATTTGAGACTCAGAATTTACATTGATGTTGCAGAAGCCGCAGAAAAATGATGCTGACTTTAACGTTGTTGGTCCTGAAAAAAAAGGTAGGTTTACTTCTGTAGCATACAATAAAAGAAAGCAATGGAGAAAGTGTCAAGTAACATTCTTAAGCAGTAAGTAATACTGACAAATAAGTACACACGCACACCTCCCCAATCAAACTACTGTTACTTCAAACCCATGTAATAAAATACTGCCTCTTTTATTCTGACATTTTTATGGCAATGAAGCCTGTTTGATCAAATTAAATGTTATGATCTAAAGAGTTTATTGCTGGATGTGGCATTATCTTAGTAATAATAAAAGAGTGCTTAGTTAATAATAAGAGTAACTACAACTATGATTTTGTTAGTAAGACACTTGTTATCAGTTATAATTGATAAGAAAACATGGCTTGACCACTGGAATGATGTGATGTTATTATCATGTTGAACTTCTACCAATGAATATAAATATTCCTCCCACTCCTCTCTGTCTCTCTCTGTCTCTCTGTGTGTGTGTCTCTCTCTCTCTCTCTCTCCTGTTTGTAACCCTTACTTTTGTTTACAGCTCCTGGTAAATGCAAGAAGAGGATTT
Organism: Sinonovacula constricta; assembly: GCA_007844125.1. NCBI lineage: Eukaryota > Metazoa > Mollusca > Bivalvia > Cardiida > Solecurtidae > Sinonovacula > Sinonovacula constricta. Next base: position 17,688,434 of record CM017564.1, read on the forward strand.
TGAAGCTATGCAGTTATCTCACCTCCTTGTAACTGGGCCTTTCTGGCATGTTTCTTTCCCGATAAATGCTGTTCCTCATGGCTCTTAGATGTGTAAGGAACATTGCAGACATCACACCTGCCCTGGTATGCTGGTTTCTTAGATGGTAAACTACCCATTAGGTTAGCCTTGACTGCATTCATTACTGGGTCATCGCCTAGATATCCAAATGTTTATGTATTAGTTAACATATACGTGTATGTAACTTAAATATGTAGTAGAATCACGATATAATTAATACCCACTGAACCATCCAAAATATTTGTCAAATCAAAGAATCCATAATAACATAGCAGACCTATGATAAAAACTTGTATCAGCCATCATTGTGTCATAAATCAGTAATTGGTAGACTTAATGACCTATTGTTTTTTTTTTATTTTAAATTTAAAATAAAAACAAAGAATGTGATGAAGCATGTATTCCTATATTTATTAATTATGTACATGTTTATAACAAATATTGCTTAAAGACCTTATATGAGAAGCTACAATACACAGTGGACCATATAACGAGGTATATGTTGACTATATATCTAGCTAATCATTTTACAGTGTGCTATGATGCCGCAGTCACTTAACCCATAGCTCATGCATATGCCATTGTACGCCTTTATAAAGCATTCACAATTATTCCTTTTATCTTTAACTGCATCAACACAACTAAGGGTGTATTTGTAGACTAGTTTAATCTAATATGCCAAAAATGTGTTAATATTTAAAACTGTTTCATAGAAAATCAACAAAATGAAGTGAATTTTTAAAACCCTGTATATTTACTATGAATGAAAGGGGTAATGTGTTGTTTTACACATGCTGCATTGTTTTAATGGCAGTCTGCCGACTCATCTTTTTATTATGAACCTTGTTTAAAATCTGATCCACTTACATATTTACCAAATTTACTAAAGTCTTGGATTTCAAATAAGGTGCGTCATTATTTACTTCATCTCCAAAAATTACAACACATTACATGCTGGCACTTATTAGAACATGCCAATTTTAACATTGTTTCCACAATATAGGGAGTGCATTAAGAATAGCAAGATATTCATGTGTCTAAATTACATTAAAATAGTAAGAACCTGTCCAATTTAACACTTCACTGCATAATAACAGCTAGGGTGAGTTGTGAATGGGGTATATTACCATAATGCAGCATACTAGGTTCTTTTCTCAGAAAATAATCTAACAGAACATCTGCGATTTCAGGTAAAAGCCTACTACATTACTATCCCCAGCGCAGCGCCAATAAACGTTTCTACTTCACTTATCAAAGCCTTTACCTATAATAAAAAATGAAAAGCATGTATCACCTGGCATCGCTGACAGTGGTTGTTGATTCACTGCGGTTGTTGCCGTCAAGGATCGAGGAAGGGATGGTGGAGGAGGAGGTGGACGATGAGCTGTATTTGCATCACCATTCTTCTTGACCTCACCCTTAGAATCTGCCGAGGCAAAACTTTTTTCTGACGTGGATACAAACTTTCCACTATATCCTGGTACAGGCTGACCCACTGTTATACACAAAAAATTAATTGGTTTTATAATATTTTATTTACTATGTTCGTACATCACACAGATTAAATTATGGCAACTACATTTCCTGCGATACTTTGTTTACGTATGTTCACAGATGAATACCTGGGCGGAACCTCTGAAGCAGTTTTACAGCAGGACTTCCCAAGTTTTTGAATGTTAATCTCTGCCCTGGTTGGGTCTCAAGCCCCTTGGTAAATGGCTAAGTGTTCTCGCTTATAGCAACCTGAAGCAACTTGGTCATAAGTCTGTCCAGGTACATGACATAGAACCAAAGGATCCAAAATTCATAGTTATCTAAATATTTGGTGACAATAACCTACTACCATGCCAATCAGTGTTTTTGAGTGACGTATACTTGTGACATAATTACCACACAATTCTGAGATATGCCTGGTTATTGAACTAAATACTGATAATAAAGAGTTGAGAAGCACATTTATATCTTGCTACCCCAAAGAGACACACCCAAGACAGCATTTTCAGAATAATCTACAGTTCTTAAGTAATATTAGAGTCCATTCTACACTGTGGTTCAAAAGATCTCCTTTACAACTCAACAATCAACCCATTAGTATACCAATAGGACAAAATAACCTTCTAGCAAATCTTACAAGCTGAACATATATCTGGCTTTGACTAAATGTCTGTTCAGAAATCTCAGTCCACTCGAAGCCACTATATTGCTTCCTGTACTATGAAAGAATATTGTATACACCTGACATGATGCCACACCCAGTCAAACTATCCTGACACCAAAATAACTAATCATAAAAGAATCTTTATACATCAAGGTCATAAACTAAGTGATATTTATTTTGTTTATTGGGTTTATCGTCCCACCAACGGTATTTCAGTTATCTGGATAGGGTGTCCAATTGAAGCAGATATAGTGCTGCCTTCACTGTGTATAGCATGCCGTGAACACCTGGCATTTTACCACATCCAGTCGCATTATCCTGACACCGGGCCAACCAGTCATGGAACTACCCTTATATCTGCTAGAGCATTAGCAAGGAAGCTACCATTTTTAACGACTTCTGTATGTCGCTGCCCCGGATCGAACCAGGGGCCTCAAGTACATCGAGCCGATGCTTTACCGATTGTGGTACCAGGTGCGGTCTGAGTGTTATTAAAGCAGTTTAACTATCATTCTTTAGGATGTATGTCTTGGCCTGGGATACAATATAAAGTTTATGCAACTTCTTACTAAAACCAGCACATTGTACAAAGATATTTAATCATATATCTTACAGCTGATGGCTGGCTGCTACAAAACTTTTTGTTATTTTACAGAAAATTAAAACCAATTGGATTAGATATAAAAAAAACACTATATTATGGAACTCAGATTTCAAAAACAATGGACTGTTCAAATAAAAGTTCAATTTTATATAATCAGAATATTGACTGCGGCATCATAGCATCCATAACTCTGAAAATGAACGATGTATTGCTGTGTTTCCGTGGGTGCTTCTGTACCTGGTGTTGTGGTTATCTCAGGTGAATCTGACTGATTTGAAAGATGTCCGAAGATTTTTAGCTTCTTGGCGTGTTTCTGCCCTTGTAAATGTTGCTCATACTGTTCTTTCCCGGTCATGATTACCCGACATGTTTGGCAGGTAAACTGACTCATCTTAATGCAATCTGATTGGTCAATCTACACTAAAAGCTCCACCACTCTGCAATCTTCGCCTCTCTGAAAGCATAAAATAGTAGACAAATCATTTAGTTCTGTTTTACATCATAAAAGTAGCACCACTTAATTTGGTAAATTTCAACTGTTTCTTGGAAAAGAAATACACAGACGTCATAATCAAAGAATACAAAAACAATGCTGACGGAGTTTTTTTTTCTTAAAATATTTTACTCTGACTGATAAATCATTTCTGTCAGTCTTTTTAGTGAAATTAATTGTAATAATTTACACAAAATAAATATGCAGATATTTGATAAAAACCCATAAATTATCACAATGTATATGCATACAAATAGTTTCTATCCAGAGTATTTTTCAACCTTCTATGGAGTTGTGCAACAAATGCTACTTAAATGATTTAAGATTGAGAAATATTCCCAAAAACTAACACAGCACAATGACATTTGATCTAACCATAAGAAGTAGTCATGGTGTATGAACATGTCTCATATTGCTTCAGGACACGATATTACAGAGACTGTGTCGAACTATGTCTTAACATGCTGAAACAGTGACGGCAGCAAGCTAGTACAAACTGAACTGTGTGACAATGACATTGGTTGTTAATGTGATAACAAACTCAATAAACACATTTGTCTTAAAATCTACACAAAAAAAGAAGTCTACTTATTGTCTTGCTTTATTCTTACCAATTATTTTGTAATAAGACAAATGTACACGCATAGATTTATAGGCTTGAGTAAAACCTGAGGAAAATGTATACCTTGTATATCATGTGATCAAAATAAAACCAAACTAAAAGCCGCGTAACAACCTAAATGGTTTCTTTTGAGATTAACTTGCATCCTAATTACTGCCAAGAAAATAAGTTACTTGATTAAGTATATTTATATTTTATGCCTTAACCAACTATATCTATGCATATTTTTGTGATCTAATTGATGGGCAAACCTTCCAAACCATGGTTAACTAAGCAAACATGATAGCAAGGAATGTGATGCATCCTGTCTCCCATCTTCAGCGGTCTCCTGCTGCAAATCAAATGAAAGGAGAAAAAAACATCAACATTGTACAGAGACCAGATTGGCAATTCTTGCAGTTCTTCGTTTAATGGCTAATTAAATCTCAACTGCAAATAAGAGAAAATTCATGTATGAACATGGCATATTAATTCTGTGGGATATGTTTTTGTCCCAAGTTTGTGTTCTGTAAGATTTCAAACTTTTGACATGGTTCTGTGTCACCCAGGATATCGCAGCTGTATCAAGGGAAAGGTTTAAGGCATGCAATCGCAGTAAAGGCATGGCTTTATGTGCTATAGGTGAATGTAGCTTGACAACTTGTATTTGGTAGAGCTTTCAACAAAATGTACAATCTGATTAATACTATTACTGGTATCAATTTATGTAAGTTTTTAACTGGGAGGCAATGTATTTAAGCCCTCCCTTCCTCAACCATCATAACGTGTCATACCAAACTTAGAGCATAACACCCCGAATGGACCCTTACAAAGAGTTCAGATCAGATGATGGGCCATACTATATTTAACCTCCTCATAATTATATCCGTTTTTAAATATATAAACATTTAAAGAAACGTTTTATCACATAAGCCAGAAATTACTTAATAAATACCGTCAAACTTCGGTTATTCAAAGTCGTCGGGACTACCGATTTACCTCGAATGAGGCATTGCTTCCACTTACATGTTTCAACATGGAGTCATTTTAAATTATGTAATTCTCTGCAGTAATGTGCAAGGAGCAATGTATTAACAGTGAAATATGAGAAAAGTTAATTGTTGGAAAAGAAATAAATAAAAGAATAAGCATCAAGTTTGTTTTTTTTCTTTTGAAAATAATAACAAATCATTTATTCATGTTTGTATTAAACATTGCTGAATAGTTGGAATATGTTATCATCGTCAACGAACTGCAACATGTATTTATTTATGGTTACAGGCAAACATGGAGTATTAATTTTCATAGTATCCCCCACCCCCATTACTTAGTCCTTCTCCAGATTGGTCAGCTAAGATTTCACCGACTATGCTTGCCATTTTTTAATTGTGATGATCATGATATCAGTCAGCATTTATACATACCCACCCTGACAGTTTGTAACTGTGAGACGAATTGGATTGTCACTCAGCTTAATTGATTATACATCGTAACTGTCAAAATAATCAACACATCATAACCAATTAACAACTTCAAACAACCAATTAACATAGCCAAATATTGCTGTTACTGGAGTAGCCTCCCTTCGCAGTTTGACTGGTGACCATACGCAATGGTCGACTTGTGACACGATCGGGCTTTAGATAAGATATGTGAAGGTAGCATTAAAACTGTAGGTTGGGGACAAAAAATGACTTTGAATAATGCTAAAACTTTTATTAATGCAAATGAATAATCAAAGGTTGTTTACATTAAATTATACTGGGAAAAATCGGGACCAACCAATGACTTTGAATAATGCCTCAGCTTCGTACAACCCGAGTTTGAATAACCGAAGTTCAACTGTATTTGGGTAGTCCTTGTGATCACGTGATTAATTATTATGTATTTCTGATTTAAGTGTGCTTAGCACAATGTTACTATGATTGTAAACCTGTAATTAGCAATAAATCATAATTATTGAGACAGCTTGTAAGCAGATGGTAACAGTTACAGAACGGTGCATTTATAGCTAACATGGCAGAAATTATGATGTCCAATATGCTTGATGTACGAAAATATATTGGTACAATTTCACCACCACCCCTTCCCCATCGAGATTCGGGTCATAAAGGCCCAAATTTGAAACGGCCCAGTCCAAAATGGCTCGGACCAAAAAGGTCCATGTTTGAAGAGTACCGGCACAGCCCATAAATAGGGGTTCATAAAGGCCCATATGTGTGTTGTAATATGTACATGTATGTTATTGACTTGTTCAAGTAGCATACTGGTCGTTGCTGTATATTATTTAATGTATTATTGTTTCCTTATCTCTTAATTACTGTCGATAGAAACAAGTAATTGAAGGCAACAAAGATGATAGGAATGCTGCACGTTTCATCTCGTAATTACCATATGGAAGTGTTTGCTTTGTAAAGCTAAACGTTCTTTTATCCTTTAACGCAAAAGGTAGTTACTTCTACTTTTGAGGCAGTTTTGGTGAGTTCGATGGTGTTCTTTATAAAATACTGATATTTTTCTTTATTTAAACGCTATTGAAATTAACAAGTGATAAACTTGTTGTGAATAAAATTTCTCTACAATGATGTAGAGCCTTTGAGGTACGGGCCTTTCTGGTCCAGCTCGTTTCGGTTCTGGGCCTTTTTGACCCCCGACTTATATCATATATGTGCTAGCACTAGCAGTTGGGTACCGGTCACTTCGGTAAATGACCACTTCGGTAAATTGATCTTATATAGGGATTAGTCCGGACATTTCAGTAAATAGGTAAACATATTGTATAACATATGACTGAGACAGAGAATTGAGTATGTCCACGTGTGAAAAAGATTTTTACACCTCAGCCCGAGACAGTTAATTTATTCATTTGATCATTTATACTGACGTGCAAACAAATTGAAGCCCCCTTCTACAGACTAATAAAATAATATAACAAAATAAAAATATAAACAGCTATGTTGAGGAAAAGTTTCAGTTCAACAAATGCGGGAAATAAAATATTACAAAAATATACACCACCTAATTTTAAGCATTACCGATACTATTGATCATAATACAGACATAAATAAATAAATGAATAAATGATTAAATTATCTGTCTTGGGCTAAGGTGTGAAAATCTTTTCACACGTGGACTGCCGAATTCGTCTCCATCAGGTATTATACTATATGTTTACCTATTTACCGAAACGACCGGACTGATCCCTATATAAGATTAATTTACCGAAGTGGTCATTTACCGAAGTGACCGTAAACCCTAGCCGTTTACTTCCTGGCTTCCTCCCCATCCCACCCCAAATAAAATTCGAATAGCAAGCATAACTTATTTGATGGTGTATTAACAAGTACAGCAACACATTAAACCAGAATATTGCTCTGCCATACAACTTCTCTGCATTGTACTTGATGCAAAACAACAAAATTAAGAAATGATGCGAACATATAAACATACCGAACGGAAGTAATTATTCTACTACAACGCCGGCTGGGTGCGCGCGCATCAACATCCGTTGATCTGAATGGCGGAAGAATTAAACAGGTGATTATTATTTGAAGTCTATTGACAATGTAAGAAAACTGGCGCAATCATTACTGAATTAACTTTTACAGAGTCCGATGAACATAGACAAATAAGGCATTTGAGAAAATTGGATTAAAATGGTTAATTAATGCCCTCTTTCTCATTGTTTACATTACGGTCCCATGAACGTCAAATTTTTGAGCTGTCATAACTCGCCCCGCGAATTCAAATCAGATAAAATCGGATATTTCATATAGAATGCATTAACAGACACACTATCCAGATTGTATTTTATAAAGTTGACACTTTTGAAAATATGGTAGATGCGTAGAAAGTGTTCGTTGTATTCAATATTGAATAATATCGAAAACCATTCAATTTAAAATATTTCGCGAAAACTGTTGACAATTTCCCGTTTTCACTACTGCAAAATATCATTTGTGTCATTTAATTGATTAAATTTGCTTGATTAAAGGCTATATTTGTGAAATTGCTGAAAAATATTTTCAATAAAATACTTTATAAGTTAATTATTTCTTCATTTTATATCTTTTATAATTGCAGGATTTTTAACCACTGACATATTATGGTTGCAAGACATTTGAGAAATTGGCAGAAAAAACATAAGGCACCCACAAGTTACCAAAATGTCGACAGTGAGTAAAGTTAGAAGTAAAACATATTCCAAGTAGCGTACCCAATTCCTGAAAAAAAAATCAGACATTTTAATTTATAAATTGGTAGGGGTCTACATACATGTGAACTTTTTCTGAGGCCAAAGTGGGACATTTTCATTTGCAAAGTGGAAGATTTATTTTCACATAAACAAAAAAAGGAAGCTGTCTCATTCCAAGTAGGGAGATTTCTGAAAATGTGTAAACACCCTTCATTTGCTAATAATTTTGGATCTTAAAGGTGGGAGTCTCCCTCTAGAAATGGGAGCATTCACATGTATGTATGTAGTGAGTCACTGGACCAACACATAATCATGGTCTCTGGATCCCCCAAAATAATCTTAAAACCTCTCATGATTTTGTACACACTGACAAAAAACCACCAGGATATGTATCCTCCCTTTGTTTTTACACTGCACTTGATGTTAAGATTTAATTATTTTTTTTTACCTCATTGGCTTGTATGCTAGGAGGCAGAAGTCATAATTGTTGAATATATAGAGACAATAATATCACATTTGTCTGACATACCATAATCACAGTTCGAAATAATGCTGGCTACAAACTGGAACAAAATTGTTGAAACGATCTGACTAGTGGCTCTTAGGAAAAAGGCGTCCCAAGGAGATCATGAATATGAACAGATCCTCCCAAAACTGCAGAAAGAGATATTTTGTGCTACTTTCATGTAAAATGCAGAAAAAGTAATAAGTTCATTGAAACCATATGTACTTTCTGTAATAAGAAAAACCCAGAAGAGGTGAAACCTAGCAAGTTGACCGTCTGCAAGACTCTCTATTGACTGAGTCAGTGTCTGGTCAGTTTTAAATATTAAAGTTGGAAATTGTTTTGTCTTTCATCAGTTCTAATAATATTTAGATTAATATTAATAAACATTGTCTAATCATATAAATAATCCCAGGATAACAGTTTACATAATGGATGTGTAAGAAACAATATATTACTAAGCAGTGGCCTGATCGCCAGACCATTAAAGCAGGCACAGTCAAACTCAGTAACATTAAAATAATCTCTAATCCGCACCCAGCTGTTCATTATTAGATGAAGGGAAACAACTTCTGTAATAATTATATAATTATAAATATGTGATTAAAATACCTACACACGCACCATGTGTTTCAAAATATTTTGCGAAAAGCATGTTTATTTTTAGTGTCCTGTGGTTTGGTTGTGTCCGGAATTGGGTCCTCAACCAGTAGTCATTATATTCCAAGTTCTAAAAACCCCATGCCACCCCACTCTGGGGTCTCAAGCTCTTCCGCTGAGCAACCTTGGAGGACGTGTTTTGGGGAGAACCTCAATAGATAGTTCCCTCATCAGTGAAGATCCCTTATCTTGGCAGCCATCTTGGATAGTAATTTCAAGGGATTTTCAGATGAATTGTGTAGAAGCGTAGATTTTATTTTCTTAAAACTTCTTCATTTGTGGTCCAAAAATTAAAAGCTATACACCATTGGAAAGCTCTTCCAATTCATATTTTTAGAATACAATATTTTTAAAATTAATAAATGCACAAAGAATTAATACACATGAATAAATAAAATTATTGGCTCATCGGATGAGCCAATAATTTTATTTAGACATCCTTAAACAAAATGAACAATGCATCTCCAAATAACTGAAAAACTGCTGTTGTAATGTCAAACTAAATTAATAATCATTACTGATGGCATGCCGCAGGTCAGCTGTATGGATCTATACAAAGCAGTATCAGATAGCTCTGTTATGTTAATGTTCTTCACTGTCTTGTTGTCTGGTCGCAGAGATGCAATGATTTTATTTGATTTGTCACACATTGCACTGATACAATTATTTTCAATCTCCATTAAAGCCATCTGTCCGACTATAATTGGTGTAAGAAGCCTTTACAGTTAGCCATCGGAGTAGAACCAAAGGTGCACCAAAGGCCAGGTTGTACAGCTCCCTTCTCTCCCCCGCCTTCTCCTTACTTGTTTCTTAAATTTTTTGTTTCAGTCTTTGAAATTTAATATTCATTTTGTTTAGAAGTTTAGAGGCAGTACCAACTTCCAAGAAGACCCTTACAGACAGGAAGACATTGATGGTCAGACCTACAGCAACCTTGTGACTAGAAACATGTCTAACAATACTCGGTACTTTGCGGACCCATGGACCTATCACAAGTCGTCCTTCGGTACACCTTCCCACCCCTCACCGCTGGATCGGATTCGTGGCAGTGGTGGTGGTCATGATCGTTCCATGCTGGCTCTTGGGCGGAGTCAAGGCTTCAATGAGGAATCATTTGAGGCTAATCAATCATTTCCCAAATCATCCAAGACCAGGATACCCACACTGCCAGCAAGGAAAATTAATTTAGAGAATTTCAAAGGTACTGTGAATTTTGTATGATATTTGACTTAAAAGTTTTTTCTGCCATTTTTACTAATATTTATTTATTCTTTGATATTTTAACACTTTGTTTGACTGGTTCTGACCGGTCTAACATATTTAATTAGTAAAATATTTGTCTGATTTAACTCTCTAACTATAAGCATTTGCCCCGTTTTTGAAATGGTCTGAGTGCCAGCCCCAGACAAGCGTTGCAAATTTTTCTCCCAATATTACACTGTAGAAATAGATCCTGTATAAAGCAAGCTTGCATGAAGACCTAGCTCTTAATTGGATTTGGGGCCAGTCGGGTCAAGGTCACTGTTACTAAAAATCGAATAACAGTTGCCAGTCAATAACTTAAGTTCGAATAAACCAGTCTAGCTGAAACTGAACAAGGCTAATGTGAATACAAAATGGGTGCTAAACATTTCTATCTTGTTAATTCTTGTCTTTTTCATTCCACAGGTGCAAACATGAATGAAGTTAGCTTCTCAACTGGTTGTAAGAAAAATATCCACAGTCAATCAGGATCCGACAGAAGCTTAGATCAGTCCTTGCTGGAGAAAAGTTTCAATACCAGTCTGACGAGGGAGATTCGTCTCTATGGAAACAAGAACGACAACAAGTCCAACTCATTGGAAACCTCCCAAATCTCCTCACAGGAGAGTAGCCACAACGGTTCATTAGGGGAGATAAATCATAATGCATCAACAGGGGAGAGAAGTCTAACAGATAGTATGTTGTTTTATAACTACATCAACATGGACGCTGGAACAGTGTTCCCTTCCACCGTGAGAAATCCAAATAAAGCTCTCTGCACTATTGATGGGAAAACTTCTGAGGTAAGAACAACAGCTCTTTAAGTCATTGTAAATTTTCTGTTTTGATTATCAAATGTCTGTTTTTCAATTATGTCACAACAGCTCAGTTATGGTCCTTACAGTCGAGTCCTACTATTGCTGACATATCAGCCAGAAGGCACCCTCTGGTCCATACTCAGTTTTTGTTCCAATGGACCTCAAACCCAACTGGCAATGGTAGGGTGTTAAGAGGAGAAATATATTGTCTGTCTGCCTTAAACTACTGTCTATTTAGTTTCACTAAACATCAATCAAAGACCATCAACGCATCTGGCATCGACCCCAGGTTCGAGAGGCTCTGGGCTCGAACCTTGACTGTAACAAACCAATCTTTTTAAAAATAGTAGTGGTATAGTATAGTTGCCTTGCTAACACTACAGCTTATGAGGATGGTTGACTGGTCGGCAGGATAATGTCGAGACAATTGGCAAGCATTTAACATTTATGTATTAATTGTTCTGTTCAATTTGTATTTAGTTAAAATAAATAATTTTCTTTTGTATTTTATTTCTCCTTAACTCTGATGTATAGCTATGTTGTTGTTTTTCTCTTTCTAGTAATACTGCTTAGACTGAAATGCACCATTAAGTATTTAATTATTTTTATCACATTTAAAATAGTAAGTTAATTACTAGGGATGCGGAGTATATCTGTATATCAAGGATTCTTGTTTGACCCTACACATACCCGTATGCTATTCCAGCTGTACCAATATATTACTGTTTTCATTTCAAAAGGAAACTGATGTGTTTTCTAAATGAGATTTTTCAATCTATTTCACTTATTTTTATACATACATACATATCTTTACAGTTAGCTATTTATCTGGAACCCTTGTTTACCAAGTACATTGTAGATCAAATCTACAATCAGTATTTATCAGCAAGCAGTTTTGGTACTTACATCACATCCATCCTTTGCTGATTTCCCATTGATCTATTTTTAGCTGTAGGACAGTCTAATTCATTGACACAATTTTAGTTTATAGTATAGGTGCAGTAATACTTCCAATGTAGATCTAAACACCTTATTGGCGTAAAAAAAAAGGTTAATTAAAGGCACCCGCTTCAATGACGTATAATTTTAAGAACATTTTTAATGTTCTAAACTGCAAAATAAGCAACATTGATAGTGGTGTGGCACTGGATTTGGACGACAGCCCACTGCCGTACATCCGGGTTATTTCTTACCACAAGCATTGACAAATTTATCTCAGTAAAAATTCGGCAAAACCCAGTGGACTATGGCCCGAGTCCACCAAAGTCTCTGTCGATCCATTAATTTTATAAGTTAAATGGACCGATGGTCCTCCAGAATTTTCAGCCACATCATTTTCAAAATTCTCAATTATTATAGAAATATATACACTAAAGTAAACAATGCTCTACAGCCTTTTACTGAACCCAACCACTCATAACTCCACTGTTAGCTTACCAACCTTTTGTGTCAAAATGCCAAAATCATACTGGTCCAGTAAAATTGGTCCGGTCCAATAGATATTGCCAGCTTGGTGGACCGAAGAACCAGTGTTTTTAAATTTCCTTTTCTAAGACTGAACCTGACTGTTAACATGTTTAATCATTCTAGTCATACTCCCACCTGCAGCAGGCATGTTTGATAGTGTCTTGTTCAAGTTGTTATTATAATATCTGTAGAAGTAACTAGTTAGGCCCTCAATGTCACTTTATGTGTCGTAGCACTTTATTGACTTACTGCACCATGCTACCAGCATTTTTTTTTTATTGGAAAGTTATTATTTCTGTTCTATGATAAAAGGAGTTTTCTGTTAATTGTTTTCGTAAGTGGATAAGAACCTAGATATACGATCACATACATACATATGTACGTACATTGTTTAGGTCTTGTCCATCAGACTATCTTCCTTTGTCAAATATTCCCAAATTGACAAGATGTTCTATTTATATATGTAAAATACTTAGAATTAAATAAATACATATTAACAAAAAATGTCGGGGAAAATCGCAGCATGCATGGTGTTAACCTGGGACATCAAGTATGAGAGCCAAGCAGGCTAACCACTTGACCATCCAGGCATAAATGATCTGGTGGCCATTTATTAATTATACATTTTTACCACTTTTTTTTGTTGTTCTGATGAAATTTCTCCAAAATTCTTGAAAAAAGATTTTGTCTTTCATCAGACAGAATAATTATAATTAAATAAATAGAACAGTACTGTATACTGTTCACCATTTCCCCATGAAGCTCTTATACAACACAATTTTCTCTACTTGAAGAGCCCTACCACCTTCCCAACATGCCAAAAAACTCCAGCTGGCCATCCGGACAATACAAATTTGTTGTCCATTTATATGATACTGTTTTATGTTTATTGACGTAGGTTCAGTTGGATCACCTCAACCATTTTCCTTGAAACAACTAACTTTTGATTAATATTTTTCCTGTTCCATTATGGAATACAAGTTTAATAGTAAAACTGTACAAAAAATGTGTAGACCAGGTTTTGGGAATTTAGAATTTCACTAATTCATGCACCACTTTATATGATTCAAGCCTTAATTACTGGCGCCTTTGGCCGCATGGGTAGATTCGCTGACTCGAAACTCCTCAACCCTGCACCGCGTGGGTTTGAGCCCAGTCGGTGCAAGAACTTTCATACTGGGAGGTTTTCCAGCTAACCTGCGGTTGACCGGTGATTCTAAGTCGTAAGTCTGGAGTCTTCCTCCACCAATAATTAATTAGCTGGGGGTCACCAATATGATCACAACTGTGTTGGTGCGATGTAACAAACAAAAACAAACATTCATTTTAATTTTTTTTTTAAACTTTGAACAATTAACTGGCAGACATGATCTTGAAGATATAAACCCCTTGCTGTTGTTGAAGCTGATTGGGACCGTCTAGCCACTGATTGGCCCAGTGTCAGACTAATGAGATTCCTTGTGGTCCTGTATTTATTATAAGCTATCACAGTGAAGGCATCATTATATCGCCTATTGTCACTGAACATTGTTTTAGGATGATAGAGACCGGACCTGGTAGCGCAATGGGTAGAGCGTCGGCTCCAGGTACGGGAGGCCCCGGGTTCGATCCCTGGCCGCGACATACCAAAGTTATTATAAATGGTAGTGGTATAGCTCCCTTGCTAACACTCAAGCAAATATAAGGGTAGTTCCACGACTGGTTGGCCCGGTGTCATGATCATGTGACAGGGTGTGGTATCATGTTCACGGTATGCTATACACAGTGAAGGCAGCACTATATCTGCTTCCAGTGGACACCGTCTCCAGATAACTAAAATACTGTTGGTGGGACGATAAACAAAATAAACAAACAAACAGGATGATAGATATGTTAGTGTTGATGGGACGATAAACCCAGCAAACCAACAACAATAAATCGAATAACATGGTGTATAATGATGGTTTCACCATTGAATTAGAACACTGACCCCATAGAATGAAAATAAATCAACAACAAAAAACTAAACACAGTCTTTGATGCATGTTGTTTTGTTTTTTCCCTTTAACAATTGGTCTTTGAGTATTGATCAATGAGATTGATGTGCCTATTTGACTTTCATGGGAGTGGTATTCTGCTGGGATTCCTGCCAAGGGGCAAGTGACTGTGGCTGTACTTTTCTGAGCTGCCAGTACATGTTTCTTCTTTAATAGAATCAATGTAATGAAGTGACATTTTTTCCACACAATTAAGAAAATGGCCAAGTCTGTGGCATTGGTATTTTTTAGTGTAATGAACAATGCATTTTGGCAGTTTTCAACAGAAATACTGTATTGAAGTAAAGGCATTTGTTGTTGTTGTTTAGCATTTCTCAATGGAGAAAAATTTAAATAAGTTTTAAAAAAATACTTGCTTTCAATGCAGCAATTTTATTTTCATGTACCGTACTTATTTTGCTTGTCAAGTTCCTATGCAATGTCAAATAAATGAAGTGTATACCAAAAGTTCTCAATAAGCTGCATAAAAATAAGAAACGTCTGGATGCTATTATACATAGTTTGTAACAACACTATTTTTTAGCTTTTAACTATGCATTTTAAAATTATTTGATATAATGGTAAACAATTTATATACATATAATACAAATGGAGCTCTCAGTTTTGCATTCTCCTGTTTTTTGTCCAGAGTTTGTTTAATAAACATTGTATTTGCTTTAATGATTGCATTTTTTACAAAATAATGTTTAAGGTTTAAGTTGCATTTTAAAATTATTCAATTGGTACACAATATATACATATATTTATACATGGAACTCTCACGTTTCCTTTATTCACAAATATAGGGGAGCCTGTGGCTTAGTGGTAGAGTCGCAGATTTGTAACTCCTCTGACTGCTTAGCCTCTCACCACATGGGTTCAAATCCCGTTCAGGGCGAAGGACTTAATGTGGGAAGGTCTCCCAGCTGACCTGCGGTGAGCTGATGGTTCTACCCAGACATTTGTCTGGGGTCTTCCTCCACCAAAACGGCTGGATGTTGCTTTAATGATCATAACTGGTCGCTACAGTGTGTCTCAAAAACAAAACATTCACCATTATAAGGACAAATTACCAATGGGAAACAGCAACATTTTCCCCAGTTGTTACAAAATAAAAACAACTGATGAATGAAAGTTGTTTTGTATTCTCTTCCATAGATCCTTGTAGCCAATGAGATGGCTTGTGAGTTGTTTGGATATGAGGAGTCTGAGCTAATTGGTTGCCAACTGAAGGACCTCGTTCACCTGAAGCCAAGAGATCAGGCCACGATTCTGGAGTCTCACTTGGAGTCAACTGGGGAAGTTGTGCATCTAGCAGGAAAAGTGGTAAGGGAGATTTATTTAGCTCTACTTTTTGTGGGGAGAAAGTGGTAAAGGAGATTTATTTAGCTCTACTTTTTGTGGGGGGAAAGTGGTAAGGGAGATTTATTTAGCTTTACTTTTTGTGGGGAGAAAGTGGTAAGGGAGATTTATTTAGCTCCACTTTTTGTGTGTGTGTGTGGGGGGGGGTAAGGAAGTTTTATTTAGCTCTACTTTTTGTGGGGGGGGGGGGGAGTGGTAAGGAAGATTTATTTAGCTCTACTTTTTGTGGGGGGAAAGTGGTAAGGAAGATTTATTTAGCTCTACTTTTTGTGGGGGGAAAGTGGTAAGGAAGATTTATTTAGCTCTACTTTTTGTGGGGGGAAAGTGGTAAGGAAGATTTATTTAGCTCTACTTTTTGTGGGGGAAAAGTGGTAAGTAAAGGAGATTTATTTAGCTCTACTTTTTGTGGGGGAAAAGTGGTAAGTAAAGGAGATTTATTTAGCTCTACTTTTTGTGGGGGAAAAGTGGTAAGTAAAGGAAATTTAGTAAAATGCAGACAACCATGACTGTCTTTTGCAAAGTGATTCCAAGTCTTTTTATATGCTATGCATAGTGAATAGAAGCATGTCCATTTGAAATTTCAACTTATATTGATGAATGTCCGGACAAGTGGAAATTGTGTCAGACAGGTAGATTTTTAAAGTCAACTTGCCTGTTGACAAGTAGAAAGACAATGGATTTCCATATACATTACTATCGTAAGCAGAGCACATTTGAATAGGGCAGGTAACTCTGAAACTGATATTGCTACAGTTATGTAACTTTTTTTACTTAGAATTTTCTGAGTTGGTTAAAGTTTTTGTTTACGTTAGAAACAGCTGACATTATACTATCTAGCACTAAGATAAGTAGAGCACACTGTCTATGCACAGCCCTTGTTTATCTATGCATCTGTAGTAGAAAAAATGTGCCTTACCTGATAAAAAAAAAAATCTCAAAACAGCCAATCTTTGTTCACAAGAAAAATCAATCCTATACCTACAATTTCTTTTAAACTAAAATTACTGTTATTTTTTAGGTGGATTAGAAATGCAGTCCACATACACCTTTGTTAAAATTAAGTGACCTTAACTGCAGATCCTGATCAGCAATTTAAAGCTCCCATTCAGTAAGAGCTGGCTAATCTGGACCTACACTTGTTGCATATGCCTTATTGGCTCGTATTCACCAACCCTTCTTAAGCGTAAGTCACAATTTTCATACCGACAAAACTGAGCTTATTTATGAAGTGTCAATGTGATTTTAAGCTGAAAGTAGCAAAGTTAAAGTGTCATGCAAGAATACATGTAGCTAAATACATAAAGAAGATATTGTGGATTGAAATCCATGACTTGAGCAATTTTACTTAGGAAGGGCTGGTGAATACGGGCCTTATTGTCTCTCAGCAAGTTAAAAAGCTAAGCTACCTTCAGAATGTAAGATGTACTGAATCCAATGTTTTTCTAGGATGCAATGATGTATTGTGTTTCTAACAATAATGTTACTGTTTCGTGCATCGGATCCAAACTTATTGCCTGCTGAATATGGAATTGATCAGACTTGTGCAAATAGTGTAGCTCTAGTTATGCCAGCTCCCTCTGCAAGATGTATATTTAGGATCTGTACTATCTGCAGCTGTCTTTAGAAATAGGTCTAGTAACCTGTTTGCATTTAGTTGTTAACAAATTACCAAGGTTAATAAAATGGTAATAAAGAAATATAGGGTACTAAGGTCTGTAAGCATGCTAAACATTGAATAGCAGTGAATTGTGTCACATGTATGGAGGGAAGAGAGTTCATTCTTACTTGGTTTGGTTACTGTCTCCACTGAATCTTTCTTATACAAGGGTATGTATCTTGTACTATTATCACTTCCTAGTAAGTATTTAGTTGTATTGAATTAGAAAGTATCTTGGTAAAAGAGCCTCACTGATTGTTTGGACTTTCTAAGTGTGAAATAGAAAAATCACGAATAGTTATTTTATTAATATTTTTATTGTTTTGATTTTGTTAATTTAATGTTTGAAAAATTAATTTGTGTTTTCTGTCTTAAACATTTAATATTCATATGATTGTTGTCATATTCACTATTGAATAAAATATAAAATTGGTTTGAATATGAAATGAAGTGTATGTATGGTATTGATAGAGAATGATGTTAATGTCTTGTTAACTTGCTGATTAAAAATGAAGTTTACATATGATTGGTTGAACATAAAGTTAATATGACATTAATTAGTGTTAATTTGTCTGATATTTATAAGATTTGATTTTAGAATAAACACATGAAGTGAATTTGTTATTCTTCAGACAAATGGAAATTGTGATAATTGTTTAAAAATTCACAAAACTCTTGTTAACTTGTTGATTGGTTGAACATAAAGTTAATATGACGTTAATAAGCATTAATTTATCTGATATTTATAAGATTTGTGATGGACCTGGTGCTAAGTGAATTTGATATTCTTCAGAGAAAATGAAATGTGTGTGATGTTTGTTTAAAAATTCACAAAATTCTTCTAGATTATTTATTTTGAAATGCAGTTAATGTGATAAAAATAAATAGCTTTACATAGTCAGTTTGATAATGTCCCAAATATAAAAATTTCAAATTTTCTCTACATTAATACAGACATAGTAATATGTACATGTCATTTTATTGCCAGGTAACTGGTAGATTGTTTTTAACTCTTTTATTCATTCATAGGCCATTTTACTCTCGAGCAAAGTGTACATAGCTGTCACTCTCATCTATTGTAGGTTCTGCACAGCAATGCGTTCATGTGTAGACTGGTTTAGCCTAGGATCTAGAATTATATGTTGACCATACGTGTCTTAGAAATACAGTCAACTCTCGTTATCTCAAATTTCAAGGGACCGTAGAAAATAGTTTGAGATATCCGAAGTTTGAGATAGCCGAATTTAAGGATAGTTTTTGTAAATCTTAAAAATCTTACCTGCTACACTATTACTGGTAATGACTGAAATTCCTTGTTATATCTGCCACTGTAAACTAAGTTTCTGCTAGTTTGTGTGGTTTTGCATGTTTAAAGTGGTATTAGATTTTTTACAATGTAATTTAACATTCTGGTCTGTTGCCATAACAATAATCAGTGCGTGTATTGTGGGTAGGTAGTGGAAGAATGATAAAATCACTAACGCGATCTCTCATTTTATTTACAAGTTGAGAAGGTCGTGTCAACAAGTTCTCAAAAACTGTTAAAACAACAAGTACAAACTGAAACACTTTAATCAGCGTTAATTGACTAACGAAATTGGTATTCATTAAATCAGCTAATGAAAAAATAATCGATTAACCTCTTCCCTAAATTACGTGACATCCTGATTGCCGATAATTGGCGATAAAACTCGCGCCCAAATCTTCGCGAGTTTCACGGTAGGTGTGAAAATCACTATTGTTGCCGTTTTGAGATAGACCAACTGATTTCAACAGTTTTATACATGTGGGGACAAAGAATTTAGTTTGAGATATCCGATAATTTGACACATCCGAATTTGAGTTAAGCGGAGTCGAACTATATAGAAACTATAGGGAAAAAAACGGGACCGTAGAAAACAGTTTGACATAACCGGAAATTTGAGATAACCAATTTTGAGATAACGAGAGTTGACTGTACTTTAAACTGTTTTAAAAAAAAAATCTAAAAAATTACGTAGTTTCAAAATGATAATACATGTACTATAAATGAAAGAGTTAATAAATATTTCTGAAAATGTCAACGTGCAGCTATGTCCTGTTATGTTAAATGCGATGATAGTGGTAATCAACATCTGTAGTCTTTAAATCAGTGGTTATTTACTGCTAGTATGTATTTAGCATACACAATACACATTTGGAATTTGCTATGAAGTAGAACTCTAAATGCCTAAAATCATGATACATTTACCTTATCCAGTAATGCATAATACAAGGCCCTTTTTTTTCTCTCAAATAAATGCTATTTCCTCGCAGATTCCTCTCGAAGAATGACAAACCCTTAGAATAGGGAGGGAATAAATCTCAAACCATTTATTATGGGTATTTTTTATTGAATTTAATTATTCTAAGGTGTTAGGACAATATGTAGTTTTGTGTTAATTTGCACTTCAAACCACATTTATGAGAATCATGAAGCGTGTACTAGTCACTGAGGGAATTTTTTTTATTGAGTAAATTTCACACAGACACAGGTCTTGTTGATTCCCATGGCAGACTAAAATCTGTCCTTGAAGCTTTATTGTAATACAATAGCTGTTGTTTTCCAGTTAAATAAATAATTCAAAGTGAAAAATACTACCACAGTTAGATTAATTATACATTAGTTACGGCATTGTGCCAAAGAAAGTAGCATTCTACACAACCAATGTCAGTGCAAATATTTTACTTTTGTTGTATTTGTTACGATTTTTATTGATCAGGAAAGAACTTTTTATCATGAGACAAAATCAGTGTGACATTTTCAAAAGTAATGTGAAATTTTTAAGTTTTATTGTGACATTTTCAAAGTAATGAATGTAGTGTTTTAAATAAAATATGAAATATAACATAATAACAACGCATTCCAAATTGTTTTCATGTGTGAAACTTATTTAACTTAATAACGGAACTATTTCTCTCCATGTTTAATGTAGAAGGATGCACGAGGTGCTTTAAATTCAAAGGGACATCAAAGGGAAAGTCTTTACCTTATATAAAGAGAAAAAAGCAATAACTGTTAATAGGAGACCACAACCACATTTAAATGCAATAATTATGAATAAGCCGTGTCGTAAGAGACTGGTCATATTGTGAATTTGTCCCGTAAAATTTAGTAACAACTTGTCATTTTAAGAGAGAAGACACTCAAATTTTAACATTTACATAAAGCCATGCTTTTTTTAAAAAAAGAGGGGGAGATTTTGTCTACTCAAAATTATTTGCATAATGTTTGAAGTTTATAGATCTACAAGATCTACGTAAAACTTTATGCAAAATTTCATTTGAAAACCTAAGATTGTCATAATGCAAAGTACAATATATACATTGCGCTATGATAAAATCTGAGCATTCCATTGAACCAAAGTTTAAGAAAGTTGCTAATAAAACAAATGGATTGGTAGATGGTTCTTCCATGCCAGATAAATGTCAAAAGTAGGTCATATAATGTGTCATTTAATTTGGATGGCAGTTAACGGTATAGGTCCAATAAATACACTAGACAGCATGCACTGTTGTGGTGCAAATGCCATTATAGCGCTTTTGTCCATGATGTTTTTCCTCACCACAACAGTCAGGACCTGTTTACTCTTCAGTATTTTGATTTTTATGCGACTGTTGCACGGCGCATGCCTTTTACCAATCCTTGCATTTTACAACTTGTGCTATTTTACAAATGATTTTGCTTTTTTCTGTGAAGATTTTTAGTCTTGTGACAATATTTATATTATAAAAAACTACATAGGTTGGAATGAAGTAAAAGTAAAAATACTGACCATTAACAAAATGAAGTCAAGAAGTCAATAAACAACCTACTTGTAATGTACACCCCTTGTTGGAAGTTGTGAGGACTGCCCATTCTGATAACTTTTGTTCTATTGCTAGGTGGATGTTGTAGACAGAAATGGACTTATTCTACCTGTGTCCATGTGGGTCAAGCAGCTAGACTGTGACACGTCTCTACGGTGCCTTGTCGTCATGGAACCAGTCGAGCGAACCATTGCCAGGGTCCAGTTCACCTCGGAGGTTTGTTGATGTTTGTTTTATATATATATATATACCTGACATAATGATTGATTGAATCGGCAAGTTTTACTACACATTACAGCTCAGGGGTTAATGCAAAATTTGAGCTGTCCACAGTGTTAAATTTATATTATCAATGGTTTGGCTGGGTTTTTTAATAATTGTTTCACATAATGTTAATTTTTTCTTACTTTTCAATATTGACTGATTTAATAGGGTCCCAATATATCTCTCCACATAGTAGTTTAAATGATGCCTGCCAATTTATATTGTAAAGTAATGCTGGGTTGTTTCACTTCGTTTCTAATCGTAACCACTTACCACCTGGTATTTAAAGTGTTATGTCATCCACATCTCTCAGAGTAAGTAATTTTTGGGTGTAACAGTGTCTGGCATTTTCTAACTTTAGATTAATCTTATTTTCTTCACTCACTGTTTTGATTTCTTTAAATTAATGATATATTGTTGGCTTACTATAGGGTGTTATTGTCGGCTGTGATGATCAGATGGCGTATCTCCATGGATATCAGGATCGGTCAGACCTACGAGGGGCGCACATACACGAGTTGATTCCAGCTTTAAAGCTGCCAGATGCCGGATTACGACTTCCAAAGGTAAGAGCAGTGTTTCATGCAAAAACAATGACCATTTTCATAACTGTATGCAGGAATGCTTTAACTGATATATGTTAATTTAAGGACTAACTCCTTACAGCCCGACTTGCACATGTATTGACTTGTATTTTGCAAGTCGAATCTCATTGAAAAAAAATAATGGGCTTTTGCAGTAATTATGACATATTAATGACTTTCAGTAAATAACTTATCATTTAGCCTGAACATTAAGCTATAATTAACAAATATTTCAAGGAAACTGTTTGTAATTATTTCCTGCTAGTTAGAAAAATAACAAAAAATAGGTTATGTTATGATAGCAGGGTTTCTTGACCTCAGGGTTGTATGAAAGTTCTACAAAACATTGTCATTTCTCTTTTCAACAACATTTTCTATTACAAAAATGTTAAAAAGTACATTTTTTGTAAGCGTTATGGTCAGAAACTTTATGGCAACAAGGTCAGCCCTCATCAAACTGCTGTTGGTATGACTGATTAATCAGTTCTACATTGAATGATAGATATAATAACCTTTAACTGATCAAAAATTAACAAACTTTCCTCTGTTTGAGTAGGACGTGAAAAAACAGCGAGCGACAGGTCGAACAAAGGATGGCGCCAATTTCCCTCTTAGTATATCTCTGAAGCTGATTGATCTGGAGAATGAGGAGGAGGAAGAGGAGAACTTTGTGGACAGTGAGCTGTTTGACAGAACCTGCGATGAAATATACAAGGGGACAGTGTGGGTGTTTGCCAACATCAGTGGACTGGTTACCTTCCTCCCAGATGGCACTATACACAGCATTAATGATAACTTCTCACTCGTTCTGTTTGGGTACAAAGCATCGGAAGTTGTTGGAAATGTAAGATTTTATATATTCATATATATTGATACTTATTATTATTTCATTGTGGTGTATTTATTATTTTATCTTGTTTAGTACTATACTTATAATAAATATTAGTGATAGGTACCACAAGAAGTTTCATATTGAGGTATATTTCAATAGGCACAAAGCATATAGGTATACTAAGTATATGTTATGTTAGTAAAATTGGTTACCATTAAAATAAAGGCTGCAACATACCATGAATAAATTGTAGCAGTAAAGAGCATCGGCTTGCGGATCAGGAGTTCGCGGGTTCAAACCCCAGCCAGGTCAAACCAAAAACTTTAAAATTGGTAGTAGTGGCTTCCTTCCTAATGCTCGGAACTAAGGGGACAGCATTACGCCTGATTCATCAGTGTCAGCATAATGGACCGGCCGGATTCAGTCCCTGGGCACCTCATAAGTGCCCCTGTGCTATAATGATAGAAATGTCGCTGCTCAGTATCGGCAAAAATGCCGGCAAATCCCATCCCATTCCAAAAAGAGCATGAAACGGGTTTAATTTAAGGAACATTACTGCTTTTAAGTACCATGCACTGACCTATGCATTGCTGTTTACAAATAATCCAGTTGAACAATCCAGCACACTAACCATCTAATCAATCATATTTTTCTAAATATTAATTACATTAAACATATCAGCATCCATGTATTCCTATTTGCAGAACATCTCAATGCTGATACCAGACTTCTATGAGATCTTAGAGCTTGTGGATGACAGTGGCCCACCGCAGTATCTGGAAGAGAAAGAAGGGTCAGATTTTAACTACAGTGCTCGTGCGTCTGTCCACAGTCGAGACAGTGGCAGGAACTCTTCAACCTCCAGCAGTAAAGGTATCAATCACACAGAGCAGTAAAGGTATCAATCACACAGAGCAGTAAAGGTATCAATCACACAGAGCAGTAAAGGTATCAATCACACAGAGCAGTAAAGGTATCAATCACACAGAGCAGTAAAGGTATCAAACACACAGAGCAGTAAAGGTATCAAACACACAGAGCAGTAAAGGTATCAAACACACAGAGCAGTAAAGGTATCAATCACACAGAGCAGTAAAGGTATCAAACACACAGAGCAGTAAAGGTATCAAACACACAGAGCAGTAAAGGTATCAATCACACAGAGCAGTAAAGGTATCAAACACACAGAGCAGTAAAGGTATCAATCACACAGAGCAGTAAAGGTATCAAACACACAGAGCAGTAAAGGTATCAAACACACAGAGCAGTAAAGGTATCAATCACACAGAGCAGTAAAGGTATCAAACACACAGAGCAGTAAAGGTATCAAACACACAGAGCAGTAAAGGTATCAATCACACAGAGCAGTAAAGGTATCAAACACACAGAGCAGTAAAGGTATCAATCACACAGAGCAGTAAAGGTATCAAACACACAGAGCAGTAAAGGTATCAAACACACAGAGCAGTAAAGGTATCAATCACACAGAGCAGTTAAGGTATCACTCACAGAGCAGTAAAGGTATCAATCACACAGAGCAGTAAAGGTATCAAACACACAGAGCAGTAAAGGTATCAAACACACAGAGCAGTAAAGGTATCAAACACACAGAGCAGTAAAGGTATCAATCACACAGAGCAGTAAAGGTATCAATCACACAGAGCAGTAAAGGTATCAAACACACAGAGCAGTAAAGGTATCAATCACACAGAGCAGTAAAGGTATCAATCACACAGAGCAGTAAAGGTATCAATTACACAGATCAATCTGTTTTGGAGAAGCATTATATTCCATCTCTACCAATCTATGCATTGTGTATACACAGAAAACACTGAGATGATACTAATAGAAATGAACATAATATTGTTGGGAATGTGCCGATAGTTCTGTTCAAATAATTGTCTGGGATCCTTCTTCACTAGTTGTATATGACCATATCTACAACAACAATTGTGTCACTGCAGTGTATTTAATAATAATATAGTGAAATAAACAGCATTATGACTTATGTTGCATGATTAGTTTCCTGAGGCTTCATTCTCAGTCACTCCATCACATTACCTGGATGTGTCTGGTTACATGGCCAATCTGTAGGTTATTTAAAAGGCTTCAAACGCACTTATATAAATGATTTTCTACCAAGATATTTGTCTTGTTACATGACCAATCTGTATTGTCCTTATAAGACTCCAAACTCACTCATATAAATGTTGTTTTCCACCTGAATATTTGTTGTGTTTCAGGGCCATGTCAGCCCGATGGGGAAGAACCTGGACCTGGGTCAGAATGTTGCCCTCCAGGAGTGGAAGCCAGGCGTGTTCCCCAGGGTTTCTGTCTAGATGAGCCAACGTCAACATCCACACCAAATAAATCCACTGTCTCAGACTCGCTGGTGAAAAGGTGAGAAGAAATATAGAGATAGAGACATGAGAAAGAAAGAGGACATGATAGGAAGGGTAGACATTATGATTTTATGCCATATACCGGGTTATGGACTTTTAATTAAACTTCTTTTTAGAATACATGTGGTAGTCTTAAGCAATTATTTGTTGTATCCTTTAATTACTTGCTAAATATTAATGAATCATCAACTTTAATATTAAATGAAACATTGTTGTTTAAACATAGCTCAAACCTGAGATGAAACTGTCAGAATCATAGCATAGATTATGGTGAAATTGGAATTAAAACATTTGTTTATTGGGTTTATCGTCCCACCAATAGTATTTCAGTTATCTGGAGACAGTGTTCACTTGAAGCAGATATAGTGCTGCCTTCACTGTATTTAGCATGCTGTGAACGCCTGGCATGATTCCACACACAGTCGCATTATCCTGACACCAGGCCAACCAGTCATAGAACTGCCCTTATATTTGCTTGAGCGTTAGCATGGAACCTATACCACTACCATTTTTAACAACTTTGGTATCTTGCGGTCCGCGACCAAACCTAGGGCCTCCCTTACCTGGAGCTGACGCTCTATCGATTGCACTACCAGGTCCAGTATGAATTAAAACATGTTACTGATTGCAACATATCAGAAATCTACATAAAACAAGCATGTGGCAAGACTCAGAGGTACAGTCTATCGAGCATTGAGTTTTAATAGTAATTTTATACCACCATTATAAACTGTCTTGGAAAACTATGCCTGCCGGCTTATGGTTGTAAGAACAAGTCTTTTATAATTTTTCATGTTTTCAACTGTTAAATTTTACTAATATTGTAGTTTTTATATGAATTTTAAACCATATACCATTTATTACAGTTTAGGATAAGGCATGACAATGTTTCAATATGACAGTTTGAGCAATTATTTATCAGTGTAAACAAGTTATCTACTTTCTTACAGACTTTCCAGTTTAGCAAATGGATTAGAAATAGAAGGAATGACAGCTAAAAAGGAACCCACACCTAAACACCAAAAGCCATCAAATATTTCTGGTGTTCTAGTTGATGAAAGTAGCTCATCCCCTTCCTCCTCCTCCTCCAAAAATAATACAATTCTCACAGATAAACATGTAAATACCGCAGTCAGAGTAGAGCTCGAGCAAGAAAATGTGACACCAGGGATGAACAATGGTGGGAAAGATGCTTTAAACTTGTCACCAGTGTTGGGAATTGAGCAGAAAGAACTCAAGAACAGTCCATCTCTGTTGGTTACTATCAGGGATAAGAAAATAAATGAAAACAGTTCACCTCGGTTAAAATCAGCTAAGAACGAAACTGCGAACGGTTCACAGGAAGTTGTTTCTATTGACAACCAAATGAACAGTATACCTGTGATGTGTGATGTGGATGGTATTGTAAGGTCTGCAAAAACAGCTGGGACTACAGACAGAGGTGTTGGTGCAGGTTCAGGTGTGGATGAAATTAGAGAAACAACTAAACTTATCTTGGACAATGTTGCTGAAGGCAAAGTGGGAATGGTTGAGCACAGTCAGATAGAAGAAGTTACTGCTGGGGTAGTTATAGAAGGTTCTGTTAGAGCTGGGAAATCTGTAGTTGGTGAAGAGGTTGTAAGTAATGCTGGTTGTGTGGGTGAGGATGGTGCTTCCATGCTTAAAGGTAATGACAATGCCAGTGGGTATGATCAGGATAAGAAAGCAACACAACAAGCTGAAAACTCTACTGCAGATAAACATACTGTAGATTGTGAAAATGTCGAGCTGCTGAAAGATTTACCAGAGAATGAAATTGCCACAGACATTGACAAGAAGTTGGAGGCTGTTGTTAAACAGGATGAGGTTATTTCGGAAGTAAGATCTGTTGTATGTTCTATTGATGTATTGACAGGAAAGTATGACACTTCAAAGCTTCAAATGAATGACTTGAAGTCTCCAAAAGGCTCTGATGTGAATCCTCCAATATCAGCAATTCTGGACTGTTCTACACCCATTCATGGGAAGAGAACTCCATACAGGCTACAGAAAAGCGATATTCTTGCCTCCCCTTGTCTGTCTGACATCATGAAATTGGACTTTGAAAAAAACTCACCAGGAGGCGTAAGGATACAAGACGGCAGCTCTGCTGTGGACGGCGATGATGAACTGGGTGATTCATCAGAAGAGATGGTGAACGATGATGAAGACAACCTAAACACAACTGATGACTTGATTGTGGCATCTGTTGGTATGATGGCTCTGGATACGTCTGAAGACAACATACAACTGGCAGATAATGTAAGTACACCAGACATGGATGTGTCGAACAAGGAGAATGTTGCCGATATCAGTCTGGAAGAAGAGGTCGTCCGATCAGGCAAAAAGAAAATGTCAGCAGAACGTCGAGTGAGTGGTGGTGGCGTTTTGACAGAGTGGGTGGCAAAACCAGGCTCTGATAAGCTGGATTGTAGGTCTGATTTGGAACGTAGTATTGGAGAGATGCATTCACTGTGCCAGCATGCCTCTAACATCGAAATAGACTCTGATTATGATAATAGCATTGGAGGGACACCTAACCTTTGTGAACATACTTCCAGCGAGGCAATTGGGAGTAAAAGTGAGCACTCATCTATTGAGGTGGTTGAAGATGTAGACCAGTCCTTGCTTCATCGTTCCAGTATTCATCAGTTCTTAAACTCGCGCTGTAATAAAAGTCGAACATTGGAGGAATCAGGACACTCGGCTACAGGGAGCAATACAGGCACCCCCGCGTCAGGTGTTAGAGCGGGCGGTCATACTAACACCTCTGGGAGGGCACAACACAAACACAAACAGTCCAATAATGAGATGGTCGAAGAGTATTATCCACGTGGAATTCACACGCCAGATGTCGACAGAAATGGCGGTGATCTTTGTCTGACACAGTTTGATGATATCAGTTTAGCCAGTGACGGTCGCTCACCAAGCCTCTGCAGCTTCGAGCAGCATGAGAAAGGTGTGCGATACTTGACGAAGTCTCGCAAGGGTTCAAAATCATCGGACTACAGCTCGACAGGTCAGGTGATGTTTCCAGAGGGGAGTTATCAGGGACAGTGCCAACATAGAGATAAATCCCTGCTGGGTAAGTGGATTTGAGTTTCGGTTTTTGATTTTTTTTCTAGTTTTAAATTGGACTATCCATAGCTCAGTAAATTGTGTCATTTATTTTATAAATATTCATGGACATTTCTCTCTATTTTATATTTATTCGTTTGTATTTGGGTGCGTTCTTTGCCGAGTCCAAAAAGTTGTCAACTTTTCATACCTTACCATGTATGTTTATATGGACAGGTTTTCCAGCTCACAAGTTTTTGTTCAGGGATTCTTTCAAACGTCTAAATTATAATATATTAACACATTCATTTTGCCTTTATCTGTGCAAACCTTGTATAGTATGATTTGAAGTTTTTCAAACCTGACGTCAACATTCCTCTATATAAGCCATGCTCTTATTTATTATTTATTCTCGGCATATTTTAAACATTGATATTTTTTTTTTATCGTAACAACTTGAGTACCAGTTATCTAATGCAGCTTATTGTCATGTGACATAACGTCAATATAAACTATCATATCCATTTAAACTTTATAAAGTAATGTAAAAGTAGAGCTTAACATCTAAGACATTCTTGATGTTTTGTTATCATAAAGCTTAATGTCTTAGACAGTCATTTCATTGTTTAAAATATTATGAAGCACTACAAAGTAACACTTCTGGCCTTCCACTTGTACAAACCAACTGATTTGTATCTGATGGCAGTTTGTAATAGTATAGTGAGGATTCATTGCCATGTGTTCGCTATGTAAAATCACTGGGATTTGTACATTGGCACATTGAGGTTTCCTTACTGTGTGTATCACCCTTTGCCCCCATAATTGGACTGGGCTGAAAATTATGGAAATTTTTGCTTAAGCTTCATTTGCTCTGCTTTGAACATGTATATGGCGTTTCAGGGATCGTGTTCCAGATCAAACGTGTCCAACTGGATGATGGGGCCAGTGTCTATTGTATGTGGGTGTCCCGGGACCCAGAGGAACCAGGGGAGGGGCTGCGATCTCTAACCAACCTCACCCTTGCATCCTCCTGTAACAATACAGTGGACCAGTCCAATTTTAGTCTAGGCGAGGTCAGTATATCCCTTAGTAAAATGTAAAGGAAAATAATTCATAAGCATAATGCCTATCCCGTCTGGGGCTCAGGCTTGTGGCGCTTAGCTTTAATCAATGCGAAGAATGAGAATATATGACAAAGTCCTGTGAGCATTGCAACATATATGAAAATTTGAAATGGCACAGGACAAAGGTATTCAGATGCGAGCCAAATATAAAAGTAAGAACAAGTCTGTGATGAGTCATTTAATAAACAGAGCAAACCCAACAGTTACCGCCTTGAACCAGTCAATCAGCAAAACGGACCAACTGGGGTGCTTAAACCGGTTTTACAGAGCTCTAACCTCACACATCCTGTGGGGTTTCTCAGATGGAAGTTGACAAGAAAGTTCTGTACCCATCAACCAAAATGGGACACTTGCACATGCTCTTCCTATAACCTCATACCTGTATACATCCAGGACAACTTGATATTGGTCAATACATTTCCACAATATGTCATCTGCAGCACTATCAGCAACACATACTGTAAGTATTTGTTTTATAATAATTGTAAGTTATATTTCAAACATTTAAACTATATTTTACATTTTTGTATCTTCAGGCACTTATGGACCGAGCCAACTCAGCATCAAAGGAGAGATTGAGCGATGATGAGAAATTGCCGCCGCCTCCGGGCCATGAGTTGGTGGAGACAGAAGAGGATCGAGCCATCAACTACGGTCCATATAGTCGACACTATACCACCCTTCACTCCATCGGCAAGGGGGCGTTTGGATTTGTGAAATTGGCTGAGAGAAATTGTGATAGAAAACAGGTTCGCAATAGCTTTTTCATTGTCGGAGCCCGCAGCTACTGAATACTCCATTCATACACCGTGGGATTTTTATCTACGATATAGCCATAATGAGAGTTAAATTTGAATAGATATCAGCCAATCAAAACAATGCGTACCTTTCCGCTGCTCGTATGTGAGGAGGTAGCTAAGTATCTAGAAACTTGAATTCTCTTTGCATTGATGACTCCATTTTGGAAGGAAAGCCGAAACATTTAAAAAAACACGCTTTATCGTTGGACCGAAATTTTCATCGGATTATGAATCAACCAATTACTTATCATTTCCAGAAACGGCGAAAAGTGAACTAAATATCCCACAGGCAATAAATGGAGAGTAACAGAATCGATTGGTCATTGGTGTCCGACGATGTACTGTTTTAAGTCCTATCCTACTAAGCACATAATATTCAGGCTAAGGGAAGTTGTTAATTTCTAGATCAGGATGTGCACAAGTTACTGCTGAGTTTCTAGCAATATAACTTTCTATATTTGGATGTAGTTGTAGGCCAAAACTAAGATAATATCATGAGTTAATTACCAGAGTAGTACGGATATGGTTGTGCTTGTTTTTAATTATACACAGTAATATTTTGTGTGCATGGTTGGTTTCATTGATAATGAAAAAGCAAAGAATTTTTTTTTTTCCGAATAAATATATTCAGTCAAACTTAAGTTATTCCAAGAAATCGAAACCACGGATTGGCTTCAAAAATGCACTTGTTAGAATGATCAAAATTACCTCCACATACAAAAAATTTCCAACGAGGAGTCTGCCATTTTGAATTAATTCTCTGCAGTTATATGCATTAAGTAATGTATATGCCATAAGACTTTTCACAGTGAAACATCAGAAATGTTAATTGTAGGAAAATAAATGAATAATAGAATAAGTGTCATTTATCTTTTATTCTTTGCAAAATAAAAACAAACAAAAATTTATTCATGTTTGTATAACACATTGTTAAATAGACGACAACTTGTTATGGTCATCAAGAAACAACAGTATACAGTCCATTTTGGTTACAAATAGTATTAAAACACATAGTATTACAGCACATAAGGACTGAAAGACAATTAAGCAATTTTAGGAGAAAAGCATAAAGCTTGTACAATTTACAAACATATGAAAAGCACATACTTTCACCGCTGAGCACGAACTGGCATACGTGTATCTACTGTCACCGTTCACCCTTTATTGTAAGGGTAGGTTGGACAGTTGTCAATGACAAAACAAATTTTGCATCTTTGTTGTTTTTCTTTAAAAGAGATAAAGGATTTTAATAAATGTATGTTCAACTTGTAATAATAGATTTAAGGCTGAACAAGTCTACACACAAACCCTTAGTTATGCAGATTCTGCTAATGATTGTGAATGGTTTGTTAAGGCATAAAATGGCATATACATGCAGGAAAGGGTTAAATCTATCCAGCCTTCCAGTTGGGGCATTTAAATCTGTCATGGACAACTTAGAGGCCAGCTCATTAAGATTTTGAATCATTGGACCAGAGACAGGGATGTTTTTTTGCTTTAGTAGTTTTGAACCATATAGCGACACCTTCCTCCAATTCTGCATACAGTCCACACTTCATGGACTTTCGCAGTGGACCATGCTTTGGTAGCTGTAAATGATGTTATCTTTGTCTTTTATCCAAGTTGACAATGTGTTTAATGGCATGATGAACACAATGCCACCTTGTTCTTCATCTTGATACCTTGTTCAGGTTCCATCAATGCGGTATATTTTAAAATATTCTTGACCTCGTTTAATCTCTTTACTCCCCACCCACTCTCAATCTTTGGTGACTTTCCCGGTTTTGCAGTCATTATTAAAATGGAAATTGTAGCTGAGTTTGACCAATCTGTTGTTTTGTTGATACATTCAAATATATCCAAGATTCAAATATATCCAAGATTCAAATAGATTCAAGATTCAAATAGATCCAAAATTCAAATAGATCCAAGATTCAAATATATGCAAGTTTTGTTTTCTAAGTTAAGATATTGACTGTCCTGATTGTAATTCTGCTATCAATGATTATCTGCCTGCTGTCGCTGATGATAATTGTTGTTGAAAATGTTTTTGGATAGTTGTGGTTTTTATTGCCAGGTGGTTGTGAAGTTTATCCGTCGGGGGAAGGTTTTTAGTGACTGCTGGGTACAGGACGATGTGCTGGGACATGTTCCGCTGGAGGTCAGCATCCTGTCACAGCTCAGCCATCCCAACATTGTCAATGTGAGTATACTTTCAATACAGCAGTTCTAATTCTAACTTTTAATCTACTTGTTGTTAATTGATAGGGAATTGATGATAGGGGGAAAAATAATCATTCCAATTAATCCTTCAAGGTACGGGAGGTCCGGGTTCGATCCAGGGTCGCGAAGTACCAAAGTCGTTAAAAATGGTAGTGGTATAGTTCCCATGCTAACGCTCAAGCAAATATAAGAGTAGTTCCATGACTGGTTGGCCCATTGTCAGGATAATATGACTGGGTGTGGTATCATGCCAGGTGTTTATGACATGCTGTACACAGTGAAGAAAGGACTATATCTGCTTAGAGTTAACACTGTCGCCAGAAATCTGAAATGCTGTTACTGGGACGAACTGCTCAAAACAGTATACTGGCTCACTTACTGGGCTTATGATGGTAGGTCTTTGCTAGGCTAAGATAGAGTTATCGGAATTCAGATATATCCTGAGACATCCCAAAATGTCTTGGAATGTGATTTAGCTACCTTTACTTGTATTATGCCCACTTTATTCAGGTAGTTAAATGACTGATCTGATTTCATGATAATGTGAGTGAGTGAATGGTGTGATTACTCACTTAGTGTTCATCATTCATGGCATGGTATTTTATTTGACACTTGATAGACGTGTGTGGTGGAATTTTTTGCGGTAAAATTTCTATTATTTATGTTTATGTTTTATTTTAAATGGGAATTTGTCCTGATTAAATCGCCCCCATGCACTTATGGTCATATTGGTGACATCTACTACTAATTGGTGGAGAAAGACCACAGACTTTTATCAGGGTGAACCACCAGTGCACAGCAGGTCAGTTGTAAGACTTACCCGCAATAAATCTCGCCCCAATCGGTACTGGAATCCATAGAGTAAGCAGCTGAGGAGTTGCCAACACTCTTTGCTTGGCAATGATTGCCCCATTTTAAATGTAGCTTGAATATTTCTCAGCACTTATGTAAAATTGAAATAAATCAACCTTGAAACTTGTCTTCACTACAACAGGTGCTTGACGTGTTTGAGAATGCAGAGTTTATCCAGATGGTCATGGAGAAGCATGGTTCAGGCATGGACTTGTTTGAATTTATTGACCGCAGCCCCCATATGGATGAACCCCTGGCCAGCTATATCTTCAGACAGGTCTGGTTTTAACAAGCTGTTGTCATATTAAAATTATTTCTCAAATTGGTACTGTTTATTGATATGCCCATGTCTCATTAATTTGTTTTTTAACAATTTGTCAAGCTGTTGTCACATTAAAATCAAACTGTCAATTTGATTCTGTTTATTGATATGCCCATGTCTCATTAATATTTTGTAAAATCATTATTGTACTAAGTTCTTTGTACATTATGAAAGTTACGCATACTTTACATGTGTGTATGGTATGTTAAGGACAAATCAAGCCTCTGTACATGTTTTTACAATTGCATAAACAACAAACCTGCAGTGAACATTTAGTTTACGTGGGAGTGTTTCTTGCTGTAATTCACTTAAATTGTAATATGTATACGTGAGTTAACACATTTTCTTTTACTACAGTGATGTTGACCAATTTTCTCCTAATTTCCACAAAATATCTTAGCTTGCATTGTGCATATGTGACAACATTTGCATGTTGTAAGTGTTAGAGTAGTGAGAGAGGCGATTTACCACTTCTTTCACATGAAGGACTGAATTTATTTTGATCTTTCTCAATTGGCCGACACAAAGAAAAAGTCTCCGCCGCTCCTATCTCTCAAATTCTCGAGAACTCATCACCTACTGCTATATGTTGTCATTAAATGAAATTAAACAATCACGTACCCACACCTTCTGTTTTTTTTAAAGCCATCCAGCAACCGCGTTATAATGGAGCACACAGTATAAAACAGGTGGACATGTATAGGAGCTCTAGTGGATAACACCCATACCGCTGATATCCAATTTAAAATTCCACATTAAATTTATAACAACTTAAACTTTTGATCATTTATTATGCCCAGATTTTATCACAGCACACTGTATATATTGTACTCTGCTCTCTGACAGTGATAGGAATTCCAGCTGACTTGTGGTGCACCGATGGGAATTTAATGCCACGTAACATTTTTCAAGAGGAAAATAGCTCCATTATATAATTAAATCATTTTTACAACTGAAAACAATATAGAATACTTATAGTTATTATGTTATATTTAAAAATTTGTCACATTAATTCTGAAAATGTCACATTGATTTTGTCTTTAAAACAATCTATCCAAGAATACTATGTTTATCCTAACATGCATATGTGAGATCTCTTGTTTTACTTGTTCAGATGGTGTCTGCCGTGTCATACCTACACAGCAAGAATATCCTGCACCGAGACATCAAAGATGAGAATGTCATTGTCAACGAGCAGTTTCAGATCAAGTTGATTGACTTTGGTGCTGTTGCTTTTCTAGAGCCTGGGAAAATGTTTGCCACATTCTGTGGTACACTCGAGTACTGCAGTCCAGAGGTGCTTCTTGGCAACAAGTATGTGAAAAGTTAGACCACCTTTTTTGGCATAGCTTTCTAACATCACTTTTAGGGGGGCCTGTGGCGAAGTGGTAGATTCGCTGACTTTGTAACTCCTCTGATTGCTTAGCCTCTCACCGCGTGGGCTGGAGTTCTGGTCTGGCAGATGGACTTAATCGAGGGAAAGTCTTCCAGCTGTCTAGCCGTACACCCTGGTTCTACCCAGACATTTGTCTTGGATCTTCCTCCACCAAATAGTTGGAAGTTGCCATAATGATCCTAATTGGTCACTACAATGTTTTTTAAAAAAATAAAACAAAACATCACTTTTGTTCTGCATGAAACACTCCACTATACCAAAGACCTATACACAAATATATTTTTTTTTTTTTTTTTTTTTTTTTATATATATATATATAATTTACAGCATAATGTAGATTGCAACTTATCACAAGTAATACGTAGAATGATGCTGAAATATTATAATTACAGAAAGTACTTGGTTTATATGGACTCAGGATAAGAAAAATAACTTAGTATTGTTATTTTATCATTTGCAGCATGCCTGTTAGGTAGATACCAACTTAATGTTACATAGGAATTAACAATGAATTTATATTGTAACAATATTACAGAAAATACTTTGTTAATGTAAGTGTGTGTGGCACACAAGGCCTAGTGCTGATAGTGGCTGACTATAACTGCATGGGCTTGTGTTTTGGTCGTGCCTAGAACTTTCTTGTGGGTAGGTCTCCAAGCCAACCCACAGCGCACCGGTGTTTTTAGCTAAAGGTCTTCCCACACCAGTAATTGGCTGTACATCACAATATGAAAAAGAGGCTCAAGATAAAGAAATGAACTCAATTTTGAACATATATCCCATAATTCTCACACAAATCCTGTATTAATGTTACTTATGAAAACAGAGAGAATTAATGATTTTAGATTTGTCATTACTTTTGCACAGCCTGTAAAATGTATTTTAAATTGATCACGATGTTTTTGTTACCCTGTTAACTTGTTTCCATAGATACCACGGTCCAGAGCTGGAGGTTTGGTCGATGGGGGTGACTTTGTACACGCTGGTATTTGGAGAGAACCCATTCTTTGATGTCGATGAAACCATCAAATGTGTACTCAAACCCCCTTTTCCAGTGTCAAGTGGTAGGTTATATCTTTCGCTTCTGTCCCCAACACGCCCCTTCCCTTACAGAAAACAGCCTGGGGGTATTACTGTAACCCACGCCCCTTCCCTTCCAGCTGGTGGTATTACTGTAATTTATTGCAAATGTGCATTTGTCACTCAGCGGTGGCATCCTTCTAAAATTGTTTATAACTAAATTTCCAATGGCAACATGTCATGCCCCGAGTGAAAACTCGTATTTTTTTTTTTTAAATTTACCTTTGACCTCAAATGTGTTCTTTACCATTGGGCCAGCAATGTGATTCTTACAAATGGCCCACAATCCCATCGTAGCAAACACTTAAGCAGTGTTATTTATTTATCTCTTGACCCATAGAAAACATTAGATATAATTGAGAAGATATGACATTAGATAAAGAAAACGTAATGCAGCTTTACTGATAACTCGGTAAGTATAGAGGCTGACTCGTAACTTATCATTTCTGCTCTATATATTCATGCATCTAGAACTTATTGCTGTTGTCGTATTTGGTTACAGAACTGATGATGCTTATCTGCTGGATGTTACACCCGGAGCCAAAACGTCGAGCTACGGTTCCCGGTCTTGAGACAAATTGCTGGGTCCAGCAGAAAGTGAACATGGCACATTACAAATGGCACGAAGTCCTGCCCAACACTGGTGAATAAAATTTCTATAGTCATTAATGATACCATGCACAGGGAACAAATTTGTAGATGCCAGCACACAAGTGGGGTGTTGCCACAAATAAAATCATTGAATAATACCAACCTGTAGTATGTTTATAATACCAGTAAGAAGTAAACACAGAAGCAGTTATAAAACACCATTTTGCAGTATATGCATACATAGCCTTTTAAACAAAAGAGCCTCACTTAATTGTAGACTTTGGCTAAACTGTTGCTCTGATCACTAGAGTACCAGTGAATGCAATGTTTGGCAAGACAGCATCTACACGCTGACAAATATTCATTAAGAATGTCTTTAAAATTTGCATAGTTATTTAAGTTTTAAAAGTGCTATAGTAAAAATGGCACCAAAATATCGATTGTTGAATGGTGCACAGTTGGTTCCCATGGGAATAACAATAACGTGTCTAAGTCTTAAGGTCACAGCATTTAAATATTGCCTGTAAATATTGTCAAACATGAAACAGAGGTTCACAAACATGCATAAAAATCCATATTGTAAACTTTTCTTAGAAAGACTTGTTAAAAAGCCATTGCTTTCATTGAATAAGATTCTGTTCATGAAATGATTTGTTTCTATTGGTTACAGATTTCCATGGCAACACTGCCTCCGACAATCGCCCAGACACCCCACCCAGCAATGACCTTGACCCCACTTCTAGACAGCTTTTCGATGACATTGATCAACTTAAGTGCAATCTTCTACAGCATCTTGATCTAAGTGATAATGAACGTGATGTACAAAATAGATACTGAATGTGTGAAATGTGTATACATATTTATTGAAATTATTGATTCCTAGTGTATTTTGTAATTTCTCAATAGGCTAGCAAAGAATTTGGATCCTTAACTGAATAGACGTAGTCATTTAATTAATAATTCTCAAACAATTTATTTACTTATCCATTAAACATGTCACCCTGAAGATTGTAATGAAATCAAAATGTATATCTTTAGGAGAAATTCATAGCATAGCTTGCAGTTTTTGCATGTAAACATAACCGTATTCATTTGATAGTGATAGCGGATGGGTTGTAAATTACGAGTCCGTATTTAATTGGGAACATTGTTGTTTATTTATCACTAGTGAACAAGTAGTTATTCAGTAACAAATACGTTTTCACAAAATTTTCACTTTTATTTCTTTGAGAAATCATCAAATATTGAATAGTAAGTATGTTTTTAAATCCATATTTTAAGCCAGGAAGAATGCACAACTTCAATCAATATTTTAATAATCGTTTTCAGTAATATTTTTAAATTGGTATTCGTTCCAAAACTGCATATGATTAATTAATCACATTTTTGTTTTCATTAGTATTTTTTCAAATATGTATTTTAGAAAGGTAAATTCTAATTACATCTTTCAGATGTAGCATGTGGGCAATTCTTTTTAATCATGCTCCTTATTTTATTTCTCCACATTTATCTGGTCAACATTTATCTTGTATAAGCTACAAGTAGTGTGCCATGCCCACACTAGTAGTAAACATCTTTTTATGCTGTGGCCATAGAGAAAATGTATAATATATAATAAAGCACAGTCCTATTTTGGGCACTTTCTGCTTGATATCCGTGAAGTTATTATGTTTTTTTGTTGAATTCAACTTTCATTTTGATTTTGTTTTGGTTTCTGTTTTGTAAGTTTTAAAAAAACTCGGCAGATTTTTATTTATATATTTTATACCAGTCTATGATATTAAAATACTGGTCAGGTTATATTTGGTTTCTCTCCACTTAATACATGTAGCAGCATTTAGTTTAGTCATGGCCCTTTCTTGCCATATTCTATTGTCAAATTTTCAGTGAATTATTTTATTAATGACATCAGACAAATAATTCTATATTTGGTTTGTAGGTATATAATCTTTTATGACAGGTTCATTGCTATTATGCTTACATCTTCTTAGTATGTCCTTAAGTATTAAAATGTATATAGATATGTCAAAATTCTGTTGTCAAACAATGACATTTTACATCACATAACACTGAAAGTAAATCTAATTGGTGAAAAAGACATCTATGTGAGACTTTTTTAATTGTTTTATTGGCTTTTAAAAAGGTACAAAGGACCTTTATTGTGTTTTTATAGCTGAAGTGCATGCCTGCAGTGTTTGTGCAAATACCTGTACACAAGTTTAAAAGTTGCGGAGATCAAATACAAAACGTTAACAGGTGTGGCATTTTATAACATACGGTATAAGTCAGTTTTCTTTCATACCCCAAAATGCTAATAAATAAAATTTGTGTACGGAGGGTCTCCCTTGATAGAGTTGTACCAGTTAGTTACATGTAATTTCTCAGCTCTCACCATGTGGTTTCCAGTACCAGTTGAAGTTAGAACTTTCATGTTGGGAGGTCCTCCATCTGACTTGCATGTGTTTATGGTTCTACCTTAATATTTTTCTGTGGTCCAACATAAAGACTATCTAGACATGTCATATTTGCATCGGTGAGATGTAACACACATACAAAAAATTTAAAAGTTAAGGCCATAGTATGGCTAAATTATTTGTTCCATATAGAGCTGTTATATTTGAGATTTTTCATATTCAAAAATGTGAGTGGGTGTGAGGAAATATGAAACTATGACTTAATGTTATATTATAGTATATATATATATATATTATATGGCATGTATAAATGAATAAATTAATAGATAGATATACATATTGTTCATATACCCTGTGTTGTGAGTTAATTGGTGGCAGATTAGCAAGGCTATGGCTATCTACTATAATCATGTAGTTAAAATATATAATAATTATAAATTTCTTAATGCCAGCCTTATTTTGTTTTTATTTTATTTTGTTTTTAATTTTATCCGTTGTAACTTTATATTGTTCTTAGCTGTATCATTTTAATATATATTAATAATACTGATCATATTAAGTCGAAATATTTGTTTTGTGACCTTAATATATTTAATAAGTATATCATATTTATATATACAAGATGTATATTAAAAGTTTAAGTAACATGGAGACATATATAAGACAAAATACGTAATTAAAGACCTGTTTTAAACCCGGTTTTATATTTTAGTTTAGAAACTTTTTTCCATATTTTAACAAGATACATAAAGGAGCAATATGTCGTATATTTGCTTATCTGGGTCTGAATTGCAGTTGAAGCCGCATGTATGAGCTTTTAGGCACAATTTATTATTTGTATTATTATTTAAGATTATGTATCATTGTGAATCAGTGATTTCTTTAACAATAGTTTGAAACAATATAAAGTCTGGAAAAGAAAGACTTTTTATTGTCTACCATCAATACTCTTCTATATACAAAACTAATTCTCTTCATTCTTGGGTGTTTGTTTCATTTAACCATTTGTGTTCATTTTATTCTTTCATTTGATTAATCATTTACGATGTTCTGTCATAAGATGTGTTTTTTTTCCATATAGGTTTATTTTTGTTCTCTTTATAACATAAGAAGGTCTAGATCTATATTGCAATTCATTATTAAAAAACTACATGTTATGAATTGCATATCAAACATACACTTTGGCACAGGCTAAAAGCACATTATACATCTTCATATTTGCCCGGTTTAATGGCCAATTTTATTCTTTGAAAACATTCTAATTCCGTTTTAATAAATCCTTTAATCAAACTGTTACGGTTAGAATTGCATTTAAGATGTTTTAACGACTATATCGACCTTTATAATACTGTGTTAAGTTAACATCTTAATGTAACACTGTTGTAAAAGATATGGTGTTGATTTTTTTATATGTATTTATGTAATAAATGCCATAACATCTTGTAGTCATAAATGTCTCAATAAATAATATACTCTGTGATGGAGTCCATTTAAATCCTTTACTTTTTTTTGAACAAATTCAGTAAAGGTGGATAACACTTTACAAATGATAACAACAACCTTAGTTTAAACTCTTGCAACTAAGTAAACGTTTATTACATTTCAACCATCTCATTTTTAGAGATTATTTTAATTTAATTGTGATTTTATATTTTACGAAGCTTTAAAAAAAGTTATTTTATCTTACTTTTGTTTTTATCTGATTTTGACCCTCTCCTCTCACTTAAAAGCCTCTCTTAAAATTCATCGTTGGACAAAAAAAATTTACACCAATAAGAATATCTGAACTATTGTATCTCCAATTGTTATCTTATTTAGAATTCAAGAGTAGCTTTGATGTTAAACAATTTTTACTTTTATGTCTATAACTGAACATCATCAAAACTTGAACTTCTATGTCATACTTAAATAAACATCTACTGTGATTGATTAATGATGAAAAAACGAAATTTCTTATTAGCTGTATTTAGACCAGTAGCTGTACATACTCACCCTTGGGAAATAACATTACCGCCAATTTACAACAGTTGGTGTTTTTTAATTATTGTATTTCATTCACTCTTTTTTCTAACTTTGTTTTCTACTTTTGTACATTGTCAGTTTGAGTCATATTTATATGTAAATATTTTTCATATCGATAACGTGTTATGTTGTTATAAAGACTAATATTCTCATGGGAATAGCAGGTGAAAACACTAAATGTATGAAATATATTATAAACCCAACATGTTTTATTTCTTTTAACAACCACACGAAAGGATATGAACACATAAGCTTCGATTTTACGAAGTTTAATATGCAGTTATATTGAAGATACCCAAGACATTAGGTATGAAACGAACAGGGTAAATATTTTGTTTGATAAAAACAGACACAACTTTGGTGTTATAACTAACCACTAATACTACATTAACAATATTTCACTCATTTTATTGGAATATTTCTCTTCGTGTCTGTCGTTTGGAACAAACAAGGCAATACTCCAGGCAACATTTCTGGCACACAGACATAGCATAGTCATTTTCAGACATATCAAGTCACCACATCTATGCACAACAAGTCATTGAATTGCAACGTCAAAATTCAAACTTTAATTTCAAAAATGCATTTGTTTTCTAAACAAAAGCCATCAAATTTCTTGATCACTTTTCCTCAAAAGCCAGTGGGCTTAGAGATTTTCTGGCCATGTGGTTATTTACAGAAATTTCTAATTCAATTACTTTGTAAATTCCAAGACCATTTGAACAGAAAGTATTTTAAAACAATAAATAATAAGCAAATCAAAATGACCATGGGCCTTTTAATTGCCGGTTAAGCGCGCAAGTTCTGCGCCAAAGCAGGGCCTTCCACAGGGTTTTGTTCAGGCGATCCACGAACACCGTCCCCACCCTACACACACCAAACAGTAAAAATTTTCATACATGTGTACCAACTTAAATACGCCCCCTTCTCCAATTTTCATGCATGGATATTTCGGAGCGTATCAAAACAAACATGTCAGCCTGCATTTGAAACAGTAACACGTCGTTAGCCCATCAAACTGGTTTATGAAAACAACTATCTATAACCCATCAAACTGGTTAATGAAAAACAACTACCTGTAACCCATCAAACTGGTTTATGAAAACAACTATCTGTAACCCATCCAACTGGTTTATGAAAACAACTATCTGTAACCCATCAAACTGGTTTATGAAAACAACTATCTGTAACCCATCAAACTGGTTTATGAAAACAACTATCTGTAACCCATCAAACTGGTTTATGAAAACAACTATCTGTAACCCATCAAACTTGTTTTATTAAAACAACTATCTGTAACCCATCAAACTTGTTTTATTAAAACAACTATAACCCATCAGACTGGTTGATGAAAACAACTATCTGTAACCCATCAAACTGGTTGATGAAAACAACTATCTATAACACATCAAACTGGTTTATGAAAACAACTATCTATAACACATCAAACTGGTTAATGAAAACAACTATCTGTAACCCATCAAGCTGGTTTATGAAAACAACTATCTGTAACCCATCAAACTGGTTTATGAAAACATCTATCTGTAACCCATCAAACTGGTTTATGAAAACAACTATCTGTAACCCATCAAACTGGTTTATGAAAACATCTATCTGTAACCCATATAACTGGTTTATGAAAACAACTATCATCAAATTGCTGCACGTCTTAATAAACCGATGCTCTCTTTGGATCTGATTTACTTTTCCATATAGTGCAATAACGACTGTTGTTTTATTATTACATTAAACGGAGATTATAACAGCGTTTTTTGCGACTGAATGAACCTTTAGGGTGTTTTTTTCAAGCTGTAAGAATTTGGACAGAAACTAATAAGTAAACCATAATACGTGTACTGTGTTACAACAATTGCTGGTTAACCTGCTTAAAAGCGTCAGCTAAAATATTCATATTACCTGTCACTACTGCTGGAAATGCAAGATTCAATTTTCAACATCTTGTTACATTTATCAGTTTATGTCCTAAATGTTAAAAGTGATACATAATTCTAGTTATTTACGATAGGACAAGTAACGGACTCCACATCACACACGCACACACACACAAACGAGAGCTTGGTTACAGAGATTAAAAAAAAAATTCCACAATTTTTACATTCACGATCTGTCGTTTGACATTGTGTATGATGCACAGTAATTGTTATATTCATTACAGGCCACACCAGGTCTTTCATGTTAATTATATCTATAAACTTACGATGAGAATTCGAAGACAGTACTTAGTGACTAATTAAACGTAATTAAAAATGACCGCCGAAGTTGATAACACAATAAATAGTTGACCACGTTAACGTGCGGAAGTACCGTAAATGCAACAAAAAACGGAAATAGGTGTTCCTATATAATCAAGCACCGGCAAGCCCGAAATGGAAATCCTCTGCATTGTAACAAACTCAATAATACCAGCGTTACATAACACCATAACGGAATCCTTTGATTGCAAGAAACGCTTCAAACATTTCATTATAAGAGCACATTTTAAACAATTTGTGTACTGGGGTTTGCATGTGAATGTAAAATGTATCGCTACAATTTAAGTTGTTATTTAGTAGATGTGCTTTCTTTTGTATCAATCAGAGTTGCAGCATAATTATGTTGATTGTAAGCCTATAGGTGGTAATACGAAGTTAGAAATGATTGTCGCGATTTAATAGGTACACTTTATCCTTACCAAGTATAAACCAGTGTGCACAGACTTTGGGCCTGTACATTAATGACATAAAAATGAATCAAAGAGGATTTGCTGAAATTATTTACCCAACTTAAAAGTTATCCGCAGCCCCCTCATAGAACAATATATTTCACTTTAGAACTAGATCATGACCCACTGTTAACGCCTGAATTATTCAACCATTTCAGCGACTTGGCCATACAATCATATCATGAGATCAGTTATTCTAGAGTAAAACTTAAATATGATCCCATAATTAGAGATTAACGGGGTCAACCATTCTTCCATGAACCGAGGCACTGGTTATACATCC
This sequence comes from Sinonovacula constricta, assembly GCA_007844125.1. Classification (NCBI taxonomy): domain Eukaryota; kingdom Metazoa; phylum Mollusca; class Bivalvia; order Cardiida; family Solecurtidae; genus Sinonovacula; species Sinonovacula constricta. Next base: position 17,733,085 of record CM017564.1, read on the forward strand.
AATTTGTTGATGCTTGGCTGAGAAATTTATCTCCCGGCAGATATGTTTCCCGAAAGCAAGCATAAAAGCAAGAGAGCATTGATTCAGCTACCTTTAAAAGCAAGTGCAAGAAGCCGTCTTCACCCAAAGGTCCAGCTTTGATCACTACTAGCCTCTTAAGATTTAATCTGAAGAACTCCATAGTGGTGGTAAACCCTGACAGGATGAAGCTATGTAGGTCCGCTAAAGTGGCATCATGAACTCTGAATTGGAAACCCGATGCTGCCAAAGTGGGGGAAGGTGGGGGAGAGGACAAAAAAGGGCACTGTTTCTGCCGAAAGCCGTTGGAGAGACAATTCATGATACAGTGTGATGATTCCTGCACGAATGTCACTGCTTCAGAGGCTATGCACAATGAAAATTATGAGTGCGGTGCCTTTAATGTTCAAAGAAAACAAGCGCAAAACCCACCACCTTGACTTGTCGGAGTGAGTCCAACTTCCCCGGGAAGATGTGCCTCAAGTTCTGTTGTTTGTTTATTGGATTTATCGTCCCACCAACAGTATTTCAGTTATCTGGAGATGGTGTCCACTTGAAGCAGATATAGTGCTGCCTTCACTGTGTATAGCATGCCGTGAACACCTGGCATGATATCACACAGTCACATTATCCTGACACCGGGCCAACCAGTCGTGGAACTACCCTTATATTTGCTTAAGCGTTAGCAAGGGAGCTATGCCACTACCATTTTAACGACTTTGGTATGTCGCGGCCCGAGATCGAACCAGGGGCCTCCCGTACCTGGCAAGTTCTGTTGTGCAACAGGTTTGGCTAAAAGAAGAGACCACAAGTTCAAGTCCCGCTTCCCCTCGATACCCTCTAATACGGACGTTCGACTGAAGGACAATCCGGCGCTCTAAAGACGAGTGGAAGTCTTCACAAAAATAGTGCAGAGAAATTCATACACAGGGGAAAGAAGGCATGGTGACGTGCATCACCGACGAGAGAAAAATTAAGGTCATGCATTATCACTAGCGCCAGCTTCACCACCAACAGAAGCATGTTTGTCGTAAGGAAGAGAGATCTCCCCGAAAACGTCGCCATGGATAAAGCCCACCAGACGACGGCCTGTCAACATGACGTGGAAGCCGAGAATACGAACTAGCTGCGAGCAAGCAATGGGACTTGACGGTTACTATCTCGGGTGCCAACAACAAGCAGAGACGGGCAAATAGATAGGAACGACCCATGGGTGGATGGTCCAAAGAGGAACAAAACTACGCCAACAGCTACTGCAAAGAGACCAGCATACGACAAGTCCAAGTCCGGTCAAGCTGATCGCTCACATTGCGTTGTTTGAGACTCCGCAGCTAGTAATGGCTCAATTGACCATGGAAAGAATTGGAGCACTGAAGATGATAGTCCTATTCAGGCGATGGAATGCGGCTTCGTCACTGCAGATGTTAGTCACATATGTTGAGTTGAGCAATACCAGCCGCTCGGAACATAACGTAGACGAACAAAGAAGCCATAATGGGAATCTATTAGAAGATTGGGACTGAGGCCCCATCTACAATCACCTTGTATCCCATGAACTGCCCTGCTGCAGTTATACATAAGAGAGCAATCGTCATGCTTCTCAATCTGCTGGTCCCAAACTAATGAAAACAAGTGTGTGAGACGTTCTACTTTCATCTTCCACCATGGAAGAAGAGTCCATTGTGTCAGAAATATGCGAGGAATCATCTACACCTGAGCTGACGGTAGCTTTTGATAGTCACTGCTACTTGGGTCGACTTGTCCACAGCCTGCAGCGAGATATCGCCTACGTCAGGGCTATTGTGGCGTCGCCCTGGAGATCGGTGGCACAGAAGAGCGGTGTCCCTTATAAAAAGCATTTTCTTAGGAGGACAATAATGTAGCAGTTAAGAACAGGAAATCGCTACTATTCTGTACGACCTTTTTCAGAGAAAAGAACCGAGCACACCAATTTTAGCAATGTAGTTTGCAATTATTATTTAAGGTGGCTGGCATTAATAAAAATCGCAGTTGTTTGGCGAGGTAGTGTATAACAAAATAGACCGATATTAACAATGCAGTATGTAATTACAGATGTAGCAGACAACAATGAAGGAAGCAAAGTAGCAGATAGTCTAGTTCCCTTCATAGGTACGGATTGTTACTCTCTTATCTTACTTTAATGATTTGACAGTGTAAGAGAATATTTAGTTCTCAGAAATAGTCATCTTCTTGTTTAAAGCGCCATGCTCACTGCTGAGCCATGGATGTCTCGCATCTGTGTTCTTTCGTGTATTTCTAATGGGACTCTACACAGATATCCCAAAAATGTCCCATTGTATTGTCTTCCTTGACAGCACACATCGCTTTTTGAGTAGTTCAGATTTATCATGTAAAGACTAGGGGCGAGCTTCATAAAAAGGGTTCATCATTCTTTAATGTCATATATTTCGAGATATCCTCCACCTTATCAAAGACATTTGCTAAGTACAGTTCTAAAGGAAAACATATTACGTTTTTAACAAGGTCTCTATCTGAGAATGAGATAATAAATATTACAATATATCTAAAAGAATCGGGTGACGCTGTTTGTTTTAGCAGCGTTGAAGACATCATTAATCCCCGGTCTGTCTCAAAAGACCAACCTTTTCCAAGACCATCACTATATTTCAGGTTTCCTATGGTATTTCAATTAGAAGGTGGTTAATGTATGATGTAGTTCATTTTGTGTTACATTGTATGGTCACATTGTTATTTACATCTAGTTTATAAATACAGGCTTGACACAATATTGTGAACATCTGATGATTTAGTACTGCTACGGGATTTAAACTGCGTGGCTCCTGTGTTTCACGACATATTAAAGGAAATATATTGAACTATATCTTGTCGCGCAAGGAATAGTTTAACTTTATTAGGTCGCCTTCTTTTCCATGAAAGATAACGCAGAGAATACACAAACGGTTATGTACAATTACCTCTACCGTGAAACAAAAGAAATGTTTTCAAACGCACTACTACGAGTGAACATTTCCTACCGGGGAACTTACAAAGAGTTTCAAATGACACTAACTTGTCGGGAAAATGTTTTATATCTTTTTTACATTTTAATTAACACCTAAACAGATATCGTTTGCACATATACTTTCGATATTTGTTTTTTGTAATTATTAGTGTCTGATTTTTCGTAAATTGAATGAATATGATGTTACTTGATGTGATTGGTGATTAATTATTCGTAGAATATTCGTAAGATAAAAACGGAGTCCCATTAGCGTCACCGAAACTTAAGCACATTTCTTTACTAGACTAAAATAAGCATGATATGACTGTTACTATCGTGTACCTACATTGTTAATATATTAACAAAAATTAATAGTGTCAAAGTAGACTGAAGGAAAAGCTAGTCTCATTTAATTGTACGACGGGTCATGGTGCACATGTTAAAGGTGGTATCCGATAATTTGCTGATATCAAATGCAGATCTGTAACATTATTTCCTCACTGTTTTGCGCGTCGCCAATAGATAGTTTCCACATCCGTGAAGATCCCTTATCTTGGCAGCCATCCTTGATGGCAACTTCAAGGGATTTTTAGATGAATTGTATAGAAGCATTAATTTTATTTTCTTGTAAATTCTTCATTTGTGGTCCAAAAGTTAAAAGCTATACACCATTGAAAAGCTCTTGAAATTCATATTTTTAGAATACAATATTTTTAAAATTGATAAATGCACAAAGAATTAATACACAGAAATAAATAAAATATTGGCTCATCCTTAAATGATAAATGAACAGTGTACCTTTTGGGTTGTATTTTTTTTTACCTTTTAAACTATCAAATGAAATTTGATATTTAAAATACTTCGTAAAAGCTGTTTAATTTGATATAAAAATCAATAAAATAGACTGAAAAATAAAAACACAGTGGTGAATTTAATACAGCACATATTTGCAGATTTCAGCCTACATTAGCTTCTGCCTTCAAACATGGCTGCCTTTAACTGTCTTATCAGTGCCTATGGCATCAAAGTGAAACTAACTATTACAAAGAATTCAATGTGGACTTTAACTCTGAATATTATTTAGATTTCATTTTAAATACAAGCCATTAAATATGACTAGCTTGTTTCAGCTTATGTGCACCAGTATTGAAACTGTGAGATGTAATGACATTAGTAGAGAAGAAAGAACATATACCCACTCTATAATTGTAATAAAAAATGTTTGATTTGTTGTCCAAGTTATCAGATATCTGTGATTTTAAAAAAGAATTGGATGACTTCATGTCATTCTCATTAAACATATGAAATTATTCTTTGCTAAAAAAACCATAACTGTTTGTTTCGTTTCTTCCTTAGTTTGTTCTAATTTTTTGTGTGTGTGATCATTTATAGTTATCTCTGAACGAGAAATATTTATTTTTTTATGCGATGATTTATTTTTGTATCGTTTTGTTTTGACATTTGCTTTATTACCATATACTAGTTAGTTGTATGCGGTTTTAAGTTTTTTAGCATTTCTTACCACAACCGCATTTAAGTATTTATTAATTACCGCAAACTATACTTGTCCTGGTACGAAAAGAGTCGGTCCGTAATGATAACAACTGTATAGTTCTTACAAAGTCGCGAACAAAGCCAAATTGGTTGTTTATAAAAATAAAATAACAACTTGAAGTAATATTTCAGTTCTGTTGACCATATAATGCATCGCATGACACATTTAAAGTTACTTTGGTGGTATTAAGACAGACATGTGGATAGAACCACTCTGCCACTATAGCTCAGGACTGCCAAAGTAATTCACATGTAGCTCGGGCCTAACTCTGCAGACAACTAATTGATACAGGTTTTAAGCTCAATTTTCGACAATATAGTTTATAATTTAAGCTAGTGCCATGACCAAACAGTAAAAAATACCATAAAGTAAATCAAGGGAAAAGTGAGCACCCGATGTGGGGATCGAACCCCTGACCCCCAGATCACCGTTCCGGAGCTCTACCTACTGAGCCACCTGTGGGCCTCTCCACAACACCGGCACTGCAATGGCTTTACTTGTCAGTTGAAATGGTCGTGTAAATATTCTTGTAAAATAACTGATTAAAATAACGACCTGGAATTTGTTATATTAAAGCAGGTATCATACACTTTTAGGTGACCATATCCCCAGCCTCCACCCCCTTGAAATTCAGCCAATGGCACTTCCCACATATAGAATAAGAAATTATTTTTTAATACTCTTTTTTATTTGTATCATATTTGCTTATTCACAATGAAGCAACTCCATTAAATGATAAACATTTCACAAAATATTTACTTGGCATATATATATGTATGACAAACAGATTATAAACAAGGCTAAGCACAGGACTAGGTAGCCTTGCTCCGAACTCAAATCTATACATCATGGGACTGAGAAGTTACATGTCAGCTACATTAACCACTGAGCACAGGTGCCCTGACTTATTACAAAATTGGCAGATATCTTACTTTCATAGATCCATGTTACATGTGTTGTTATTTTTTTAGTCATTAAAGTACATCATTATTGGCAAGACCTTGCACTATTCGCAAGTAACTGTATGTTCAAGCAAGCAATAGTTTGTCTAAAAACATGTCTAATTAAGTAATCAGAGATAATATTCTAAATCGAAACGATTCTAAGTCCCAGGTATATTGTGTTCGAAGAAGAAATAAAGAACGTATCCCTATAGTGTAGGTGCTGACAGTGTTTAGGCTAGAGCGCGCCTTTGCGGGATTGGTGCAGAATTCTTAGAGTTGGCGCACATTTTTTAACTGAATAGGTAATTTTGGCGCACACTAATAAAAGTAAAGAACAAATAAAATGGAAAGAAATACTTTTATTTTTGTATCCATCAATCGTAATTCTAGGCCTAGCTTGTACACATTTTTTTGTATCAATCAATCGTAATTCTAAGCCTGGCTTGTACACAAACTAGTTTCTACTAAAAATAGACCGACTCAGCGTTACCTGTTGACCTAAAAACAGCTGTATTGGGTTGACTTTATATGCACTAGCGACTTCCGGTACGAATGACAACTCTGTTGATCATAATTAATAGCTGCTTCACGTTGAATGATGCAGTATATAAGTGAAGCGCTTGGGTGATTTGAAACCTCATGACGTTTTTCGCGATGTCTGCTACTAAATTTTTTTTTCAACTTTTTAAATGACCCACAGATTATAAAATTGGCCCACTGTTTTCAGAAGTAATGGGTCAATTTGGCCCACTGCTTTGAAGTTCTAGCCTAAACACTGGGTGCATAATGGAATTGTAAATTAGGACATAAAATAAAGAAGAAAAAAGAAATAATCTTATCTGACTCTGATGTAATTATAAATTATGAACATTTAATTGTCTAACAACAGGTGTTGTTAGTTGATCAGGAACGACTTGATTTTGTTTAGTTGTTCTGTTTATATCAAGTTTAACTGTTCTGCCAAAATTGAGTCCTGCATTTTTTTCAACCACAAATTGGCCATAGTATCTTGTCTGGGAGGCAGTGACTTGTAACTCTTCCTCAGTCTTCACTGGGTGGCTCAGGTCCCAGTCACTGTCAGTGCAACAACTTCTATTACAAGAGGTCTTTCACCTGACATGATTTGCAACTATGGATCTGCAAATAAAATTGGCAGTAGTCTGGCACCAGTAATTGCTGGATTTCACTGTTATGAACCATTCTTGTATTGCTGTAATGTTTTCAAAAAAAAAAAAAAATGTTTAACGTTAATGTTTAAATCTTTTTCTATCTTCAGAAAAAGACTGGTGCAACCTCAAGACTGTTCACCATCTCATTAGATGCACACCATGATGGCCAGGTGGTTGGTTTTCATGTTTGGTGTGGCCTTTATTCCTCGCATCGGGGCTGTGCCTTGCTATCTCAACACAACAACATGTGTCCCAGTTACTACCACTACCTGCTTTTCAGCCAAGATCTCGTTTAGTCATACATCTCTGGCATTTGTAAACACATCAGTTTCTAGTCAGGAGGAGGTTCGAACTCATCTCGACATTTGGGCTAACCTGCGTCGCGTTCCTGAGTGCTGGGCAGTGATCCAGCCTTACCTCTGCTCGGTGTATGTGCCACGATGCAACATTGGTGATCAGACTGTAGAGCAGCCAAACAGAGAGTTGTGTGAGCGAATTCGAGACCCGTGCCAAGTTGTGATGCGCTACAATGGAAGCTGGCCAAGTTTCTTGCAGTGTGACCAAAACTTTCTGGCAGAGAGTTGCGGTGTATGTTGGTTTGTTTGGTATCTTGTCCATAACGCAACATAGAGATTCCCAGCCCTGATTTGATGTGTTTCTTTAGCTGGTTTATACACAGATCGTTTTTATGATTAGAAGTTATTAAAAGATTAATTAAGCAAACTTTGTAAACTTTAAAAGTATCTTAATGTAAGCTATGTCAGTCTGAAACTTGCAAATATTTGACATTTCTATGCTAAATGTTGTCAGTGTTGAGTCCCCATTTTATGTAATGAAAACATCATTCATCCTATTAACCCCCCCCCCCCCCCCCCCTTTTCAACCTTGATTCCATCAATTAACACAATCTTCCCATTCTCACCCTTATAGTGTTTCCAGCAATTAACGTAACCCCCCTTTCTCACTCTAATGGTTGTTTTCAGCAATTAACATAGCCCCCCCCCCCTTTCTCACCCTTATGGTGTTTCCAGCAATTAACATACACCCCCCCTTTCACCCTTATGGTGTTTCCAGCAATTAACATATACCCTTTCTCACTCTAATGGGTGTTTCCAGCAATTAACATAGCCCCTTTCTTACCTTTATGGGTGTTTCCAACAATTTTAGGTAATGAAAACACCATTCACCCTATTAACCCCCCTCCCTTTTCACCCTTGATTCCAGCAATTAACATAATCTTCCCTTTCTCATCCTCATGGTGTTTCCTGCAATTAACATAATCTTCCCTTTCTCATCCTCATGTTGTTTCCAGCAATTAACATAACCTTCCCTTTCTCATCCTCATGGTGTTTCCTGCAATTAACATATGTTTTTAATTTTTTTAAAAAGTAATGATAATTTTATTTATTTACAGCAAACCCACTTTGAAACATCGATGTTTAACACAGAGGGTGAATGTATTGAACCTTTGATTGTCACCACTGAGGAGTCCAATTGGTACAAGACCCTGCAGGGCTGTGGCATACAGTGTGAGAACCCCTTATACACGCAGGAGGAACACACGGTTGTCCACATCTGGGTGGCTGTACTGGGAGGAATCTGTGTTCTCAGTACACTCTTCACTGTGGTAAGTTCGCATCTCAAGTATTTTCTTATATTATTTTAGCTATTGAGAAATTTGTGTAAAAGGTACATTGGTCTTGAAGTGCCAGAGTTATGTTTTGAAGAAATAAATAATTTATCTTTTGTTTTAATAGGAACTTTTAAAATGAATTATTTACATAGATGGTAGTTTTTTTTACTCGACATTGTTTACTGATTGGTTTTAATGTTCCTGAAACAAATGTGCTGATTATCTTATTATTTACTTTGTTCTAATATATTTTATTTTGTGCTTATGCTTTTTGAAAAAAAAAATATTTCACAAAATATAAACTAGTCTGCATCATGTCGTCTAAGGTTCTTCTGTGCTTAAACAGTGTTGATTTCCATTATATGTCAAGAGGAGAAACTTTAATAACACTTCTAATGATTTCCCCACTAAAACTAGAGTGAATTGTTAATTTGCATTGTTATTTTGTTTATTGTTTCTTTGCTTTATCATTTTATTAATTTTGTAAATTTTCATTTTTTTAATGAAATTATCACTTTGGGTAATTTTCTCGGTGCATATAAACATTTATGGTTATTCTAAGAAGATACACATTACAAACATTTTCTTATCTGATAATAGAGAAAATACGAATATATTTAACTCAATGTTTTAAAAAGCTCATTCTTGTAGTTAAGTTTTTAGAATAAGGAGTTTGTGGCAATTTCAAGACAGATCATAACTTTATAAAAGAAATCCCAATTTACCAGCTGCAGCTATGCTTCTAAATTTGCGCCACAAACTCTAGAAACATTTTCTTAACCCAATACTGTTGGTACTCATTGAAATCATCTTAACAAGAAGATTCAAACTGGTACACGCACCAGACCTGGTAGCGCGGTCGGTAAAGTGTCGGCTCCTGGTACGGTAGGCCCCAGGCTGCGACATAACAAAGCTGTTAAAAAATGGTAGTGGTATAGTGGTATAGCTTCCTTGCTAACACTCAAGCAAATATAAGGGTAGTTCCACGACTGGTTGGCCCGGTGTCAGAATAATGTGACTGGTTGTGGTATCATGCCAGGTGTTTACGGCATGCTATACACAGTGAAGGCAGCGCTATATCTGCTTCAAGTGGACACCATCTCAAGATAACTGAAATACTGTTGGTGGGACGATAAACCAATAAAGAAAGAAATGAACAAACTGGCACAATAACAGTTTTTATTGAGAATAATTATACTATAATATTTTATAACAAACAAGTCAGTATTTCTCCCACTATCTGATGCTCTGTATATTATGTGTGATGCTTGTAGTTATGTAGATGTACCCAAACATAGCCTGCGTTACTAACACTTGTATTGTTTTGCTTTTACTTACAATCCTAACAGGAACCCAGTTGGTAAGTATTTAGCTTAGACGTTTGTGTTGGCATTTCTCTCTCAGCATCTTTATTCCAATTTCTTTATTGAGTCTTGTTTTAGAACCTACATGAATTTCACATTTTTAACAAAATCCTCCTCAGGTAATGAAAAATGTGCTTTTCTGTGTTTTTTGTAGCATTTATTTCCCAAATTTCTTAATTAAGTTATGTTGAAGTGTCTAGATTTAGGGTATTTCCAATTTTTATCAATCCCTCCTCAGGTGATAACAATTGTTTTATAGCATATTTTCCCAATTTCTTTCAGTATTGAGTCTTGTTTCTAATTTTTAACAAACCCCTCCTTAAGAAATGAAAAGTTCAGAACTAACAATTTTAAAGGTGTAATCCAACAGTTTGCCACTAACAAATACACGTCACAACACCTTACCACTGCTTTAGGGAATATGGTCATAATTTCTTCATAAACACATACTTTAGTATAAATAAAGAAGATTAAATACTACCAATATAGTTTAATTGTACAAATCATGAAAAATTCACTCTAAATGTTTATTCTTTTAAAATCAATAAATAAGTACGATGGTATTCTCTGCTAAAAATAGACATCAACATCAAAACAGATTACCTGGATGCCAATATATTGTGATTACAAAAGTAAAATTGTCACATGGTTTTCTTAGTTAAAAAAAAAAAAACCCAACTAATTCAGCAGCGTGGCTCAGATAGGAAATATCACACAGATGTATGGCATCAATTAACAGTATTGTGCAGGATCTTTTCAGGTATCAATGATTTAAAAAACAACAACAAATATCTTATTTGTGTAGGATTCAAACCCCTATGGCATTCAAGTGCTCCTCTGACTGCCAGTCATGCTACAAGCCAGTTTTATGTAGTTTTATTATACAAGGTGACCAGAACAATGTTTACATTCTCATTTTAACATAATCTTTGGACACTATGATTTTGAAGGGTTTCAGCCAGCACATAATCAGTTCATTTAGATTAAAATTGTTTAAGTGAGAAAATTAACTAAGCTTTTTAACTCACCTGAGCACAACACCTGAGCACAACGTGCTCAAAGTGAGCTTTTCTAATTCCCCTTTGTCCGTCATCTGTCGTGCAGCATCAACAGTTTGTTTGTCAACAAGCTAGAGGCTGCAGTTTTTATCAAACTTGGTCAGAATGTTTGTCTGCAAGAAGTCTTGGAAGATTTCCTAATTGGTCCACTTGGGATTAAAAACTAGGACAAAAGGTCAAATTTAAAAAAGACCTTGTGAACATGTAAGAGACCACATTTATGGCCCAATCTTCACTAAACATTGCCAGAATGTTTGCCTGCATGAAATCTTGAATGAGTTCATTACTAGGTCACCTGGGGTCACAAAGAAGGTTAACAGGTCAAATCTTAGAAATAACTTGTGTATAACTTGTGAACACACTAAAGGCCACATTTATGGCCAGATCTTCACCAAATTTTATGAGCATGTTTGTCTGCATAAACTCTGATGAGTTCTCAACTTTGTCATGTGGGGTCAAAAGGTAGGTCACTAGGTCCAATCTTAGAAAAACCTTGTGAACACACCAGAGGCCACATTTATAGCCCAATCTTCACCAAACTTAGTTAGAATGTTTGTTTGCATGACATCTTGACTGAGTTCGTCATTGGGCCACGTGGAGTCCAGAAGTAGGTCACTAGGTCAAATCTTAGGAAAACCCTGTAAACACAGCAGAGACCACATGTTTAGCCCAATCTTCACCAAACTTGGCCAGATTGCTTGCCTGTATGAAATCTTAGATATGTTTTGAACAGAATCATGGGGATCCAGTAGGTCAGTTGGTGAAATTCTAGAAAATGTTATTGGCCCAGTGGCCACACTAATGGTCCAATCTTCACCAAAGATTTCTAAAGTAAATAACTTGTAATTACTTGATGCCGGATGTGAGCCTACCTAAAGCTTGTGTCATCAGGTGAGCGATTAAGGGCCATCATTGCCCTCTTGTTTATTTTAGTGCCCTTTTAACCGCTCCCTGCCTCCTCACCTGATGCCCCTACTGTTCTTTGTTTGATTTCTAACCACTTGTTTACAACATATGTATGTAGTTTTATGATCTGTTAGAAACACTTTATGGTTATCTAATGGAGATACAAAATGCGCAGCATATATCAGTTTTGCATATTATGACTCATTGGGTGTGATTCTAGCAACATGTTGTAAAAGTTTGTGTTATTATTATTATGCAATTTACTGCAATTTGCAAAAACATACTTGGTGTTGATAAGAAAAAATATATTTGTGCTTGGCCACTCAATAAAACTACTATCTACATATGTTGTAATGCCTGCACAGCCTGGTATTCCTCTGTTTCTGTATTATTTATGTTTTTTTCTTATCACCTCATATCACAAATTGTTTGTGTTGAAATAAACTGTAATATTGTAAGCCATTAATCTATTTCTTGGCTTCATGAACAAGTGACAACTTCTGGATTCCCATAAATAATTTTGTGTTATATATTTATTGGAATTGTTAGCAATTGGGCCATGTAGGGCAGACTGCAGAGTGTCAGCTCCTGTCTCCATAACTGAAATACTGTTGGTGGGAAGATAAACCCAATAAACAAACAATTTATTGTTATTTGCCAAGAATATAATGCTAGATAACTCATTGTAGTGCAAGATTCTGCTCTGAAGGGTCCAATCTTGCTGATCTGAATCTACATGTACATTATTTGATTGTTTGATTTGGCTTGGTGTAATGTTTAATTAGATTTTTGATATATTTATCTACATGTCAGAGTTATTTATTTGTCTACATTTCAGGGTTTTTAGATGTAATTGTTTGACAACAATAAACTGGCTTTCATGCATATTCACTTGCTTTTGTATTTAACATTTTACAAACTGGTCAAATAACTTATTTAAGTCCTTGATTTGCATGTGTTTGTCATTGATTGGAATGCAAAGTCTTACATTGTTGGAAAACTAATGAGTGTCAGGTCAATGTTTTAATGCTGATTCATGCATAAAAATATTTGAAAATATTCTTTATTCCTCTCATGGAAGACAATGTTTATCAATACAAAAGCCATCTCATATATTGAATCATTGTCTTCAATTGGGTACGAGTTTTAACTGTGCCAACATTCTACTAAGTCTTGTTTAAAAATTGTTTGGGGTTGTGAATCATGCGGGGGTGGGGTGGGGGTCGTGTGGGGTGTGTGTTGGTCCGTTCCATTTTTGTTTTGGTGTTGGAGTTTGTTGGGTTTTATCATAGCACAACTTATTTTTTATTGTTATTGTTACTTGCATTGTTTTCTATGCTGAACTTTTGTTCTTTAATGGGTACTTTTCATTGTTTTGTCCTTTTATTTCCATAATCTCACAGCATATGTTTATAAAAGTGCCTTAAGCAAGTTATGTTGTATAAAATCTTATGTTAAGTTGCATAGACAGTGTTTTCCTTTATGGATGTGTCATTTATCTATATCATTGCAGCTTACATTCAGAATGGTGTCTTTGAATTGTGTCTTTTATAAGTGACTTTGAAATTTGTCTTTGAATGTCCAAAATTGTATTTGTAATGTTAAAAGAATCCCACTTATGAATTGCCTAATTACATTTATGATATTGTCTTAAAAAAGTTATGCTAAAGCAAATTTTATGTTTCATTGTAATTCCCACTTATTCACAACTTTCTTACTTATATTCATATACCGGTAATCATGGCAGTGCTTTAAAAGCCATGCTTTAGGAAATGGTATTTTTACTTCGTAAAAAAATCAAAAAAAAATCTGTGTTTTCCTTTTAATTGCAGCTCACATTTGTGATTGATTGGAAGACTGGCAGGAAATACCCAGCTGTCATTTTGTTCTTCATCAATGGTTGTTTTCTTGTGGCAAGTCTCGGTTGGCTAGCACAGTTCATCAATCGTGATGACATCATCTGTCGGAAGGATGGGACCATAAGGAAGGGAGAACCGCTCATTGGGTAGGTTGACATCAATCTTGAAGCATAAGTCTATTATAGACTTACGTTTACTGGGGATACCCAAGGTTGAGCGGTTCGAAACGCTGACATGTAACTCTTCAGCACCTCACTGATTGTGTTGTAGTCCCAGTCGTGGCATGAACATTCTTTAAAAAAAAATTCCATCTAAACTCCTGTGCACTGGTGGTTCTACCCAGATATATGACTGACCGGCTGCAATAGCTCAGGTGGTAGAGCGTCGGCTTGCAGATCGGATCGAACCCTGGCCGGGTCAAACCAGAGACTTTAAAGTTGGTAGTAGTGGCTTCCCTCCTAACGCTCGGGGCTAAGGGGACAGCATTACGCCTGACTCGTCGGTGTCAGTATAATGGACCGGCCGGGTTCAGTCCCTGGGCACCTCATAAGTGCCCCTGTGCTATAATGATAGAAATTTCGCTGCGCAGTATCGGCAAAATTCCGGCTAATCCCAATCCCAGATATATGTCTGGGGTCTTTCTCCACCAATAATTAGCTGAATGTTGCCAATATGACCACAATTATGCCATTGTGATGCTTTAATATACAATATCTATATATATATATAATTACAATATTTATTACATCTAGCTATTTTGCATAAACGAAGACACTTGAAAATGGGAATAAAGATGAAATAAAAGTTGTCTTCTCTATTAGATAATATCAGAGGTACATCCAAATAATAGGTAGGTCCTTTTAGTTGGAATCCTCAGACTTTATCTTTTGTAGTTGGTACCATTACAAACTGTGAAATTTCTTGACTTTTTTTATTGATGATTGTTGATGTTAGTATGCTTAGTAATACAAATAAAAGGACTGCCTTGGAGTTAGAGATTAATAAGGGGAGACAATCCACTTATATCTCATTGCCTGGATAGATTGACTGATGCACAACAGGTCCACTACATTAAATTTCTTGCCTTGCTCAGGACTCAAACCCACTCATTAAGAGGCACAGGTGATGAGTGCATCATGATTGTAGTATCATATTAGCATAAGTAACCTTGTGCTAAGCTTGCACAACTTTAATTTGGCGTATAAGACCCTCTTTTAGCACCTGATTGGTCGGATTTCAAATTTCGTTTTGAATTCAGCCAATCATATCCCTGACTCCCATGTTTGTTACAGGTCAGGAGAGACGGCCTCCTGCACTGTAGTGTTCATCCTCGTCTATTACTTCACTCTGGCTGGCGTGGTCTGGTTTGTCATGCTGGCTTACTCATGGGACATCCACTTCAAAGCTCTAGGCACCGTGAGAGACGACCTCTCAAAGAAGACCTCGTACTTCCACATCGGCAGCTGGTGTCTGCCGCTTGTGATGACCATTGTGTGCCTGTCTATGTCAGAAGTACGTAGTAAACTTGGCTAACAGCCCCAGACTTGTTAGAAATTTTAAACTTGAGTCTGTGACTATAATCCAGCTTTTCAGTAGAGAGGTTTAAAATGTTACCAAACCAGGCTCAAGCTCTTTATTGGATAAATTTCAAATGTTATCAAACTTTTCATTCATTAGGTTTACAATGCTACCAAACTACACTTCAGATTTTCATTTGCTAGATTTCATTTTGGCTAGAAGATAAATGTTACCAAACTTTGCTGTAGATTTTCAGTGCTAGATTTAAAATGTTACCAAAGTCTGATCAGGCAGATGTCCAAATTTTTCATTTGCTAGAAGCTCAAAAGTTAAATAATCATTAAAATGTATTCTTTTTTAACAACACCACACATTTATGTTGAACCTTATCTGTAGGGGTGAGACTGTTCTCACTAATGTCTGTTGGCCATCGTTTCAGATTGATGCAGACTCTTTGAGTGGAGTTTGTTTCCCAGGTTTCTTCGACAGTGTCGTGCGGACTGGTTTTGTCCTGGTGCCCATTGCGCTGGTTCTTCTGCTGGGAACTGTCTTCTGTATACGAGGTAAGCAGATACACATACATACATTTCTACAGTCAAACTGGATTAACTGATTTCAAAGGGAGGGCCATAAATATGTGTGTGTTTACATGGTATTAATTATTAAAAGTACAGAATTTTTTCCATTTTTTGTTAGTGATTTAAAACAAGGATATGAGTAATTTACTGTATGTTAGTAATATTTCTTTCGTAATATTTCTTTCATTCTTTTTTTCTGATGACATTTTGGTTATTGTTTGCATTGATAGATAATTGCTCCCATATATTGTTTGTATTGCTATATGCATATCTTCTACAACAGAACATTACTGATCATTGTTGATCTCTTTCAGGTTAAACATTCCATTTCATCTTGTTTATAATGACCATATATATAAAAATAAGATTCTCAATATTCATCCGTAAAAAAATCCATAGATAAGAATTAATAAAGGTATTATATAACAGTTTGTTGATATCTAATAATAAATATCCAATAAGTAAAGGCTGTTTTAAACATTATCTAAATCATGATATATGTTGCTTTTAATGTGCATTATTTCCATATCTGTAAATGAAGCACCATAGGGATTTCATCATCAGATGTCAGAGCTGATAACAAGGGTGAAGATTTTTTTTATTTTAAAAAATGCTAATTGCAGCATGGCTCACATAGGAAATACATTTATGTAATGACAAGTGGGCACTAACAAATAGTGTTTTGTATGATCTGTACAGATAACATTTATTTATTTAATCCCTTTAGAGAAAAGAATTTGTCCAACCTGTTGGATACATCCTTGAATCCACAGCAATCAATTCCTGTTCTCCTTGTTAGATCTTGATTTTGTTTATTTTATGTTATATGTTGTTTTCATGTTGTCTTCAGGGCTTTTGACGCTAATTCGAGTGAAGAAAGACAGTCCAAGTGTAGTGAGTGATAGAGCCACAGCAAAGATTGGAGAAACTATCATCAGACTAGGTAAGTAGTCGAGATTTAATGGGACCTCCTTACAAATAATTGTTGATAAACATGGGCAGAACTATCATCAGACTGGGTAAGTAGGCGAGATTTAATGGGACCTCCTTACAAATATAATTGATAATGATGGGCTTAACTTATCACTAGAGTCACTATAGTAAGCGAGATTTAATGGGACCTCCTTACACATAATATTGATAATGATGGGCTTAACTTATCACTAGAGTCACTATAGTAAGCGAGATTTAATGGGACCTCCTTACACATAATATTGATAATGATGGGCTAAACTTATCACTAGAGTCACTATAGTAAGCGAGATTTAATGGGAACTCCATACAAATATTATTGATAATGATGGGCTAAACTTATCACTAGAGTCACTATAGTAAGCGAGATTTAATGGGAACTCCATACAAATATTATTGATAATGATGGGCTAAACTTATCACCAGAGTTACTATAAGCGAGATTTAGTGGGAACTCCTTACAATAATTTTTGATAAAAGTCGGCAAAACGTATCACCAGACACCAGACTCGGTAAGTAAGTGAGATGTAGTGGAAATTCCTTACAAATATAATTGATAAAGATGGGCGAAATGTATTAAGAGAATCGTTAAGTAGTTGGGATTTATTGGGACTTTCTTACAAATATTATTGATAAAGATCGGCAAAACGTATCACCAGACTCTGTAAGCAAGTGAGATGTAGTGGAAATTCCTTACAAATATAATTGATAAAGATGGGCGAAATGTATTAAGAGAATCGTTAAGTAGTTGGGATTTATTGGGACTTTCTTACAAATATTATTGATAAAGATCGGCAAAACGTATCACCAGACTCTGTAAGCAAGTGAGATGTAGTTGAAATTCCTTACAAATATAATTGATAAAGATGGGCGAAATGTATTAAGAGAATCGTTAAGTAGTTGGGATTTATTGGGACTTTCTTACAAATATTATTGATAAAGATCGGCAAAACGTATCACCAGACTCTGTAAGCAAGTGAGATGTAGTTGAAATTCCTTACAAATAATATTGATAAAGATGGGCGAAATGTGTTAACAGACTATGTAGTTGGAATTTAGTGGGAATTCCTTACAAATATTATTGATAAAGATCGACGAAATGTATCACCAGACTTGTTAAGTAAGTGAGATCCAGTGAGACCTTCTTATTATTGATATATATAAGAGATGATAACAATGATGATGAGGAGGAGGATATAAAACATTTAGATAGTGGTGGGGATAATGTTGTCAATGGATAAGAGTAGCAGAAAAATATAAGTAAAGAGTAGATGTTGAAAGTGATGTTAACAATGATTGTTATGATGCTGTTGATGATGATAATGATATAATTGATGGTAATTAAAGAAATTGTTTTTTCCCCTTTTCTCCAACTTATTTGTACAGCTTTTTTATCTTGAGTTACACCTTGCATTGATAAATTGATAAATATAATGTTTTCACTTAAATCCCCCTACCTGATTCTCCTTAGGAACTATCTCAGTGAGAAGATTCCATTGAGTGCTCACAATATAGGGTTTGATTAAGAATTATAGGATATATTTCTTTGTCCATGAATTCAGTCCTTTTCACTGAATTTGTCTATGTTATAGGCCTATTCCTGGGACTGATTGTTATGCTGACTGTTACATCATTCAGTGTCCATGCCTACACGTTCTCCAGGGACAGTGATTGGCAGACCAGCTTTGAGGAATACGTCTAGTAAGTGCAGCCAACTTTGGTTTATACCTATGTGTTTAAAGCTGATAAGAAAACAAAGTATTTTCAACTTATACTTTATAAATAAATGTTTTTTTATGCCCCCCGAATGAAAATTCAGGGGATCATATAGTCGCACAATTGTCCGTCCGTCCCGAATTCGTGTCCAGAATTTAAAATTATTTGACAGAAATTATAGTCATATCGAGATGACATGTCGCACACAAGAATCGGGTCACTACATTGAACAATCAAGGTCATAGCATTACCTTGAAGCAGAACCCTGTCTGGTCCATAACTGTTTTATTTGCATTCACATTTAAAAATTATTTCACAGAAATGATTGTGATATTGTCACGCGCAGAATTTGGGTCACTACCTTAAAGATCAAGGTCACAATGTGACCTTGAAGCAAAATTGTGTCCAGTTTATACATATTTTAGTCTATCATTCTACCTTATTAAATACAATACACAATGAATTGTATTTCTTGAACTCTTTGCCATTGTTAGTATGACCAGTTCCATTGTTGCCCAAGTTTTCTTAGTGATTGAAATAGCCATTCTCTTCAACCTTCATAAGTACAGGTTTGATCATGTCTGATTTTATAGCACTACTCCATTTACAAAATTCACCTTCATAGTCATACAACAAACCGTTTTTGTGACAAAATACCCATTCTTTGAGCATCACCCGTCTTTGATGGTCTGTTGTGTTTTTTGTTTATGAAATACATCAGTGCAACCAATAATGATCTTTATAGCCTTATATCCAGCTACTTTGGTGGTGGAAGACCGCAGACAAACGTCTGGGTATAAGCCAGGTCCGAGTCCTGGCCATGGCCATGGTGAAATGAAACCTTCACATGTAGCATTTCACTTTCAATTTTGGGAAACGAGTATCCAATAGAATGTGTTGTGGACTGAGAAATATCGCTTTTGTGTCAGAAAACATGTCATGGCTGAATGTTTTGATTGAAGCTTATGATATGCAAGGTTGTCTTAAGTTCTTTCATGTTACGTTGTTAAACTGCAGGTCAGGATTTTTAATTTTGATGTTATGTCACATAGCATCACTAAACTCCATTTGGCATCTGGTGTTCATGTTATTTCAAAATAATTTGTGTGCTTCTAATGCAAATGTGGTACATTTTTATGATGAAATAAGATCAAACTTTAACAATATATGCAAAAGAAGAAAAGAAAGATTTTTTTTATAATAAATGTGGTAGCCCTGGAGCCATGCTCATATGTAGAACTTCAAAACATATATAAAGGCAGTTGTTCAGTGTTTGAAGCATATATAGTGTTGCCTTCAATGTTCTGTACATATTCCAGCTGCAAGGCAAATGTCTCAGTGATGCAGATGTTTGAGAATGTCTCAACAAGCTCCTGCGAATTGAGGGAGCGCCCAAGTGTGGTCGTTGCCATGGTACATGTGTTCACATTCTTTGGCGCTGGGATTCTCATGAGCTCGTGGTCATGGACGCGATCCTCAGTGGAGGCCTGGCATAGACTCTTTAGAAGGTAGGAACAACTTAAGTGTCAGAAATATTCCAAGATAAAATTTTGTTTAAACCTGTTTATTTATAATCAGTTGAGGTAACAAGTTCTTTCATTTTCTATAAATCCCTTTCGACTTCCTGGGTAAAACCAGTAGTCAAGTATTGGGTCCCTGAAGCAATGTGCAATATATAGTCGTGCTCAAGGACTTAACAATTTGGGGTCAGTTTTGGGTTTTAACCCATGACCCTGAAGGCCTTGACCACTAGACCATGGATGTTTACAAATGGTAAACTTTAACCCTCAAGGTATGAGAACTGTCTTAAGTCCTTACAGAGTGAACTTATGTAAATAAAGGGAACCGGTGTTGACGATGCCTGCACAAAAATGTGTTTAAATCTGTGCTATATTTACACAGCAATGATGTTTAATTTGAAAATAAAAAACTCTCATTATTATTAAAATTCTAAATGCAAGAAGCTGAAAAATGTTTGGAAAATGGCAATTAATGAAGAAAGGATGTGTGAAATGAAATGTAACAGAGAAGACAAAAGAATTAAAAACAAAGATGTCATTAACATATGATATATCACTGTCTACAAATGTCACACAAAGTGGTCATTAACATATGATATATCATTGTCTACAAATGTCACACAAAGAGGTCATTAACATATGATATATCACTGTCTACAAATTTCACACGAAGAGGTCATTAACATATGATATATCCCTGTCTACAAATGTCACACAAAGAGTTCATTAACATATGATATATCCCTGTCTACAAATGTCACACAAAGAGGTCATTAACATATGATATATCACTGTCTACAAATGTCACACACGAAGAGATCATTAACATATAATATATCATTGTCTACAAATGTCACACGAAAAGGTCATTAATATGATATATCACTGTCTACAAATGTCACACAAAAGTGGTCATTAACATTTAATATATTACTGTCTACAAATGTCACACAAAGTGGTCATTAACATATAATATATCACTGGCTACAAATGTCACACAAAGAAGTCATCAACACATTTGATATATCCCTGGCTACAAATGCCACAAAAAGTGGTTATTTACATATGATATATCACTGTCTACAAATGTCACACAAAGAGGTCATTAACACGTTTGATATTTCATTGGTCAGGGTCTGCAACAAGCCTATCAATAAGCCACAGAAGTTGAGGAAACATCGAGTGATCGCAAAGGCCTTCAAGCGACAGAAGAAACGAAACAATGAGAGATTGTCAGTCAGCTACGGAACAGATCATGATGATCCTATAGGTAAGTGCTCAAGTTAGGGGCGTATAACTCTTTAGCACCACACCTTGTTGGCTCAATCTAATCCAGCTGAAAACTCAACGCGAGGATATTTCCCATATGCTGAGTGTTTTTCCCAGATTTTTTAATAAAGTCACTATAATAATGGTAATTTGTGTCAATGCTTTTTGTTTAAAAAAGTCTTTAAAAGCGATTTTCATAAACAAAGATCTTAAGTTTTTATTTGGTAATTTTAAAGTTTTTTTTAACTTAACTTTCTAAAAGTAATCTTTAATTTAAGATAAGTTCTTCTCATATTTATAAAGTATTGTTTTTCTTAAATCGGTAATTGATGTCTTTAGAAGTTAATGGTAAGTCTGTTCATATTCCCTTAGTTGCTTTATGATTACCATCTACAGTTAATACAATCTGACCAGAGTAAAACAGGCGACATCAGATTTTGTTGTTCACTAGACACAATCAGAGAGGTCCGAGTTGTAAACCTTCTTAGTTTAGTTGCTTTATGATTACCATCTAAAGTTAATACAATCTGACCAGAGTAAAACAGGTGACATCAGATTTTGTTGTTCACTAGACACAATCAGAGAGGTCCGAGTTGTAAACCTTCTTAGTTTAGTTGCTTTATGATTACCATCTACAGTTAATACAATCTGACCAGAGTAAAACAGGCGACATCAGATTTTGTTGTTCACTAGACACAATCAGAAAGGTCGGAGTTGTAAACATTCTTAGTCAATATTAACTTACCCTTATTTAAGGTTAATGGTAAGAACAATTCCTCTTACGATATTTTACCTAAAACCTTCCTTTAGAATATAGTTTCAGCCCAAAAAGTTTACATTTTACCATTTTACTTATGACCTACTTTAATGAATTTGGTTAAATCTACATTGATTTTGACCTTTGAACTTAACAAATGCAGATTATGTCATTTAATCTGAACTTTGACCTACTTTCAGGGATGAAGTTCGACCTCAACAGCAACAGTTCACACTCCATGTCATCAGGGTTTGCTATGGCGATACCAAAGTCACGACATCGTCGTGGCGTCATCAATCCTGGCTTCCGACGATCCAGACGACATTCTGACTCCGGTAAAGAGATTATCTTTGACAAGTCCATAAATGTTACCAGTAAAACTGTCTCGTGGGTGCTCGGGTCAGGGTAGCTCAGGGACCGGTGGACACAGTGTCAAGGTCATGTGGCTAGAGGTAGTCTCTCATCCAAGGTGTAAAAAACATCCCTTTAAAGTAACAGCACTACCTGACAGTGTCGGCAAATGACAGGCAGACTGCTGGTGGTGGAGTGGTGGTGTAGGTGATGATAGTGGTTGTAGTGATAAAGGTGGTGATGATGAAGCTGGGGATGGTAGTTGTGATGTTGGTGATTGTAGTGATAATGGTGTTGGTGATAGTGTGAGGAATGTGGTGGTGGGGATGATGGTGTAGGTGGTGATGGTGCTGGAGATGATGATGGTGGTGGTGATGAAGGTGTTGGTGATGATGGAGGTGAGGATGAGGTTGTGTTGGTGATGGTGTTGATGATGATGATGGTGGTGGTGGTGATGAAGGTGGTGGGGATGGTGTTGATGTTGATGATGATGGTGGTGGTGGTGCTGATGAAGGTGTTGGTGATGATGGAGGTGGGGGATGAATGTTGTGGTGGTGATGGTGTTGATGATGATGATGGTGGTGATGGTGGTGATGATGATGGTGGTGGTGATGAAGGTGTTGGTGATGATGGAGGTGGGGATGAAGGTTGTGGTGGTGATAGTGTTGATGATGATGATGGTGGTGATGGTGTTGATGATGATGGTGGTGGTGATGGTGATGATGGTGGTGATAGTGTTGATGATGATGATGGTGGTGATGGTGATGATGATGATGGTGGTGGTGATGAAGGTGTTGGTGATGATGGAGGTGGGGATGAAGGTTGTGGTGGTGATGGTGTTGATGATGATGATGGTGGTGTTGGTGTTGATGATGGTGGTGGTGGTGATGAAGGTGTTGGGGATGATGGAGGGGGGGATAAAGGTGATGGTGGTGGAGATGATGATGGTGGTGGTGATGATGGAGGGGGGGGATGAAGGTTGTGGTGGTGATGGTGTTGATGATGATGATGGTGGTGGTGATGAAGGTGGTTGTGATGAACCTGTGGATGGTAGTTGTGATGTTGGTGATGGTAGTGATGATGATGTTGGTGGTGATGGTGTGAGGAATTTGGTGGTGGGGATAATAGGTGGTTATGTTGTTGGGGATCATGGTGATGGTGTTGGTGACGATGGTGCTGGGGATGATGGTGGTGGGGATGAAGGTTGTGGTGATGGTAGTTGTAGTGATGATAATGAATAATTATAATGGTGATGGGTGGTTTAACATGATAGTAACATTTTTTGTTTATATTAAAGCAGGTGGTGGTCATCTTCAAACTAAGTAAAGTTTTATTGAACGGCTCTTCAGAAATAGCCAAAATTATCAGTAATGAACAGAATTCAGAGTTACAAAATTATTGGTTTGTGTCAGACATGTTAGACACTGTATGAAAAATCCCAACCCTCGAAAAACTTTTTTTGCGACCCCTATTTTTTGCTGAGGGGGAAAGTTGGCCCCTTTTCCATAATTCCTAGATGCAAGACTGGTGTTATGTAAAAGCCCTCCTCCATTTGATTTTCTAGGAATGTAAATTTTATCATCTAATATTTCATTTGAAATAAAATGTCATGTATTTTTATTTCCAGATATTGGCTCTTTAGGATCGAAAATTGCCTCATCTCGGAGAGTTTCCTCCCGATCTTCTCGAAGAGAATCGTATGAATCCAGCATGAGTCAGAAACTCAGTGACATTGAGCGAGAAATCCGTCATGAAGAACGTCGAAAACGCCGACGGAAACGGCGCAAGAAGAGGCAGAATCGCATCCAGCCCCTACTGGAGCCAATATCAAGCAATATGATGGCACTGCAGCAGCGCCGTCTTGGAAGCAGTCGCCGTCGCCATCGCAGCGATTCCTCTGACCTGAGCCGTACCTCCACTCACAAAACTAACCTACCTCCTGGTTGGAATATGGTTAAGAAAAATGGATTTATTGGCTCATCCAATGTTTTATCTGAGGCAACAACTAACAGTGTGTCAGAAATAGACCAAGAACAACAGCACCATCAGCAGCTCATGCCAAAGATTACTGATTTTTCTATGTTCACTGCAAACGCCATGCTCCCACCAACGGACAGGGAAGATAGGGACAATAATGGCTCACAACAGCAGACAACAAATCTAAAGGGAGCTAAATCCTCACCTAGTGGTAGTTTTAGGAGAGGTCGGCGACGTGAGGTAAAGCTAGAGATGACGGAGACAAGTTTTTACCAAGAGGATGATGATAATATAGAAGTGGCAGGGAATCAAACTGTGCATTGTGAGGAAAATTGTCAAGAAACTGGCGAGATTCGCGGCAACAACTTGAGGGAACTTGGGCCTCTCGTGAGTGAGATATTCGAACAAGCACGTGCAAATTCATCAAGAAATTCTAACATGGGAAGTAGCCGTCTGGGCTCAGCTTCTAGTCGCGGTAGCAGAGGCAGTCGTAAGAGTCTGCCAAAAGATAATCTAAAATATGCAACAACCAAAGTGAATCTACCAGATAGACCAAGTGGGCCAAAATCTCAAAAGCGACCATTTTCTGGCGATTATGTCTTAGCCAATCGGAAAGAAGATACAAGACGTAATCATGAGACGAGAAAATCTCAGTCCAACCCAAGCAGTCGTGCATCATCTGCAACACATCACAAAAGACAGATTGGACACAATGGTCGAATTGACTTTACTGAGGGGTTGAATTGGTCAAGATTTTTACAAGAAAAAGGTCATGTACCTGGACAGTTGTTCGCATTTCCACCAACTTTTAAAGGCAATATGCCATCGGTTCCCGTTTATTCATTTCAGGGACCTCATCCTGGTCAGCTGCAGATAATGGATAAAAGTCAACTGGAGAATGCAGCATTTGCTGGACAATCTCCGGGTGTGGACGTTTTGAAAGTGGAAGAGGAACACAGACTGGGTCCCCATAATACACACAACATCCCAGTGAAACCTTTAAGTCCATTTGTTAACATTTTAAATGTTGAAGATGAACAGCGAAAACAAAAACCTCGAGTAGACGTGTTAAACTTTGAGCAGGAACAGAAGAGAAATCAACGAACTGTGGATATTCTGAATGTGGAAGAAGAGCAAAAAGCACAAAAAGGTGGAGTTGATATCCTCGATGTAGAGGCTGAACGTCATGAACATCAAAGACAATTGAAACGAAAACACCCATCGGAAAAAAATCAAAATCTAGACAACCCACGGACAAGAACTGTTCAGAACATTTTAAACATCGAAGAAGAGCAGAAAAGGAAAAATCAGCGAAAAGGTTCAGTGTCTTCAGGGTCAAGAACCAGTGAATATATAAATTCAGGTTCTGCATCCAGTCACAGCTCTCGAAATGTACAATATGATGGTATACAGTCTGGGACTCCACTGGATGAATGTGATCATCTTCCGCAGGAAATTGACGAAGAGTTTTATCGTCGAATAGACCAGAGTTCAATACTGCCAGGTCTCATTGACAAGCGAGCAAACCTTCAGGATTATTTAGACTATGAGATAGATAGTGAATATGATGATATGACGGATGATTTGACTGACACTTACACATATACCTCGTATGATGATGATCTGACTGAAGTTTCTTCTCTACCTTGTTGATTCAAACATTTGTTATTCATATCTCAAAATACATTATGTCCTATTACAAAGGTTTTATGGGGTTTTAGGGGTGGGGTGGGGTCTTTTCTGAGAAATGGTTTCGTCCTGTTGAATATTTATATAGGATAGTTAAACATAAGATTAAATTATCTTAATTGTAACTGTAAAATAGGGAATTTGTATCTGTATATCAGTTTAGGCCAGTATTCACCAACTATTCTTAAGAATTGCTCAAGTCATGGATTTCAGTCCACAATATCTTCATTATGTATTTAGCTACATGTCTGTATTTTGGCATGACTCTTTAACTGTGCTACTTGGTATTAAAATCACATTGAAATGACATAAATAAGCTTAGTTTTCTTGGTATGAAAATTGTAACTAGGGCTGAAGTAAAGACTTAGAGTTAAGAATGGTTATAATGAATACAGGCCTAAATAGTGAAGTAATGGGTCAACAGAGACACATATTAATGTCAGTGACGATACAGGGTATTAGGTATGCTTTTGAAATTAGACAAGGCCAGTTAGACAAAAGAGAAAAAGTGAACATGTATAAGGAATAAATGCTTTTTTAAAAAAGTATTATATAAAGAGATTTGGTAGATACAGATACTGTTTGAGGTTGTTGACATTTTTCAAATTACAAATACAAGATTTTCAAATTTGAATATCAGTGTGAAAAGATTAAAAGATTTTTTTTCCAGTAGTTGTAATTAATGACTTGAAACAACAGAATAAAAGAAAAGTTTGAAAATCCAGCCACAGGTGTACATATACATTTGACATCTGCAAGTTTTTGTTAATTTTTTATCAGAACATATGCCTAAGACAACATAATATTTACAATATCATGCAACATAAATCAATTAAAATCTCCTGTATTCTTTAAAACCAGGGATTGTTCAGTGTCATGAGATTATTCTTTTAAACCAATACGAACAAAAAGATACAACATATAGTTGTATTAAATTATGTTAATTACTTAAAACAGATATCCAATAAAAAGAAAGAATGTTTAGTTATCTCTTATGACAATTACAAAACTGTGCTATTTATTGCTATATGTTAAATAACTTCAACCTTTTTTGTTGTAAATGATCGAGTAGTGTTTACTTATAATGGCAATTACAGAGTTGTGCTATCTTTACTTTATATTTAAAAACTGACTTTCTTGTTGTTAATATGTGAGCTATAGTTAAATAGATTAATTACAATTTTAATTATATTAAAACCTTATTCAGATTTGGCCTGTTAAGTCTGTATTATGTTTGTACATAAATTTTGTTCATTTTTTTAAAGCTCTTGTTAGCATAGAAAATTATGTACTTTTTTGTTCTACTTTCATCATTTGTCATCACTATTACTGTCAATCTAGTGCATAGACATACATGCATACACATGTTTTGTTAAGTGTTGTGAATATATATTAATAGTAGCTATTTTACAAATTAATATGGTGCATATATGTTAATTGATTTTTTATATATTTTTTTGTAAAGATTTTTTTTAAAGATTTCACTATATGTTTTCTTCCTTATTTTTAGGGAAAGTTGATATTGTGGATATATGGTTGAGATTTTTATTTTGTTTATTACTGGTAACTTTCTAACATTGTTGCTTATACCCACTCTACGTCAGATGTCATTGCTTTGCAGATCTCAGTTTCCTTGACAACCTTGAAGAAAACATGAACAGGGTTTGCTGAATATGTTTTAAACAACATTTTAATATTTTTTATTCATTTTCTATTTTAAATAATAAATTATCCTCTTATTCTAAGCATAAAGTTTGAAGAATGTTTACATTTTCAAAATATTATTTTATTACTTTTAAATTGTACATTTTGTACATTGACTCTGCTAATGATGAACACATGAATGATCTCCCCTCTGCTATACTGTAGCACAACAAAACTAAGGGACATTAATGGATAGTCTCCCCTGAATCGTCCCAAAATTCACGTGGGTCTTTTCATTTGGATTACTCGGTTGTTATGCTTGTGGTCTTTGGAGTGTATGTTGACTTTTCTGCCTTTCATGAGATACCTAGATTAACCATCATCAACAAACAGTTTCATTTTCTTGTTTAAATAACATTTCTCAAGAACTATTTAAATGGATTTAAGATTATATTTATGCAAAAGTTAGAAATTTAACTGTTAGTTACATCTGCAAAATAACAGGCAATAAAGTCCAAGAATTCCAACTAAAAGGACCTACCTACTGTTTGGACTACCTCGGATATTATCTAGCAAGGGAGATAATTTCCATTTCACCAATGTACACCATTGGTTGCACATCAAAATGAATCTCAAACCAGGCTTCAACATGATTTATATTTTCTTTGATATTTTCTTGATTATTAATTTTATAAAAAGAATTCGCAGTTAAGTTTTGAGAAACAAAAAAATGTGGAAAATCGTAATCTTTTATTTCTGTATCAATTGAAATATTTGAAAGTATTTTTTTTTCATTTACACAGGTTGTAATGTACATGACTATATTGGAATGTACATGACTATATTGGGATGTACATGAATATCTTTGGATGTACATGACAGTATTGTGATGTACATGAATATATTGTGATGTACATGAATATATTGTGATGTACATGAATATGTTGTGTACATGAATATATTGTGATGTACATGAATATATTGTGATGTACATGAATATATTGTGATGTACATGAATATATTGCGATGTACGTGATTATATTGTGATGTGCATGAATATATTGTGATGTGCATGAATATATTGTGATGTACATGAATATATTGTGATGCACATGAATATATTGCAATGTACATGAATATATTGTGATGTGCATGAATATATTGTGATGTACATGAATATATTGTGATGCACATGAATATATTGTGATGTGCATGAATATATTGTGATGTACATGAATATATTGTGATGCACATGAATATATTGCAATGTACATGAATATATTGTGATGTGCATGAATATATTGAGATGTACATGAATATATTGTGATGTACATGAATATATTGTGATGTGCATGAATATATTGGGGTGTACATGAAGATATTGAGATGTACATGAATATATTGTGATGTACATGAATATATTGTGATGTGCATGAATATATTGAGGTGTACATGAATATATTGAGATGTACATGAATATATTGTGATGTACATGAATATGTTGCAATGTACATAAATATATTGCAATGTACATTACTAGATTATTACATTCTTTCACTCCAAAGAAAACATTCACCACATATGAATACAAATACTAAGGGTTGTTGCCTTATTTCATTATTTACTTTAAATATTTACTTCAGTGTTTTCTTTTTGTTCCGATGAATCTCACCAGACTTTATTGTTGTTTTTCATGCAATGTTTTACCATGAGCTATTATTAGTTTCCTATTTGTCAGCCAATTTTTGTTTTGAATTTCTAGTGTTGTTATTTTTGTATTGTTATTATTATATGTTGTTTCCCTTCTATTTTTGAAATGTTGACTTTGACTCTTTGTTGATTTTGTTTTTATTCAGTATGGTTTGTCATAAATGAATATTTAATTTTACTAAAGTTAATTGAAATCTGAATTGAAAGTAGAGTGTATCCTTTATTCAACACTTTATCACAAGTGACTAATGAAGTTTAGATTTCTCCAGCATGTCAATTTGAATCTATATTGAAACTAAAATTATCTTTCTTTCATGATATGGAGATGTGTAGTTTAAAGTTTCATTTTCTATTTCAATTGGTTTGCACAGTAAACAAGTAGAATTGTTTCCTTTGGTCTGTCAGGGAGTTATCATAAAGTAATTGGAAAAATACATTGCAGGATCCCCCATGGCCAAGTTATAGGGTTGTGTCCTGAACACCTCTGACTGCTCGCCTCACAACCTGTGGGTTTGATTCCTTTTTAGGCCAAATGATTTTATATAGGAAGTTCTTTTAGATCATTTATTGTGTGCCGGTGGTTCTACCCAGACATTTGTCTGGAATCTTTCTCCAGCAGAATAGCTGGACATCACTATAGCATAGAGTTATATTGGCTTATTTCTGAAACGAAACAAAAAAGAAATACATTGCATTTTCTATTTCATTTATTCCATCTCCATAAAGATATCACTTTTATATGCTACCTTCACTGATATCTCTTTGTTCCAAACATAAAGTCACTCATACAAGATTGTGTAAATTATTTACCGTGCCATATATACACAATGTGTTCTAATATTTCTAATATTCAACATTTTACTGCTGATTTTCTAAGCCTATCATGTTAGAATTGGTTTAACTTTGTTTTCTCAGCCTTCAAACACATGGGTTTAAGCTTAATTTGGCAATACTTGTTAAAAGAATATGGATCCATCAAAAAAACATATCCACTAGGGGCTTGGCAATCTTCCTTAAATGGCTATTTAGTAAAACTTTCAAAGTCTTCTTGTCTGAAACTACTTGAGTTAGAGCCATGATATCTGAATACTTGTTCCTCAGTTGGCCCTCTATCAATATTATTCAAAGATTTTTTTAATCCTATTTAGGGGGAGTGCACTCATGACTGAGTTATCCACGTATAACCCTCAGCCCCTCAACACATGGGTTCAACTCCCTGTTGAGGTGAGACCTTATTGTGTGAGAAGGTCATCCACTGCACTAGTGAATCTACCATGAAATTTTGTCAGGTCGTATCCCACTACCAATAATAACTGGACATTGCCAGTATGATCATAATAGTTCAAGTGCAATGTATAAAAAAAATCTTGTTGGGAACTGTAGTAATGGGGTCTTTTTACGGAATATTGTCGTGCTGAATACCAGTTCCATAGTTCTACATCACTAACATTTATAAGAAAAAGTGAACAATTGTTGGCAGATTCCCTAAGGAATGGCAGCAACCAAACCTTTTATATCTCCAGATATGAAGTATATGGGGGTTATATTGAAGTCGCATCTGTCATCTATTGGGTCTGTTGATGGGATTTGTCCAGGCTGTTTCTTGGCTGCAGCTGGTTGGATTTTGATGAACTTTTACAGGACTGTAAAATTACAAATCCTAGATGGGCATTTCACTGGAACATCAAGGCTGGTGTTGTTTTTACTGAATTATGGCCTTTTGTTATCTTTTATAGTAACAGTGGCAAAGCAGTCTGGGGAGGGGGCGGGAATTCATCATCTTTGATGATAAGTTGTGTTTATATTTCCGGTTAGTATTTAACTGTGGTTTTATTTGTATGTTGAAATTTTCACATCGATATGTTAATCATGTTGTCAGTACACCTATCTTTCTATCTTTTTTTATATATTTACACATGAGTTCATATTTCTTGTGTTTTCAGATGGTCTTTACAAAGTGCTTCCATTCAATGTCTAGATATACAGTTGTTGATTTTTTACTTTTGTCTTTTTGCCATGTTTTTATATAAATATATTTTGATTTTTTTAACCATGGTAAAAATGTTAAATGCAATTTGTCAAGAAACATACCAGTATTTATTATAGACATTTCACTTCTCATCAATATTGCCAGTATTTGTCAAACACAAAAATATTAAAAAGAGCGGAGTCTCTCTGTTACTTATATGTGAAAAAAATTGTATTTTTCGTACTTTGTTCTATTTTTATACCAGTGCAAAATTGGTTGTTTTCACATTGGTTTTTTTTACCAAGTGCTTCAATTGATGCCATATTAATGTAGATTGACAAAGTGTCCTTTTGTCTTGTTTTAGATGTTATAGTACGAATAATATCCTGTTGGAACATTTATCTGTATGGTACTTGTACTAAATATATGAACAGTGTGGAGTCTTGGTGAATAGTCTCCCCTGAATACTCTCTAGATACAAGTACTTTTGTAGGTCCTTGGTGAATAGTCTCCCCTGAATACTCTCAGAATACAATTACATGTGTAGATCCTTGGTAAAAAGTCTCCCTTCAATACTCTCTAAATACAAGTACTTGTGTAGGTCCTTGGTAAATAGTCTCCCCTGAATACTCTCTGAATACATGTGTAGGTCCTTGGTAAATAGTCTCCCCTGAATACTCTATGAATACATGTGTAGGTCCTTGGTAAATAGTCTCCCCTGAATACTCTATGAATACATGTGTAGGTCCTTGGTAAATAGTCTCCCCTGAATACTCTCTGAATACATGTGTAGGTCCTTGGTAAATAGTCTCCCCTGAATACTCCCAGAATACAAGTACATGTGTAGGTATTTTTATTTGGATTACTCTGGTTCTATACTTCATTTCTTTGGAGTGTAAGCTGACTTTTTATGACATTGTGATACTCAGAGCAACTTACATGTCTGTACTGCGATTTATGTAACATCTTAACAAGCCCCTTGATGAATTAAGCAGTTATATTAACATAAAAACTAGAAATGTAACTGTTTATAACAATAAGTCTCTCAGAAAGAATCAGTGAATAAGTCCCAGGAAGTCTATCAATAATACCTTCTAAGGGTTTGGATTACTTCTGTTGTTATCTAACAAGGGAGACAACTTTAAAAAATTGTTAATGTTACCTATGTTAATAATAAAGACATATATTTGAAGTTAATCAGGCACTTTGGTCATTTACTTTTAATGGTATATTAATTAGATATATGTACACTTTATCAAGAAACATATTTTTTATTGACATATCTGTTTGATTTTGTCAGTTTAAAAGAAATGACATTATTTTTAAAATGTTCACCGCCTTATATAAGTGCTCGGTGTATGCCGGCTGTAATCAAAACATGGTACATAATGAGAGACATTAATGAATAGTCTCCCCTGAATAATCCCTAAATGCAAATAGGTCCTTTCATTTGTTTTACTTGGTTTTTATGCTTGTGCTCTTTGGAGTGTATGTTGACTTATCTGCCTTTCTTGTGATACGCAGGTTACCAATCATCAACAAAACACATCCATTTTCTTTTTTAAATAACAAATTTCTATAAGTATGTAAATGAATTTTAAGCTTATTTTTGTGAAATAGTAAGAAATTTCACTATTTGTAATTGCAATGTCTACAAAGGAACTGGCGATAAAGTCCAAGAATTTCAACTAAAAGGACCTACCTACTGTTTGGAATACCTCGTATATTATCTAACAAGGGAGACAATTTCCATTTCACCAATGTACCCCATTACCTGAGCAGTTCTCAGGGTGAGGCAATGAATGACTACTAATTGACAAGGGTAAGATATCTGATTTCTCTTCATTGTTTTATATTCAAGATTTATTAATATGCCTTTACCCTTGTTTTCGCAAAACATCTGTCAACCATTTTCACAATGATTTTTGCAGCATATAATGAGGCTATACTAGTAAATGGTGTTGTTTACATTGTTTACTTCTCTGCAGTATGGTGATTTGTGCAACATTCACAATCAATTATAAGTGAAAATAGTCTGGGGTAAAAGTAAACAAAGAATTATCAAATATAACAATTATAATTCTTTTTGCATTTATTATATTTATGAAAAGTATTATCACCTTCTTTCCTATTTGACTATGTTTTGGCCGTTTTGTATAGTCGTACATCTTTGTTCATGAAAATCTATGCAATAAATTCTTCAAACATGTAAATAAAAATGGTTTGTTGACTTATAATTCCATTTAGTTTGTGGCCTCAACACTAAACGTAAGTTTCCGTCGCCCAATCTGTTTAACAGGAGACTGTAGAAATTAACTACCAATAAGCATTTTATTATTTGCACATTAAAGGTGGTATCTGACAGTATTAACCGTCGGCTCCAGGTAGGGGAGGCCCCGGGTTTGATCCCGGGCCACGACATACCAAAGTCGTTAAAAATGGTAGTGGTATAGCTCCCTTGCTAGCGCTCAAGCAAATATAAGAGTAGTTCCACGACTGGTTGGCCCAGTGTCAGGATAATATGACTGGGTGTGGTATCATGCCAGGTGTTCACGGCATGCTATACACAGTGAAGGCAGCACTGTATCTGCTTCAAGTGGACACTGTCTCCAGATAACCGAAATACTGTTGGTGGGACGATAAACCCAATAAACAAACAATTAGTATTAACACTTCTTTTTTTCAAACAAACCAAATAAATTATTATCTGGAAAAAAAAAGTGAAACGCTTTTAATGAACGTCTTCGTAAAAAAATGGAGCATAACACCACAGTCGACTTTACAAACCATTATTTCCCATCTGAGCTGCGCTGCACAATTAATGGGGTACATTGGTAAACTGGAAATTATCTCCCTTGTTAGGTAATATCCGAGGTATTCCAAAAGTTAGGTAGGTCCTTTATAGTCCTAATTCTTGGACTTTATCACCCGTTCCTTTGTAGATTTTGCAGTTACAAACGGTGAAATTTCTTTTAGTGGTATATTAATAAGATATATGTACATTTTTGCACAAATATAAGCTTAAAATCCATTTAAATACTTATAGAGATTTGTTATTTAAAAAAGAAAATGGAAGTGTTTGTTGATGATGGTTAACTTGGGTATCACAAGAACGGCAAAGAAGTTAACATGCACTCCAAAGAAAACAAGCATAAAAACCGAGTAAAACAAAGGACCTGCTTGCATTTAGGGGTTATTCAGGGGAGACTATTCATTAATGTCACTCATTATTGTTTAATTAAGAAAGTTACCTGACTTACTTTTGAAATTGTTGTCTTGGTAATCTGCTCTGATGTCGGTATCTATTTTCAGCAGAATATGTTGAATGTGAAAGAAAGTCACATGTCTGTTCTATTTTAATAATAGAAACCTTGTAATTAAAAGCTACAATTTGGGGAGGTATACAAAAGTAACATACGTGTTTAATTTATTAATGCTTTATTGTTAATAACCATATAGTATAAATAGAAACTAATTAAAAGTTACATTTGTTTACCAAATTATTATCCATAATTGATAATAATTGTAAAAATTAACTTAAGAATAAAATGATGAAAATAAACTATAAATGATCCACGTGTGTCTAATTGTATACGTAAATTGGAGATAAATAAAAAAAGTAACGCTTTGTGTTTCAATTTATACATACTTTATTGCAATTACTGTAGTGTGCTACGTCACTGGTAAAATTGATGCCTTGAAAATGTTGTATACAGGGACAAAATATAATAGCATTTCAATATATTTACATTCAATCTTTGTTTAGCAAATGAAATAATATTCAGTTAAGGGTATATTATCCCCAGTGTTTGCCTAGACTAAGTTTATGCACAATGAAAACGTGCACACGATACTAAAGTGTCTACAGTAACCTTAAAATGATAAAACAGAAGTTTTTATGTAAATAGAGGCCACTGGCCTATAATACAATATGTTACTACAAAAATACATTTCATGTGTTTCTAAGAATACAGAAACTGCTCCAAGCATATACATACATTGAGATTGGTTTAAAAAAATCTGAAAGTACAATAAGTTCAAAGATTTAAACATAAAACATAGCGGATTTAATGCAGCATTGCAGCCAGAATAAAGGATTGTTTTTGATGAATGCTGTGGACTTGGTTGTCAAGATATTAATATTACAATACCATAGAAACATAGAAGCAACTGTGATTACAAAAGTATTACCTGTTTATGTATGTAATATTGTCATGTAAATGATACTTATTAATAGATTTGTACAGACACACAATGATTACTTTGTGGTAAATTGACCCAAGAAAACCAAAATTTCATTGGTGTTGTTATTGTTGTTGTTTTATTTACTTTCCAATAACCAATATAATAAGGGTCTGTAAAAGTTATTTGTTTTTATCATGACCTCATCGTGTTATCGAAACACACTTAAATGTTTAGTTTTTTTGTTTTTTAAATACATGGCAGTGATATAATCATGTTCATTATTGCAATATCCAGACATTTTGGTGGCGTAGGCCCCAGACAAATGTCTGGGTAGAACCACCAGTATACCATCATACCACAGAAGGAAGACTTTCCCACAATTATTCCTTTGTCCTGAATGCAACTCGAACTCGAGCAGCATGAGGCTTTATAGTCGTAGGAGTCACTAAGTAACTGGCGACCCACTTGAATGTTTTTAACTAAAGGTAGGATGTAAACTGGGTCTTGAAAAAGGCCTAGTTTACGGTATTAAGTAACCCAATCAGATCATATTGTAAAATTTTCATTTCAGTCATAAACAGATTTTGACATCAAAGAAAACTTATTAAAGTTGACGTTTTAAATCAATGCCCATTTTATTTTATTACTGTCTTACCAGCCCGATTCAAGAAAACGGTATTATACTAATGTGTTGCGGGGTGAACTATGTTATCCCCTGTTGATGGGCATATTCTTATCACAGTCTACCACACAGTTATGGTATGTAGGTAATTAAAGGTGTAAAATTGTCTACCGATAAATGGCTAAGGCCAAAACAAACAACATTATTTTTCAATGTAACATTTATTATCATTGACAAAATGGGTGTGAGGAAATAATGTAGTAATTATCACAACTGTGTTGCAATTAGGAAAACTAAAAATCATTAACTATTAAAATGTATCTAGACATATGTATGTGATGTAGATTAAAGTGAACCAATATATCTTTATAAAGGCAGGTTGTTTTTGTGTCTTTAACTTAAACTATGAAGTTTGAAAATTCTACAAGATCAAAATGAATTTCTGAAATAAAAGGATTTTATGAATGGGAATTGAGAATTTCTTATTTCTAAGAAAATCCTTTAAAAAGTTATACAATTTCTTTCTTTCCATTGAGAAACACATTTTCAGAAAGTATAAATTGTTCATATCATCCTAAGTCCAAATGTAGGCCAAGTACATAAACAAACACAACACCTGAAACTCAAAATAATTGATCTAAAGATTGTTTATGTAATCTAAACAAAAATTAATGTTTATAAACCCAGATATGCAGATAAAATAGATTATGTAAAATGTTTAAGCAGAACGTGTATTATTTTTATCTGCATGTATATACCACACACGATCTTGTATCATACACCCAAATGTACGACAATGCCCCAGAGTGGGATCATGTACAATACTGGAAGAAGAAGAAGAGATCTGTGGAATTTGTGCATTATTGCTGTGTAAGTATATAGTTTAAATAAAGGCTATTTATAACATTACCACAATTGTTAGAATAAATTGTGAAAGTTATCACTTTGAATGCCCATTATTGTGAAATTTATAAAATCAGTATTATTGGGATTTCAGCTAAAAATAGCAACATCTGAGCTGATTAGCCAGATGATCATGTGATCTCAAAAGTTGTCACATGATTTTCTTACTTTAGAAATAGCTAACTGTGCAGCATGGCTTGGTTAGAAAGTACATTTTTGAAATAAGAAGTGGGGTGTAATGCTTTACTTTCCACATGCTGGACACCAGTAAACAGAATTTCATGGGAACTTTTCAAGAAAGAATAATTTACTTGGCTGCACAAGAAGAAAAAAATAAGCTCAAACTGTTGGATGCAAACTTGAAGAATGTGAATTAAGGTTTTATTAGTATGGGATTTAGATACTTTACAGAGAAACAATTTTGAACATTTTGGTCAGAACAGGACCGCTTTATAGAACCAGTGGTCCATTGCAACTGAACTACATGTCGTTCTAACACAGACATTTTCTTTTCATCCTTTCTTTCTTAGTAGGCTTATAATTTATATTGAAAAATGACTTAAAAGTTGCAAGGAAAAAGAGAATAATCTGCCTAAAAGAATAAATGACCCCAGATAATTGTCTAGGTAGAACCACCTACAAAACTGCAGGTCATCTGGAAGACCATTCAACATAGAAATTTGTAGAAGGTAGAACATAAATATTTGACAAACTTATATAAAATTTCAAGAAAGAATATCACAATCTAACAGAATACATTTCATTTTAACTCTGGAGAGATAATAACACAACCTACATTATGATCTGGAATGTAGAAGAGATCCACAGGATTTAATCCTATTGTCAAACTACAGTTTCAATATCTTCCCATTAGATAGGCCTAGTCTGTGTGCTTATATAAAACATCTTTTAATTAATGGAAGTTAATATATTGTTTCTCACAATTAAAAACAGTATTCTCTATCAACAATTCAACCCTTGTGCTCAGTGAATATTCACCTAATGAGAGACATTGATGAATAGTCTCCCCTGAATAATCTAAATGCAAGTAGGTCCTTTCAATTGTTTTACTCGGTTTTTATCCTTGTGCTCTTTGTAGTGTATGTTGACTTTTCTGCCTTCTTGTGATACCCAGGTTAATCATCATCAACAAACTCTTGCATTTTTTTTTAAATAACACATCTCTATAAGTATTTAAATGGATTTTAAGCTTATATTTATGCAAAAGTAAGAAATTTTACTATTAGTAAATGCAATATCTACAAAGGCACAGGCGATACAGTCCAAGAATTCCAACTAAAAGGATCTACCTACTGTTTGGAATACCTCGCATATTAACTAACAAGGGAGACAATTTCCAATTTCCAATTTCACCAATGTACCCCTTTAGTTGCTATCCTTTGAAACAGCAAAAGGTACGTTCCTACTTGTATTTTAGCATATAATTAAAGACCATAGGCTACAAATAGAACAGCTTAGCATCAATAAGGTATTATATTTTTATTATAACCATCAGTATAATAAATGGCTCATTACTTTTGTATCCTTTATTTTTGTCAATCCAATATGGGAACACTAAAGTTGAAAAAATATTACTGTTTGTATTATAAATGGCTCATTACTGTCAAATTTGTTATTACTGTCAATCCAGTATAGACAAACAATTACAGAAAAAAAAGATTGTTAAATGTTGCTTTTTAGCTAATTTTAACACATTGAACCCACACAATTCACCTTTCTGCGAGTCTAAAAATAGAGTTTAAGCTCCGCCCCCTTGCCCACAAACAACCTGGTTTAAAGTGACAGATCTTACAGCTTATCTTACAGAACCGCGAAAATATTTTAATTTGATATCTCTATCTCCCAAATGCAAAGAGCTTGTGATGGAGATGTTTAGATGAAGATTAAGAGAGTTTCATCCAATGATGCATTCATGACACAAAATTATGAAAGAAAGTTGTTGCTGGCTACAGCGAGATTTTACCTTTCGATGCAGAAATGGACAAGCCTCATCCAATAAACTAAATTAAGATGCAAACAGAGAAGCGATTGCAGCAACGTATAATTCCTTGCAAACCACAAACAACCCTCTTGGTATTAAATTGAACAGGCTCAAACAGATTAAAATTGATCGCTTGTCAAAATCATTGTTTGTGGGACAATGTGTGAGAATTAGCATAACGCAGGTAAAGTGTCAATCAACGCGATGTGATTGGCTAATTCCATGCTAATACCCAATGTGTAGTATCTATTTTTAGATCTCGCGGAAAGGTGAATTATAGTCATAATGGCCAGTTGCAACTATTACTGGTGAAAAACGACCACCAAAGATCTGGGTGGAAGCACAAACACATCGCAAGTCCACTGGAAAATTATCACTTAAGGAGTCGACTCAAACCAATGTCTCATTGCGCTGAGGAGTGTTTAAAGCTGGGGCAGGGATTTAAATAAAATCATAGAATGAATCGTTATTTTATCATCGTAATTTTATTACTGTTATACCAGTGTTGTTTTTTTTTCTTTGACACTGTTCGATCATGTACAACAACATGTTATAGAACTACAGCAACAGTAACATCAATAAGGAATAAATAATCCAACACAATATGGGTTAAAATCATCAATGACTAAAAATAGAATAAAATAGTGAAATAAAATTGAAAATGTGTTCAGACAAATGAAATTTATGACATAAAAAGGAAAACAAAAAAACAAAAGAATAATTTTAAGCCGAAACGGCTGTGTCAAAAAATGTCACTGTAAAATCCAAAATATACAGTTAAATAAAATAATTTACAACATGCTTAACTAAGTCTTAACAAATGTTTTTGATATATCACATTCAATACATATAATGGAATATCAGCATATTATAAAAAAGCAATGAATGATGTTTTTGTCAAAGATTTTTTATTGTTACCAAGTTGAATATTCTTAACAAAAATATTATTATTAATATTAATAATATTAATTTATTTACAGACCTCTCAAAGTTTTACAGAAATGACAAGTGTGGACATTTAATTTATCATTGCCAGCTTTAAAACCATTTCTTTTAAAAAAAAAAAAACATAAAAAATAATCTAAGGCTGTGAATTTATCTATTTAAGATACTTAAAATCTCATATATTCACTGTGTTGGAGGATAATAAAAACATGAGATGTTAAAACAATTATAATGTTAGGTAACAGATATTAATAAAATTTTCCTGCAAATGTTTACAATTTTAAAAAAAGTGAAAAATATTCATTGTGTGCGAGACAGAGAAAACGAAGAAGAATAAACAATTCATCTGTTGTAGTTTATATGTTACGTCTACGAAGATGAAGATACGCAGTTGTTTAAAATCATATATAATACATGTGTACTAAAATTGCTGTAGTTATAATTCTCCTTTAACAACATTATAAAAATGTATGATAAAAATAGAAAAAAACTTGACACATAAATGACAGATTTAGTTTTAAAATTGCAGTTAAAATGATTTTTATTCAATATAAGACTACAAAAACACAATAAAGAAAGAGCTTACAAAAATTATTAAGAATTTTGCTATACAATATGCAGTAGAAATGACAACAGAATAGATAACAATGTAAACAAAGGCTTAACCATTATAACATAGTCGCAATTTTTAATAAAGATGAAAAAAAATAATACATCAAGATAAATAAACAATAAAAAAATATATAAGCTGAATAAATTAAACAAAGATTCAACCATTAATATTGTAGCCGTACTGAATAGCATTTAATAAAAATGGGTAATGACAAATTAAAATAGAATAGCTTGAAAATGACACAAAAATTTAGCAAGAAAGTCTTAATGCAGATAAGATAAATTAGCAAGAAAAAATAACTCTAAAATCCAAAAAAGATTTAGTAATTCTATTGTTGAAGTTATAATGTTCATGCAAAAAATAATACAAAAGAAACAATTAAATTTTGCTAATGAATGATTCAGCCTTTGTAATGATGATGTGAACTGTAGTTTCTGCAGACAAAAAGTGTCCGAATCGTAAACATTTGTTGAACACAATATCTGAATACAAAATTAAAATAAAATATTGCGTCCAAGTCTATATGAACACTACAATAGGGGCAGAGCACTACGATTGCAAACAATCATTCCTTGAAAATTACACACATTGTGTAAAACAATTTTAACAGAAACCAAAAAATGGCTTCATTTGTTTCCTTTTAATCTAGCACAAATTCAGCCAACATTTTTCAAACCTTAATTTTTGTTGTGTTTGTTTGTTTTTTTATAAATCCATCAAAGTTTGCAGTATCCAGAGGAAGTTAAATGTTTTCCAAGAAGGGACATTTATACAAAGCGATCTAAATGTTAAAGAGATAACTTGCT
Source organism: Sinonovacula constricta (assembly GCA_007844125.1). NCBI lineage: Eukaryota > Metazoa > Mollusca > Bivalvia > Cardiida > Solecurtidae > Sinonovacula > Sinonovacula constricta. The sequence continues at coordinate 17,774,320 of CM017564.1, forward strand.
TATAAGGAGCATTTGCAAACTGGGTAAAACTCCATGCAGATATTTTTGTTTATAAAAACTTGTTGTGGGTGAGACACCAAGCTTTCATTTTTAATGAAAACTTGAACAATTAAATATAAAAAGACACCTGGCTACAATCTAAGCAGCAAACAGTGGGATAAATCTCAATTTTTCTTAATAAAATTGTAGTGCAATAGGACTGACAAAAGGGAAATTACCACAGAGATTTAAGAACAAAAATTTGCAATACTTAACAAAATTCTTTTAACTTCTTTCTTTGTTGCAAAATGCTGGCTGAATTTATAAATTTTTGATATATGCAGATAATCCCAACATGCACATCCTCTTACTCATTAACATCTACATAAATGCAATCTATTGACACGTTATATTGTACAATGTGTGTGGTACACATTTAGTCTACATATTCAGACATATTAACAAGATTTTGTTTATTTAAACAAAAATCTATAACACAGCACAACTATACATAAAGAAATGTACTTCACAAAGAATCTCAAAATGACTCATAACACTTTGTTATTTTACATCCCTGACACGTGTATGAACTTAAATCTTGCGTTTTCACTTCCAGAACCCCAGAAAAGAAAAGAGTTCAGTTTCTGCTAACCTCTTTATTTTCCCACCAAACCCTTTATGCCTGGTACTTGTTAGAATTGTCTCAATAAAACGATTTCAATGAGTACCCACACTATTAGGTTTGGCTAAGAATTATGGGATATAGAAAGTCATACTAACTCCTTTATTTCTCCTACAAACCCATTATACCTGGTACTTATTAGAATTGTCTCATTTAGACAATTTCAATGAGTACCATCAATATAGAGTTTGTTCGAGAATTATAAGTATGGCAACACAATTTCAGATATACTTCTCTTATCTGGAGCCCTCTTGAAATGATTTTTGTTATATATAAAACATAAATAAATTCTGCAAGTTAAGATTCTTATAATTTCCACTTTATTCTGAAGTGACATTCAGGAATAGAGAAACAGTGAATTAATCTGTGTTTTATTTTTGATTATATTCCACAATATTTGATAATGGAAATACTAATACGCCTTTTTTTTTAGGATTTTTATTCAAGTGGTACCTTTCATAGATTTTTAATATTTTCTTTCAGTTTCATAATCAGTCAAATATTATATAAATCATTAATTATGCAATAAGAAGCTATTCAAAATTAATCCCTAATATATATTTATCATTTATATTTATCATAAATTATGCAGTGAGAGTATTAACCACACAAAAAGTCAATTTAATCTCAAATTATTATCGAGATACATATTCATCCAATTTCATTTTATTAATCAAACATCATATGATCCCCCACCCCACCTAAACGCATCCGCTTCACTTTCGCTCGATGATTCTTAAACCACAGCTGCACATTTTTCGGCTCAAGCCGAGGAAACTTCTGACGGTATTCTGAATTATTCAACTCTTCGCAGTATTTATCGATCATGTATGACGATGGATGCGTATCATCGAGGAACCATTTTTCTAGTTTCGGAATCTCAGTCAGTGGGTCAATGAAGACCCTAGTTCGGCGTTTGCGGTGTGAGTTGTTTTCTTGGCCGTGACCAGGCGACGGTTTGGTGACCGACTGCTGCGGTGAGTGGTGACCGTTATGAAACTTCATCTGATTGGCCTGCTGAGAGTAATAGTGAGTATTGAGAGGGAAATAGTGCATAGCAAGTGGGTGCGGGAACTGGGGGATATGCAGGGGCTGCGTGGAGGACGGACTGCTTGTGACTGGGCTAAAGTTTAACCCTCTTGCGGCCGCACTCAAATATGTCTCACGTAGACTAGCCATCTTGCTATCATCTTGACTAGATAAGGACCCATCAATGGAGCGATTGTCTTCGTAATCAGATTCTAGATCATCGTCACTCTCATACTCTCGCTTTCCATTGTGTTGATCATGCTCTCGGTGGTCATGTGGTCGCTTACAGGACAGGTCATTGGGAGTCATGTCGTTATCATCATCGTCGTCAACACTGTGATGTTTCAAGTTGGCTACTTTGACACTACTCCGAGACAAGTCTGTTGGCTCATCAGAGTCGTGTGATTCTTTACGCTCCACACGAAAGTCTCTTGGCCTGTCGTTATTCTGATTGTGGTCGTCTTTCATAGACCGTTCTTTCTTCTCTTCTTCCTCCCTTGTTTTGATTTCTGACTTTTTGTCATCGTTGCCCACCTCTCTCTTATCTTCATTCGGCATCTTAGACACTTCATCCTGACATGTCTCCTCACATTTTGCATAGACTTTTTCTGATTGTGTTTCACGCTCAGCCTCATGCTGCTCCTGCTTAATATCGCCATTTGGCAACAACGATACAGGCTGCTCTTTTTCATCTTCACGAGAATTCTTGCCAGTTTTACTTTCATTTACAGGGTCTTTCAGGTCTACATGCTCCTCTTTCTGAGAAGGTGACCGATGCCGACTAGAATTTGATTTTAAAGACAAATCACATGGTTGTCTATCGTCAATATGTCCATTAAACTTTCCCTGCGCACCTAGTAAGCCCATGTGATTGTTTATACCCATACTTGGGAAATGAGGATAAGGCACCATGTAAACTGCATTTCGATTGGGTAAGAATGGCAAACTGTCCACTGACAGGTCTTTTTCTTCCTCCGCTTCAAATGAATCTTCTTCTGAGCTCTTTGCTGCTCGCCTGTGAGCAGCACGAGCATTTTTGAACCAATAGATGATATTCGTTAGGTCGAGAGGGCGTCGGCCTTTACGAGAATCTAGCGAGTTCAGCTCCCCAAGATACTGCAGCATGAGTTCTCGAGACGGGTGCTGGTTATCAGCAAACCATTTCTGTAAGCGTGGAATCTCATGTTCTGGATCAAATGATGTCCTCATGCGTGTCTTCCCAGGTAGGTAATGCTGTAACGCTGGATGCAGTGATGTTGATGCCTCAGTGGGCGTTGAAGATGCCATTGGGCGTGAGATTGGTGGCGACACCTGGTGTCGAAGTGGCGACAATGTGTGAATGTCTTTGTCAAGGTGATCACGAGACATTCCATGTTGGAGTCCAGCTACCGCCATATTGAATCGCTCTTGCTGCAGTGCCAATAGTTCCTTTGCTGCGGCGGCCATATTGACAGGGCCAGAACCTCCATTAGCCAAACTGCCATCGGTGTAGAGCTTTAGCTGTTCATCGTACCAGCGGTCAAATGCTCTGCGCATTTCCGGAGACAGTGTAGCCAGTGTCTGACCATTTGAAGACATCATCTGAACGTAGAAAGACCATGCAAGTTATTTTCAGATGTGTTAATTTTATACTTACATCAGATCAACACAACTGACACTAGAACCATTGACACACCACAGACCAGCGGGAAAAACTCCAGACATGAAAAGTTAAAGTTGGAGCACACACAGAAAGAGCTGATGGATAACAAGTAGTCTCCTATCTGGCCACTAGTGGCTCCCTGGTGTTCAATATTCACTTTATGCTTTATTAGAGAATATAAACATCATTATACTGAAAATCAGGGGTTTGTTTTTTCATACTGAACATACATAAGATGATATATGCTGATGAGTGAAATAAGCCATTTAGTGTGATTTGTTTTTGAAATACATCACAATGGTCGATTATTTTCATAGCGATGTCCAGTTAATTAGGTGGAGGTGAACCCAAAACAAATGTCTGGGTACAACCACAGGCGCACGGCAGATCAGCTGGCAAATCTTTCAACATTAAATCCTTTGCCCCAAACTGGACTCGAACCCATGCATTGAGAGGCTAAGTGGTGAGTGGATTTACAAGTCAGCGACTCTACCACTAAGCGATGTGCACCCACTAAGACATCACCCCAAACAGAAGACGAGAGAAAAAACATATCTCAGTTTTTAAATTACCAAGTACAAGACATGCAGTCATGCAACAACTTACCATCAAAGTGAAAAAAACTACTTGAATTTTGTCAGTAGAATATAAGTAATTATATAGTAAATTAATTATCAAATTTAGAATAAATTATACTAGTATTTTACATGGACCTACTATACTCAGGTGTGTAACCTCAAGGAAGTAATGTTTAGATTTTATAACTTGAAGGAAATAATTTCAGAAAATATTAACAATAAAAAAAACCAACAGAAATAAATGATAGATTTATAAAAACCCTAGGGGCAGGCAGCCGTTCATCCAAAATCACGACTTCTTAATAAATTATAATAAATTATCAAGAAAATGTTCTAGTTCTAGTATGACTAATCAGGGGACAATATTATAAGACTATTCATGTTTCAATATCTTTATTTATTTATTTATTTATTTGGGTTTTACGGCACACCGACACTTAACAAGTCATACGGCGCCGAATACAAAGTTAAATGTGAATAGAGCGTAATCAGGTCAAAACCAAACTACGCATGTAAAATATAGAAAAAATGTAAAAACTATCAGGTAAAAAAATAAATTTTAATTAAAAAACAGGTCAACACATAAAACAGTTTTGTTTCAATATCATTGATATAAACTTTTGTTAGGGGGCCAGTGTCTCATAGAAGCGCATATTTACACTTTTATCATCATCATCATCATCATCAGTATTATCATCATCAGTTTTACCATCACTCAAGAAAAAAATAGAGAAAAAAATGAGAAAAACAAAGCAGAAACCAAGCCAGAACATACTTTATCCGGGCAGCCAGCGTTGGCTAGAAGACTTTGAGATTGACTGAGGAGTAGCTGTAATAATTTCTCTTTCACTTCTTCTGCTGAGCTGAACTTAGATGCACTGCAATCAGATACAAACATTCTGCGTTAACATACAGCAACAAGAACCTTGGTGAGAATATCATTATAATTGACAGTCACTGATTTATTAATGAAAATGGACAATACAACGGACACAGTACAGTTAACCTTTAAATAAAAATAAATGAAGAACAATGTAAAACCAAACAATAGAAAATAAGAAGAAAATATATCCGAAGAGAATATGGTTTATATTTTATCCGAAAAAGTGTGTATGCAAGACAAATAATCAAAAGCTAGAGCCATACAAACATTTTTTATGTAGTTATATATTTTAAGTGTTATCTAAATATTTTCATTTATCAATTTTTATTTTTTTTTAAAGAAAAAAAAAAAAAAAAAATTACTTCAAAGGGAGATAACTAATACTTGCCTCGAGATCCTGATTCTGAGTGTTGCCACCTGAGTTAGCTCCCCTAGAATATCTTCAATTGTTGCACATTTATTGTCAGTGATTGCCTCAAAGCAGAGTGGCTTCCAGTTCTTAAGCTGTATTGCACCTGAAGACAGAAGATGTTATCACAATAATATATTTTTCAAGAAAAACTGCTATTTATAAATATTGTGTAATATATTGTTAATATCCTATACTGCTATTTAGTCTGTTCATCAACATGCAAAGGTTCTTAGAAACATTGCAGCAACTAGCACAGACCTTAATCAGAGACCTCTTCAAAAGATCTGCATCTACACTATATATCTAAGCCAGAACAATTCCAAAAAAGAAAAAGATGATATGATTACACCATTGAATATACAATGGACAAAATGTATTTTACAGAAGAAAAAAAAGTTAATGACATGGTTTGCTAATAAAAAAATACTTATGTGTTTTTAATGAACTTATAACTCATGCATACAAAATGTAATCTATTTATAAATAAGTTTAAACTCCAAATAAACTTGAAATTTAATTCAACCCAAAATAATGCAGTAATTGCAAATATGAATCTGGTCAAAGTCAAGCCCTTTTTACCATTAAGGTTACAAACAGATCAAACAATTAAAATCTTATTTTCTATGGCTTCTTAAAAAACATGTTTGTTTTTTTAATATTATAGACAGAGTCAAATAATTTCTTCCCTTTTAATTAATACCACATTAAGAGCAAAAAACACACTGCTTAAAGGAAAAAAAAACAACTACACAACAAAAATGAAACCCCAAAAAGTAAATGAAAAAAATCTAACAAAAAATACAGTAAAACAAATAAATATAATCACCCTGCTTCTATTTTTGTCGGAATAGCATTAATACAAACAAGCCAATAACAGAACCACATTATCCTTAAGCTGTGAGCTTTTTTTTGTAATTTTCGACATAATTCATTCTGTTATCTGTTTGTAATTACAATGTAAATCTCTCTCAACATGTCAAGATATCAATTGACCCTAGAAAACTCTTTAACTGCTGAGAAAAATTTGTCAAGATAAAGTTGTGCAGGCCCTGATCAGCCCGCTCCCCGATGGCAACTGTCTAATGTAGATCTACAGAATGGCTGCTGAGTTTGGAGCATCATGTCTAGACACCTTTGTATGTAGACACTTTCAGAATAACTAAGAATTCCTATTGTTTATTTGCATAGTAAAGCACAATGAAGTTTACAGCAGTTAAGACAACATTTGGCCCTATTAATGTGAGTGAATTGCTGATTGTCACTTTTTTTCCCCTCTTGCTCCGCTTAGAAATATCAAAATTGCTTGTCTCAAAATATCCCCTAAGCTCATTACCAAGTTAAGAGACGCACATTTTCAAGATCTCGTAGACTCCTCTTTAGTGTGTACTTTGTATGAAGGATTAGTTCGGGGGATTGCAAAAACGGATAAATGCTTATGCCATGTCTATATCGGCTTCTTAGTTGCCGCACTTGAAAACTAATTAATACAGATTCCTTCTTATTAATTTTCTACAGCCAAGAAAAAATGGGAGAAAAAAAACCAACTTTGTGCAAAATTTGGAGGGAACTATGGAATGCTACATTGTTATTTTACAGAGAAAAAAAAGGATACCTTCTAAATGGCACTAAGCATTTTCTTCTGCCAAACAAAAATGCAGTATTTAAACTAAGGGACATTTCTATGACTTGTATGTATTGTCTAATCTCATTCATTCATAAAAGAAGGGAATGATTCTGTATGATCTATCGTTAGACCTGTACTGTCAATTTAGTTTGGTGCTGTGAGAATGATGTGTAATTTCAAAACCATTTTTGTCTAAAAGTGTATACATGTTTTGTGTTAAGATGAAACAATCTAACAATTCATATAAACCATTGTCATTATTTAACTTAACTTAGTAGATACATAGGTCTCTATATACACTAGCTTGTGTTATCATTCTCTGAAACTCTCTAATTAAAAAGAGCATGTTTAATTTGGGACTTAGTTTCTTACTTACACTTCATTTTCATTTATAACAAAATTGTGATATTTAATAAGTGACAGTGTATTTGTTTATACTAACTGTCATAAGCCAAAAAGTATTGTTTAAACATGTTATTGAATTCCATATTTAAAGAAGGAAGCATGAAATATTTAGGCACAGTGTATATTAGGTTATTCTACAATATAGATCTTAATTTCTTAATTTTATTCTTTATTTAAAGAAAGAAAGAGAAAAAGAAAGAAAGAAGGAAGAAAGGAAGGAAGGAAATATTGATTGTATTTTTAAGAATATATATGACAAAGTGTTATGAGCATTGCAACATATACAAACAAAATTAAGACCCATCATACCACAGAATACATTAAAACAGAAGAAAATAAAAATGCTATCTTCAAAAATGAAAAACAACCCAATAGAATGCTCATTCTACATGTATAATCCTTAAATTGTATAGACCTTTAGGGCTTTGGGGCACGTGTTACAGCAATGGGGTACATAGTATTTCCAGCAGGAAAAAAGGTTAAGACTGTTACAAATGTTAAAACATTTAGTTTCTTAAGTAAATCATTTAATATCTCAGTGTATGCTACACATGGTGTTCCTATTGTAAGTGAAAAAATAGCATAAAGCTCTATAAAACACACATTACCAGCATCAGGCAAGGCTCAAAGTTAAGAGGTTTTTTTCCAAACTTTATAACTCTAAAATGTGTGGTAACATACCAGTCAAGATAATACACCGTGTTTAAAAAAAATGTAATGTTTAATGTTTTTTTACTATATAAAATTAATGCTACTTTATATAAATACAATTTTGTTTATAAAAATGTTATTTTAGTTCAGAATAAAACTATTCATCTAGACATGTTATGGGATGCACAAAATAAAAAAAATAAAAAAGTAAATAGAATGAATGCCAAAGGCTCATTTCGTAGGATTTTAAAAATAAACAATATTTCAAAACTGCACATGTTCTTGTAATAAACTTCATAATTTTCAGAAAATCTTGACGATATTGGGTACCCATAAAAATTGTTCAGATAATAATTTTAATGAGAACCAGAAATAGGCTGTCGAGAGAGATTAATAGAAGTTGAAACAACTTGCTTCCCATTTGATGAACACAACAGATTTAAATTTAACCATTGCAGGTAAATTTACGATCGATTCTAATAAATATTCACTGATAATCCAGGAGTCTTTCCTTAAATGTGGTTCTTACAGTGGCAAAACAAGAGGAGATTATCTGACTTTGCTAAACGATATTTCTACAATACAAAACCTAGGTACACATTGAAAGTGTGACATTTTGATGCTTGATAAGCAATACCTCAGATACTTCTTACTTTTACACCTTATGATCTGTTAAGTGTCTGTGTGCCGTAAAACCCCCAAAATACAAATACATAATTCTCATTGGAACTGATATTGAGACGATTTGAATGAGGACCAGGCTTATAGGGTTTGGAGGCGAGATATTTTGTTTAGTTTTCAACGAAACCCTATAGTGTGGGTACACGATTCTAATTAGTATCAGGTCTATAGGGTTTCAAGCAGAAATAAGGGATTTAGACCAAAATATTATCCCAATATTCTCCAATAAAACCTTACATTTTTGCAAATCTTGAAAGTTGTCTTATTTAGACAATTCTAATGAGTACCCGGTTTATATAGTTTCAAGTAAAAATAACTGATTTAGACAGAAAATATCCCAGTATTCTTCAGCCAAAACCCTATATTAATTGGTTTTCATTTAAACTGTCGATAGGATTTTAATAACCTACCAGGTATAGGTGTTTTTGGTGGAAAACTAATGGGTTACCAAAATATGTGAATATCAAGGCTTTTTTTCACTGCCAGGGGAAGAGGACCACACCTTATAATTTTGGGGAAAATAGTGGATCTCTTCTTTAATGGGGAATGAAAAAATCTAATGTAAAGTTACTTATTGAGGAAAATTGCATGATTTTAAAGAAATTTTCTGAAGGAAAGGCACCTGTAAATGGCTCCTAATAAAGAAGGAAAAAAAGCCCTGAATACGTGTGATTATGAATACCATGTAGGTGCAGTTGGATCATACATGTATTGACAACTACTGCATCATATACAGAGGTCTAATTAATCTTCTTGCAAGGTTGTTTAAACAATATAACATAATTTGGGACCTGGGATATGTGTTATAATAGAGGTGCAGAGCAATAATTTTCCAATTAAAAGATCTTATAGATTGAAAGAGATTGTCTCGTACCTTTAGCCCCATGGGTCTCTGTTGACGTATAACCCAGTTTAACGAGGGCCGCTCGCACACATTCTATAAGAGGCGTGGTTCCTGGCAAAATGGCGTAGCTGTCGAGTTCGACGGAATTATGCGCAGATTTTTCTCCCGACTCAAAGGTTGGAGGTCCGCTTGTCTGTTCTACGATACAATGTATAGGTAACGACCGGGTACCTGAAATAGAGATGCAGAGAGGAATAAAAATAAGGGGTTCCAAAAAAGAGGTGGTAGTGTAGTAGTACTTGTAGTGGTATTGGTGTTGATGGTGGTTATGGTAATGCTGGTGGTAATGATGGTGGCTATGGTGATGATGGTGGCTATGGTGATGATGGTGGTGGCTATGGTGATGATGGTAGCTATGGTGATGATGGTGGTGGCTATGGTGATGATGGTGGTGATGATAGTGGTGATGATGATGGTGATGACAGAAAGTGGCAGTGGTATTTGTGATTTTGGCTGTAATTATTAATTATCAAGACAATGATTAAAATAATGATGGCAATGTGAATGAAAACATCCAATATTTAAAATAATAATAAATATATATATATATATATATATATATATATATATATATATATATAAATATATATATATATATATATATATATAATATAATATAATAATACAAATAAACAAAACATGTAATAATAATGACAACAATAATAACACAAACAATTAATGAAGATAACAAAATATAACACACAGTTGCACAATAATAACACCAACATAATAACAATGTTATAAGAATGACACAGCTGGCTTACTTACAGAATATGGAATCATTTATATATTCCAACATCTTGACTAGAATGTTCACCTTCTTTCAAGATATGTCCACAGTATGTCTGTTTAATTGTCAATCTTTCAAATCAACTCTACACCAGAACATACACAACCTCACACTAACAAACCCAATCCCCAGCTATAGAAGTTCTGCATTTTTGCTCAGGTTTTCTATTTGACAAACTGAATAGTTTTAATTTTAAAGAAGATACTGGTACTCCCATTTCATGGCTCTAGTTTATTTAGTCCCTTCAGAGGCCAGGCAAAGATTACCTGAATCATATTTTCAATAATTCACTTTTTAGACCAGTATAATGATTAGCCGATCAATGAAGAAAATGCCATTATTTCACAATATTAATGAGGTTTTTTAAAAAGTAAAGAATATATCCAACACACCTTATCTGCATATCAGTCACTCATAGCTTAAGTCATAACTTAGTAATTATTATCAAAAATAAAAACAAAAACTTACAAATTCAAATATAAATGTTGTTTTTTTCACCCTAAATTCCCATACAATAACAATAAACTGTCAACATTCCTTATTCACTTCAATGACCAACTAAGACACAGTTTAATGTCTTCAGATGATTGTTGCAATGAGTCCATCTAGCAGACGACAAATATCAAAACTGACACCTCTCCACCCATCACAAACATCAACAGTCACTGTCTATAATCATTAAACTGATGGCAGCAAACACAACACCAGCCAACAAAACCATCCAAGTCCAGGTGTTATGAACTTTGCAACAGATACTAGCAAGGCCAGTGGTTCGTTTCATTAAATGTCCCCATAGGTTTGCTCAATTTCCTATTTGCTATTCCATCTACCTCCCTCTTTTCCCAAAACACATCCAACAGCTATTCCAATCACCTCCCTACTGACACTCTCTCTACAGCAAGCAAGAAAGTCAAAACACTTAGCCACACCTCCTCTTTAACTCAGCCAATCAGAACGCAGAGTAATGATCTCGCAGTCGCACAAAACTCACACACATGTTACAGCAGTAGCTGGCCATGTTTCTGTGGGTTATATGGCTCTGGTATTGTTTTTTTCTGGACCCTGCTGCAGCCAGCAGATAGAGGAGGGGTGATAATAGAATAACCAATATTAACAGAGAGTTGTCAAGTGGGGCTTGCTCAATGGTGCAAGTACAATCATGTCTATGACCAAGTGTGTCTCAATGCTTCAGAAAAGTGGAAGTATTTTTAATGTGAATGTCAACAGATTGTTAGTTCTCGTTACAATGAGAGGGTATCAATGAAAACACAGAACTATTCGAGAATTATGGGATATATTGGGATATATTCTGACATAATTAACAACCTTTTTACATATGATTTATATATATCCTTCCTATAACAGATATTTCTGTTTGAAGATGTAAAAAATATGAACTAAGTCTATCTGTTTTTATTGAAAATATATGTTTTAACTACTATAACTTGAGCTATTTATATATATTTTATCAACTGCATGGCAATTACCATAACAGGATATAAAATAGAAATATTCATTTCATTGACTGTATCAACTTTAACATCCTTTACCTTTTATTTGCCTTTGTCTACTCTCAAAAATCCAACAGAAATATAATGAAATTCTTGTCTCAAATATCCAACAGAAACATAATGTAGTGGTACATTTACCTTTTTTCAATCATTTTATTTCTAAACAATGTCATGTAGTGTTACAAAGCCACTGGCTCTAACCATCTTACCTTATTCTGTAGACTGATATAAACAAATTCTGAGTTTTTTTTCTCTGGTTCTACATGTGTATATAATTCCATTTAGCAGTTATAGTGCATTCTAGCTTACAGGTTTGGCATACATTTGATAAATAAGCCAAACTACCATATCTTATAAAAATGATCTGTTTTGCATACTTTGTCTTTTTTTCTACCAAAAAAATATAAAATAGAAATACATTAATATAAAATAAACTATATATATATAAATCCAGTGAGATAGTTCATTCTTACTTTTATTCTTTCTTTCTGCCAAAGCTAGCCCAGTCTAGCATTGAGTCTTACAGCTTAGTCTTTCCGTGTTATCTTATATAAAGACCGATCTCGAAAATCTCTCCTCTGGAGACATTGCTATTTCCCATAATCCTTTGCAAAGTGGGAAGATTTCCCGTCCTCCGATTTGTGATCCGCAATTATGATATTTGAACAAAACGAATCTGAAATTCAACTCGCTTATCCCACTTAAGTCTGTCCAATTTCATATGTTAAGGGCTTTTTTGTGTAGGTTTCAAAAGGTTTCTTTCTCCTTTTTTTCTCTCTCGCCATATCTTACTTAGCTGTGGGCAGAAACTGTGATGGTATTCTAAGAACATTGAGTTCTAATTCTTCCGACAACTATGCTACATTAATATGTGTAATACAAAATCTATGCTTTAGAAAATGCACATATACACATATAGCTTTTTCTTCATAAGTGTACTGCTTAGGTTTGAATAAAAAAAATACTAAAATTAGACAAGAGATTACATTAAAAGCTGTAAAGGTAATGCTAATGTGCTTTTAAATAAACCTCTAAGTAAGATGTAATATAGAAAAGGTATTTCTTTGAAACAACAACAATATATATATATATATATGTTTATATTTTCATTAATGTAGACTGAATTGGTATATTTAATCGTCTGAACTTTTTTCTTTTCTTAAAAAAAAACCCCACAACAAGCAAACTATTTTTCTTTCAATACTCCCTGTTACAAGCCATTGAAACCATTACAATACAACTACATAAACATTACAGACACAAAAACCTCGAACTACTAGCAGCATCAGCTGCAGTGACATCAGCAACAAGAACCAAGTCTTTAATCTCCTTAGTATCACACACGGAGAAAAGGGAGGCAATTTGCCGGCTGGATTTATTTCTCTTTTACTCGCAGATTCGGCCAGGATTACTTGACAAGAACCCATTCAGATCCGATTTGGATCACACAAGCTTTCCTGAGGACGGTTGCTTATTTTGATCCCTTATCATGCAACTGTTTGTAAATAACCCATACTTACTCATACTCTTCTACATTCAAAGGTACCACAAGACATACTGCCAGTGACTCTGCAGCGAATAGTCTAGATCTAGATTGTACAACTCCAAGCAGGGACTGATAGCTGATCTGGATCTACACTATTTGCCTAAGCCTAATCAATTTGTGCTTAGCAGGCTGAGAGTTAAATATTTTATCTCTTCCCTGTCTAATGCTTCCTCCCAAAACCCCTATGCATACCTAAGTAGCAAATCATCCCTTCGTCCATGGTTTGCTATTACTCTCTGAGTCCCACATATGTATCCAATGTTTTATCTTTAATAACTTACATAATGATATTCTGATATTTCCTGGCATATCAGAGATAAGCAAAGATGCACTTGATTTTTCCTATTTAGTTCCAATATAAGAAATTCAGCAATATAGCAGATGTTGTTTTATTTAAATCCAGATCATTTTTAAGCAAGATAGTCAGCTAATGAGTATATAGAAAATATAAAATTTTTACATCGTTGAGTTATATTTTTTTTTAGAGAGAACCGGAGTCAAATTTCAAAGCAAATTTTAGGTGGATTCAGGGCTGGAAAAATACAGTAGCCCAATGTCCCGGACAAGTCAAAATACATTTCGGGCTACTGGTCATTGATCATTAAATTAGTCCTGGACAAGCCATAAATCGGCAGTCGGACAAGTGAAAAATAAACTGTGGTTTCTAAGTAGCAATGAAGACAATCAGTTTCACACCAGAGGCATTAAATTTTATCAACAATACGTACATGCGGTACATGTACAATGCACACATCTGTCCAAAGCTGTAAATCATCGCGTGATACATAAATGCTTCTAGACAAAAAATAAAAGAAACAACTTGTTGCTATACATTGTTTGTTAGTTGCAGATATGACAAATGTGTTGTTGTGTTCGTTAACTGAAAACAATGCAAATTTTCGAACAAGTCATGTTTGTCCAGGTTACTAGTCCGGGACAAGTCATTGAAAAGAAAAATTTTCCAGCCCTGGGATTATGAACTTAGAGGCAAACAAAATAATAAAAAACAAACTTTTCGTGACTAATTCTAATCATAAGAAGAACACATAAAAAATATACTTTCAATCAATTTACAGACAGATGTAGGCTGCAAAATACTTTCAAGCTGCTAACAGGTTTTTTGGATTTATTAATAATACATAGCTTCCTGACGGATATATTTATGAAATCTGTGAGATTCACTTTTTATTTCAGACCTGTTCAACATTTCTACAGTTGAAATAAATTTGAGGTATCAATTAAACTGACAATAAAAGAACACAATCCCAATGTTATATATTTAACAAGCAGGCAAATAAAGCTTTGTAGCTTATGTCTTTATCCCATATTCTCCCTCAAAGCATTTATTTTTCTAGCCTAGGCAGTTAAAGTTTATCACTAATGAACTAATCATAACTTTTAATTAAAGAAGAATAAATTTCTGATTTTTGTCTGAGATATGATGTGAATGTAACAGATTATTTTCTTCGTCTGTTTACAATGCTTAGACAATAAAAGACAAGCAAAGAATGTGCAATAACCGTGGCGATGAATATTTCTCAGTACTAATACCACCCTATTCTACCCCAGCATGGGTCCTGCATAAGAAGTTCCCTGCTAACATTATCTACTAAAATCATCGTCATCTTCTTGAATAGAGAGGCATTCCAAGAAGGATGCAGTTACGGGAATGTAATCTTGCAGGATGATTATGAAATTCACGGCTGCGATAATTCTACAGCTCAGAAGCAAGTAAAAGCGGCTTTGAGGATGGCAAAGCTACGTAAATTACGAGGCGCAGTAATCTCCAGTCTCAGCCTTTGAAGGCTATCAAGGCAGAAATTAAGAAATTCAAAATGCATTACAGACTCTTAACGCCAGTCATTAATGTTATAAGTTAAGCAATATCATTTGTTTATCTGTGAGAGATTTGGCGTGTGGGTCTTTGCATTTGGCTTTTTATTGCCAATACTTGGGAGAAGTCTTCAAGAAGAAATCTTAAAAAGACATCGAAAAACCAGCGGGGTGAACGAATATTGTTTTATCAAAAATCACATAAATTAGACGAAATGCAGGAACGATTATTGGAGGCAGGTTATTGAAGGGGCTAAGACTTTTACGGGAGTGTGGTAGTAAAACTTCTGGTGAACATCCCTTGGATTAGCTTCAAGGGTTTTACTAACATCTCGGCACTTAGAATGTGGGCTTAAGACTGGACCAGTTTCCTGGCTGTTTAAAACTTAAACTGCTTATCATGCCATTGTCAATCTTGGACAAAAAAACATAGATCTAGATCGGTCAGTTGACTGATCACGATCTGCACTATTTGTTGTTGAGTCTTCAGCAATATTTTCTTTAACCTGTAAATGAAGATTTAGGTATAAAACTAAGAATTATGTGCGGGTTATAAACTAATTTACATTACCATGAGAAGGGATAGTTAAGACAATTTTTACTGCCAGTGGTTTATCTGGCTGTGGAGGGGGTGTTACATAAGCAGATAACACAGGCTTTACTATCTGCAGTCAGAAAGTTTAGGATTAACTAGAATCGAGGTTTTAAACCCAGTCTCAAGATTTAAGCAGAGAAACGGTGATTAACCATTGCAGGAAACTTGGAAACACCATGTCTGTAACAGAGAGGTCTTAGTTGAGAGATGGCTTGGCAAACACACAAAAAAGGATTACAGACTTACGGACATAAAAAACCAACCTTGCACACTTGTAAAACACTTAAAAGAGTCTGGATTTTTTAAATATTAAATGGAGAAAAAAAATCAGCATTTTTTTTTTTGTTCCAATGGAGAAATATTTTTGTGTAAAATATTTTGGATTACCTAAATGCAAGTTTGCTTATTATTGTCATCAGATTGAAATATTAGTATTATTATTTGGGGTTTTACGACATTTAATAGGTCATACAGCGCTGAATACATTGGAATTTAACAACAATAGAATATAATCAGGTTAAAACTATAAAATGTGAGTAGAAATAAAAATCTATCAGGTTAAAAATGTGAATTATAAGTGAAGACAGGTTGATTGAAATATTAACTACCTGTAATCATCATATTTTTTATATATGTATTTTTCACATAAAAAATAATTGGGTAGTTTAAAGGAAGAAACTGGAAAATAATCTATTTTCTTCATTGAGAAAAAACAATTAAAGAGCTTGTAGAAGAAGTGAAAATATAAAAAGTAATATTATTTTTTTCATCATCTGGTCTCTGATTTCTTCGCTATCACGCCCCCATCCCCAACACCCCCACCCCTGTGGGCCTTTAAAATCATGGGATTGATCTGCCCCTGTATATGCCTGATATAGATTATTGATAAAAGATGCAGAGAACTGTCAGTTACACCACTGTCAATCCAAACCTTCACTGTCTTAACTAACCAACCCCAAGGCATCCATCAGCAACCAATCCACATCAGAGATGGTTATCTTAAATATAAATCTTGAGAGAAAAAAAGTGACATGTTGTGACATCTATCAACCAAGCCTGATTAAATCTAATTGTCAAAAAGGGGAAATATTTGATGGGTAGAAATAAAATGATCATCTGCAATATGATTAATCCTTATCA
Source organism: Sinonovacula constricta (assembly GCA_007844125.1). Classification (NCBI taxonomy): domain Eukaryota; kingdom Metazoa; phylum Mollusca; class Bivalvia; order Cardiida; family Solecurtidae; genus Sinonovacula; species Sinonovacula constricta. The sequence goes on from CM017564.1 coordinate 17,791,205, forward strand.
GCATAGGCATGTAATCTATTTCCAAATCATCAACTTCATCATCCACGTTATTATCATCATCAATTCATCAATTACATCATTGCAACAACAGCCAATGCTACTTGACCACATCATCATCATCATCATCAACTCAATAAAAAATTCATAATTATTTTCAAATTTATTTTCAAATAATTTTCACCCAACTCTTCACCAAAAAGTCTGGAATGAGTATTTGTAAAAATGTGTCTCTATCACTGGAGAGTGCACTAAGGGTAGATTACTCTAGATTATATAAGAGCTTATCTCCCTTTAAAGATAAGCTTGGGTTGGATTAGTTAGGTATTTGACGAAAATGCATTTTATAGCCCACAGAATTATATTAATAGAAGAAGGCATGAGATAAGACAAAGCGGGAGGAAAAAATCCCTAAATCTGAATAATCTAAATAGTGACGCCATTTTTCTATCATCTTATTCTGATGTAATTTTTGATGATGATGTGTCTGCATATTTGAGCACTATTGTTGCTATATGTGTATTATATCTAAATGTGTCCTACCACAACTTGCAGGTTACAAAACCTGGGCATCCTCATTTTCTAAACAGGGATGGAGGTTTCAGGTAAAATTTAACCAAAATGACAAAATGATAGTAAAATAAATAATTTGTGAAGATAAAAAAACAACAAGAAGCAAATATTAAAAATCATACAACTGCTGCTACTAATACTACCACAATAATGCCCACTACTTACTGACTTATTCTATTATCACACTTCAACAGGCACTGATAATGTACATGTATAAAACAAAGAAACAAAAAAAACTTGTGTATATAATATATTATATAAAAATATCACTAATTGCCCTAAATATTTAATTCAAATCCAAGAAAAAATCACACCTCAACTTCAGAAAAACTGAAACAAAAATATCAGTTAGCCAACAAATATTTAACTGAAATACACACAAAAAAAACCCCTTACTTTCTGATGTATCCATATTTTCTTTATTTTCCTCTTTCAATGGCACTATCCTTAACCCCACACCTTTCAGCCTCATTCTAGCCAGTGTCTGTTCATATACACGTCTTTCTTCTCTGCTTTACCATTGGATGAGTCTTTATAAACAACTTCAACAATCCTTTTAAGTCCGGGAATTCAAATCCAGCCTGACCATTCAAAACAACAATCCTGGAAGCTTCAACTCACGTCAACAAAAGTTGAAATCCGTCCGTATTAAGTAATACCAATATTAAACCTATTACTGTCTTCATAAAACCCAACTGTAGTTAGACTTACAAAAATTAGCGGTACTTTCCTAACATGCTAATTATTTCCCCTACTTTGCCATGCGAGGAGTGGAAACGATTTCAAAACATGTTTTCTGTGAATCAAACCAAGTACAACTGTATTTTGTTGTCTTATCGATAACAGCATGCTAAGTGACAGATATAAAATTATGAATGTACATGTGACAAACAATGAATTGTATTCCTGTCTACTCTGCTGTTTTCACTATAGTGTTTGTGATGCTCAGAACTTCAGAATTGTTGTGAATTATTTGCTATAGGAAGACCATATATAGCTGATCAATTAGCATCAATTAAAGTTTTTTCCTCGTCATGTTTGATCACATACTCCAAGATGATCTTCAATGTAAGTATAAATGATGTCGCAGTAGGCAAATTATACACCCAAGGAAACAGTCCAAGCACTTTTAAAGATAAACAATTTGAAATGAAACATGACCATATGGAACCTTATCCTTTACAACATTTTCCCATCAATAAAACACAATCAAACACACAGGTCACATTTGTCCAAGACAACAAGTCCTATTTCTGCCCTTTATACATCTATCTATCCCACAACCTTGCAACCTCTTCACACAAAAATACAAGTATTTTAATTTCTTTTATACTTTCTATCACAGAAAATTAATTTTTCCTATTACCGAACTTCACTGTTTATCACACAATCAATGTATTTTCTGCTTTTAAAGAAAAATTATTTTTTCCTACCACTGAGGTTTGATCTCTTCCAATTTTTTGTTCCAATCAAAATCACTATGTTTCTCCCATTAAAACAGAGATGCTTTATTTATCACTAGACTTCTGTTTCTTCTATAACTAAACTTTACTTTTATCTTTCACTTTAGTTTTCTTCTTTTCCCAACATTGTCCAATGTTCAACTATTTAACAACACCACATTCTGAATAACAACACTGGTTGAAGAACACCACTCTACTGAACGGACTCAA
>CM017564.1:17793547-18167501 GCA_007844125.1 Sinonovacula constricta
ATCACATGAAGCCCAGTACACACTCATGTCACCAAGACACAATGTATCATGCTATCACATGAACCTCAGTACACAGCCCATCATGTTACAATGGCACAATGTATCGTGCTATCACATGAACCTCATTACACAGCCCATCATGTCACCAAGGCACAATGTATCATGCCATCACTGAACCTCGGTACACAACGCATCATGTTAGCCAAGACAAATGTATCAAGGTATCACATGAACCTCAGTACACAACCCATCATGTAACCAAGGCACACGTATCATACCATCACATGAACCTCAGTCCACAACCCATCATGTCACCAAGACACAATGTATCATGCCATTACATGAACCTCAGTCCACAGCCCATCATGTCACCAAGACACATGTATCATGCTATCACATGAACCTCAGTACACAGCCCATCATGTCACCAGACACAATGTATCATGCTATCAATGAACCTCATTACCCAGCCCATCAGTCACCAAGACACAATGTAATCATGCTATCACATGAACCTCAGTACACAGCCCATCATGTCACCAAGACACAATGTATCATGCTATCACATGAACCTCATTACACAGCCCATCATGTCACCAAGACACAATGATCATGCTATCACATGAACCCCCAGTACACAACCCGTCATGTCACCAAGACACAATGTATCATGCTATCACATGAACCTCATTACAAGCCATCATGTCACCAAGACCAATGTATCATGCTATCACATGAACCTCAGTACACAGCCCATCATGTCACCAAGACACAATGATCATGCTATCACATTAACCTTAGTACACAGCCCATCATGTCACCAAGGCACAATGTATATGCTATCACATGAACCTCAGTACACATCACATCATATCACCAAGGCACAATGTATCATGCTATCACATTACCTCAGTACACAGCACATCATTTCACCAAGGCACAATGTATCATGCTATCACATGCCCCTTAGTAACAGCACATCATGTCACCAAGGCACATGTATCATGCTATCACATGAACCTAACTGCACAGCCTATCATATCACCAGGCACAATGCATGTCTATCAAATGAACCTAAGTACACAACCCATCATGTCACCAAGACACAATGTATCATGCTGCTCACCATTGAACCTCAGTACACAGCCCATCATGTCACTAAGACACAATGTATCATGGTATCACATGAACCTCGGTACACAAACCCATCATGTCACCAAGGTACAATGTATCATGCTATCACATGAACCTCAGTACACAACCAATCATGTCACCAAGGTACAATGTATATGCCATCACATTAACCTCAGTACACAGCCCATTATGTCACCAAGGTACAATGTATCATGCTATCACATGAACCTCAGTACACAGCCCATCATGTCACCAAGGTACAATGTATCATGGTATCACATGAACCTCAGTACACAACCCAACTGTCACCAAGGTACAATATATCCAATGCTATCACATGAACCTCAGTACACAAATCATGTCACCAAGGTACAATGTATCATGCTATCACATGTACCTCGGTACACAGCCCATCATGTCACCAAGGCACTATGTATCATGGTATCACATGAACCTCAGTACACAGCCCATCATGTCACCAAGACACAATGTATCATGCTATCACATGAACCTCAGTACCAGCCCATCATGTCACCAAGACACAATGTATCATGCTATCACATGAACCTCAGTACACAACCCGTCATGTCACCAAGACACAATGTATCATGCTATCACATGAACCTCAGTACACAGCCCATCATGTCACCAAGACACAATGTATCATGCTATCACATGAACCTTAGTCTACAACCCGTCATGTCACCAAGACAATGTATCATGCTATCACATGAACCTCAGTACAAAGCCCATTATGTCACCAAGAACAATGTATCAAGGTATCACATGAACCTCAGTACACAACCCATCATGTCACAAGGTACAATGTATCATGCTATCACATGAACCTCAGTACACAACCCATCATGTCACCAATGTACAATGTATCATGCTATCACATGAACCTCAGTACACAGCCCATCATGTCACCAAGACACAATGTATATGCTATCACATGAAACCTTAGTCCACAAACCCGTCATGTCACCAATGTACCAATGTATCATGGGTATCACATGAACCTCAGTACACAGCCCATTATGTCCCCAAGACACAAATGTATCAAGGTATCACATGGAACCTCAGGAACACAACCCATCATGTCACCAAGGATACAATGTATCATGCTATCACACATGAACCTCAGTCACACAAACCATCATGTCACCAATGTACAAATGTATCATTGTATCACATGACCTCAGTATCAACACCCATCATTGTCACCAAGGTACAATGTATCATGCTATCCACATGAACCTCAGTACACAACCCATCCATGTCACCAATTTACAATGTCTCATGGTAGCACATGAACCTCAAGTACACAGCCCATCATGTCACCAAGGTACAATGTATCATGCTATCACATGAACCTTAGTACACAACCCCATCATGTCACCAAGACACAATGTATCATGCTATCACATTAAACCTTAGTACACAGCCCATCATGTCACCAAGGCACAATGTATCATGCTATCACATGAACCTCAGTATCACATCACATCATATCACCAAGGCACAATGTATCATGCTATCACATTAACCTCAGTACAAGCCCATCATGTCACCAAGGTACAATGTATTCTGCTATCACATGAACCTTAGTACACAACCCATTCACTGTCACCAAGACACAATGTAGCATGGCTATCACATTAACCTTAGTACACAGCCCATCATGTCACCAATGGTACAATGTATCATGGTATCACATGAAACCTCAGTACACAACCATAATGTCACAAGGTACAATATATCATGCTACTATCACATGACCTCAGTACACAACCCATATGTCACCAAGGTACAATGTATCATGCTATCACATGAACCTCAGTACACAGCCCATCATGTCACCAAGGCACTATGTATCATGGTATCACATGAACCTCAGTACACAGCCCATCATGTCACCAAGACACATGTATCATGCTATCACATGACCTCAGTACACAGCCCATCATGTCACCAGACACAATGTATCATGCTATCACATGAACCTCAGTACACAACCCGTCATGTCACCAAGACACAATGTATCATGCTATCACATGAACCTCAGTACACAACCCATCATGTCACCAAGGTACAATGTATCATGCTATCACATGAACCTCCGTACACAACCCATCATGTCACCATATACAATGTATCATGCTATCACATGAACCTCAGTACACAGCCCATCATGTCACCAAGTACACAATGTATCATGTTATCACAGGAACCTTAGTCTACAACCCGTCATGTCACCAAGACACAATGTATCATGCTATCACATGAACCTCAGTACACAGCCCATTATGTCACCAAGAACAATGTATCAAGGTATCACATGAACCTCAGTACACAACCCATCATGTCACCAAGGTACAATGTATCATGCTATCACATGAACCTCAGTACACAACCCATCATGTCACCAATGTACAATGTCATGCTATCACATGAACCTCAGTACACAGCCATCATGTCACCAAGACAAAATGTATTATGCTATCAATGAACCTTAGTCCACAACCCGTCATGTCACCAATGTACAATGTATCATTGTATCACATGAACCTCAGTACACAGCCCATTATGTCACCAAGACACAATGTATCAAGGTATCACATGAACCTCAGTACACACCATCATGTCACCAAGGTACAATGTATCATGCTATCACATGAACCTCAGTACACAACCCATCATGTCACCAAGGTACAATGTATCATGGTATCACATGAACCTCAGTACACAACCCATCATGTCACCAAGGTACAATGTATCATGCTATCACATGAACCTCAGTACACACCCATCATGTCACCAATGTACAATGTCTCATGGTATCACATGAACCTCAGTACACACAGCCCATCATGTCACCAAGGTACAATGTATCACTGCTATCACATGAACCTCAGTACACAACCCATCATTTTACCAAGACACAATGTATCATGGTAATCACATGAACCTCAGTATACAACCCCTCATGTCACCAAGGCACAATGTATCATGCTATACCTGAACCTCAGTACACAACCCATCATGTCACCAATGTACAAGTATCAATGTATCACATGGAACCTCAGTACACAGCCCATCATGTCACCAAGACACAATGTATCATGCTATTCACATGAACCTCAGTACACAACCCCATCATGTCACCAATGTACAATGTATCATGGATTCACATGAACCTCAGTACACAGCCCATCATGTCACAAGACACAATGTATCATGCTATCACATGAACCTTAGTCCACAACCCATCATGTCAACAAGACCAATGTATCATGCTATCACATGAACCTTAGTCCACAACACGTCATGTCACCAATGTACAATGTATTATGCTATCACATGAACCTCAGTACACAGCCCATCATGTCACCAAGACACAATGTATCAACGTATCACATGAACCTCAGTACACAACCCATCATGTCACCAAGGTACAATGTATCGTGCTATCACATGAACCTCAGTACACAACCCATCATGTCACCAAGGTACAATGTATCATGCTATCACATGAACCTCAGTACACAACCCATCTTGTCACCAATGTACAATGTATCATGCTATCACATGAACCTCAGTACACAGCCCATCATGTCACCAAGACACAAAGTATCATGCTATCACATGAACCTTAGTCCACAACCCGTCATGTCACCAATGTACAATGTATCATGGTATCACATGAACCTCAGTACACAGCCCATTATGTCACCAAGACACAATGTATCAAGGTATCACATGAACCTCAGTACACAGCCCATTATGTCACCAAGACACAATGTATCAAGGTATCACATGAACCTCAGTACACAACCCATCATGTCACCAAGGTACAATGTATCATGCTATCACATGAACCTCAGTACACAGCCCATCATGTCACCAAGACACAATGTATCATGCTATCACATGAACCTCATTACACAGCCCATCATGTCACCAAGACACAATGTATCATGCTATCACATGAACCCCAGTACACAACCCGTCATGTCACCAAGACACAATGTATCGTGCTATCACATGAACCTCATTACACAGCCCATCATGTCACCAAGACACAATGTATCATGCTATCACATGAACCTCAGTACACAGCCCATCATGTCACCAAGACACAATGTATCATGCTATCACATTAACCTTAGTACACAGCCCATCATGTCACCAAGGCACAATGTATCATGTTATCACATGAACCTCAGTACACATCACATCATATCACCAAGGCACAATGTATCATGCTATCACATTAACCTCAGTACACAGCACATCATTTCACCAAGGCACAATGTATCATGCTATCACATGCCCCTTAGTACACAGCACATCATGTCACCAAGGCACAATGTATCATGCTATCACATGAACCTAACTGCACAGCCTATCATATCACCAAGGCACAATGTATCATGCTATCAAATGAACCTAAGTACACAACCCATCATGTCACCAAGACACAATGTATCATGCTATCACATGAACCTCAGTACACAGCCCATCATGTCACTAAGACACAATGTATCATGGTATCACATGAACCTCAGTACACAACCCATCATGTCACCAAGGTACAATGTATCATGCTATCACATGAACCTCAGTACACAACCCATCATGTCACCAAGGTACAATGTATCATGCCATCACATTAACCTCAGTACACAGCCCATCATGTCACCAAGGTACAATGTATCATGCTATCACATGAACCTCAGTACACAGCCCATCATGTCACCAAGGTACAATGTATCATGGTATCACATGAACCTCAGTACACAACCCATCATGTCACCAAGGTACAATATATCATGCTATCACATGAACCTCAGTACACAACCCATCATGTCACCAAGGTACAATGTATCATGCTATCACATGAACCTCAGTACACAGCCCATCATGTCACCAAGGCACTATGTATCATGGTATCACATGAACCTCAGTACACAGCCCATCATGTCACCAAGACACAATGTATCATGCTATCACATGAACCTCAGTACACAGCCCATCATGTCACCAAGACACAATGTATCATGCTATCACATGAACCTCAGTACACAACCCGTCATGTCACCAAGACACAATGTATCATGCTATCACATGAACCTCAGTACACAACCCATCATGTCACCAAGGTACAATGTATCATGCTATCACATGAACCTCCGTACACAACCCATCATGTCACCAATGTACAATGTATCATGCTATCACATGAACCTCAGTACACAGCCCATCATGTCACCAAGACACAATGTATCATGCTATCACAAGAACCTTAGTCTACAACCCGTCATGTCACCAAGACACAATGTATCATGCTATCACATGAACCTCAGTACACAGCCCATATTGTCACCAAGACACAATGTATCAAGGTATCACATGAACCTCAGTACACAACCCATCATGTCATAAAGGCACAATGTATCATGCTATCACATGAACCTCAGTTCATAACCCATCATGTCATGAAGGCACAATGTATCATGCTATCACATGATCCTCAGTACACAGCCCATCATGTCACCAAGGCACAAGGTATCATGAAATCAAACGAATCTACGTACACAATCCATCATTTCACCAAGGCACAATGTATCATGCCATCACATGAACCTTAGTACACAGCCCAACATGTCACCAAGGCAGAATGTATCATGCCATCACATGAACCTCAGTACACAACCCATCATGTCACCAAGGCACAATCTATCATGCCATCACATGAACCTCAGTACACAGCCCAACATGTCACCAAGGCACAATGTATCATGCCATCACATGAACCTCAGTACACAGCCCATCATTTCACCAATGTACAATGTATCATGCTATCACATGAACCTCAGTACACAGCCCATCATGCCACTAAGACACAATGTATCAATGTTTCACATGAACCTCAGTATACAGCCCATCATGTCACCATGGCACAAGGTATCATGCTATCAAACAAACCTAAGTACACAACCCATCATGCCACTAAGACACAATGTATCATGCTATCACATGAACCTCAGTACACAGCCCATCATGTCACCAAGGCACAATGTATCATGCAATCACATGAACCTAAGTACACAGCCCAACATGTCAGCAAGGCACAATGTATCATGCTATCACATGAACCTCAGTACACAGCCCAACATGTCACCAAGGCACAATGTATCATGCCATCACATGAACCTCAATCCACAACCCATCATGTCACCAAGGCACAATGTATCATGCCATCACATGAACCTCAGTATACAGTCCATGATGTCACCAAGGCACAATGTTTCATGCCATCACATGAACCTCAGTACACAACCCATCATGTCACCAAGGCACAATGTTTCATGCCATCACATGAACCTCAGTCCACAACCCATCATGTCACCAAGGCACAATGTATCATGCCATCACATGAACCTCAATCCACAACCCATCATGTCACCAAGGCACAAAGTATCATGCCATCACATGAACCTCAATCCACAACCCATCATGTCACCAAGGCACAATGTTTCATGCCATCACATGAACCTCAATACACAGCCCAACATGTCGCCAAGGCACAATGTTTCATGCCATCACATGAACCTCAGTCCACAACCCATCATGTCACCAAGGCACAAAGTATCATGCCATCACATGAACCTCAGTCCACAACCCATCATGTCACCAAGGCACAATGTATCATACCATCACATGAACCTCAGTATACAGCCCATCATGTCACCAAAGCACAATGTATCATGCTATCACATTAACCTCAATACACAGCCCATCATTTCACCAAAGTACAATGTATCATGCTATCACATGAACCTCAGTACACAACCCATCATGTCACCAAGGCACAATGTATCATGCTATCACATTAACCTCAGTACACAGCCCATCATGGCTTCAAAGTACAATGTATCATGGTATCACATGAACCTTAGTACACAGCTCATCATGTCACCAAAGCACAATGTATCATGCTATCACATTAACCTCAATACACAGCCCATCATGTCACCAAAGTACAATGTATCATGCTATCACATGAACCTCAGTACACAACCCATCATGTCACCAAGGTACAATGTATCATGCTATCACATTAACCTCAGTACACAGCCCATCATGGCTTCAAAGTACAATGTATCATGCTATCACATGAACCTCAGTACACAGCCCATCATGGCTTCAAAGTACAATGTATCATGCCATCACATGAACCTCAGTACACAGCCCATCATGGCTTCAAAGTACAATGTAACATACCATCACATGAACCTCAGTACACAGCCCATCATGGCTTCAAAGTACAATGTATCATGCCATCACATGAACCTCAGTACAAAGCCCATCATGGCTTCAAAGTACAATGTATCATGCCATCACATGAACCTCAGTACACAGCCCATCATGGCTTCAAAGTACAATGTATCATGGTATCACATGAACCTTAGTACACAGCCCATCATGTCACCAAAGCACAATGTATCATGCTATCATATTAACCTCAATACTCAGCCCATCATGTCACCAAAGTACAATGTATCATGCCATCACATGAACCTCAGTACACAGCCCATCATGGCTTCAAAGTACAATGTATCATGCTATCACATGAACCTCAGTACACAGCCCATCATGTCACCAATGTACAATGTATCATGGTATCACATGAAGCCCAGTACACAACCCGTCATGTCACCAAGACACAATGTATCATGCTATCACATGAACCTCAGTACACAGCCCATCATGTTACAATGGCACAATGTATCGTGCTATCACATGAACCTCATTACACAGCCCATCATGTCACCAAGGCACAATGTATCATGCCATCACATGAACCTCAGTACACAACGCATCATGTAGCCAAGACACAATGTATCAAGGTATCACATGAACATCAGTACACAACCCATCATGTAACCAAGGCACAATGTATCATACCATCACATGAACCTCAGTCCACAACCCATCATGTCACCAAGACACAATGTATCATGCCATTACATGAACCTCAGTCCACAGCCCATCATGTCACCAAGACACAATGTATCATGCTATCACATGAACCTCAGTACACAGCCCATCATGTCACCAAGACACAATGTATCATGCTATCACATGAACCTCATTACCCAGCCCATCATGTCACCAAGACACAATGTATCATGCTATCACATGAACCTCAGTACACAGCCCATCATGTCACCAAGACACAATGTATCATGCTATCACATGAACCTCATTACACAGCCCATCATGTCACCAAGACACAATGTATCATGCTATCACATGAACCCCAGTACACAACCCGTCATGTCACCAAGACACAATGTATCATGCTATCACATGAACCTCATTACACAGCCCATCATGTCACCAAGACACAATGTATCATGCTATCACATGAACCTCAGTACACAGCCCATCATGTCACCAAGACACAATGTATCATGCTATCACATTAACCTTAGTACACAGCCCATCATGTCACCAAGGCACAATGTATCATGCTATCACATGAACCTCAGTACACATCACATCATATCACCAAGGCACAATGTATCATGCTATCACATTAACCTCAGTACACAGCACATCATTTCACCAAGGCACAATGTATCATGCTATCACATGCCCCTTAGTACACAGCACATCGTGTCACCAAAGCACAATGTATCATGCTATCACATGAACCTAACTGCACAGCCTATCATATCACCAAGGCACAATGTATCATGCTATCAAATGAACCTAAGTACACAACCCATCATGTCACCAAGACACAATGTATCATGCTATCACATGAACCTCAGTACACAGCTCATCATGTCACTAAGACACAATGTATCATGGTATCACATGAACCTCAGTACACAACCCATCATGTCACCAAGGTACAATGTATCATGCTATCACATGAACCTCAGTACACAACCAATCATGTCACCAAGGTACAATGTATCATGCCATCACATTAACCTCAGTACACAGCCCATCATGTCACCAAGGTACAATGTATCATGCTATCACATGAACCTCAGTACACAGCCCATCATGTCACCAAGGTACAATGTATCATGGTATCACATGAACCTCAGTACAAAACCCATCATGTCACCAAGGTACAATATATCATGCTATCACATGAACCTCAGTACACAACCCATCATGTCACCAAGGTACAATGTATCATGCTATCACATGAACCTCGGTACACAGCCCATCATGTCACCAAGGCACTATGTATCATGGTATCACATGAACCTCAGTACACAGCCCATCATGTCACCAAGACACAATGTATCATGCTATCACATGAACCTCAGTACACAGCCCATCATGTCACCAAGACACAATGTATCATGCTATCACATGAACCTCAGTACACAACCCGTCATGTCACCAAGACACAATGTATCATGCTATCACATGAACCTCAGTACACAACCCATCATGTCACCAAGGTACAATGTATCATGCTATCACATGAACCTCCGTACACAACCCATCATGTCACCAATATACAATGTATCATGCTATCACATGAACCTCAGTACACAGCCCATCATGTCACCAAGACACAATGTATCATGCTATCACATGAACCTTAGTCTACAACCCGTCATGTCACCAAGACACAATGTATCATGCTATCACATGAACCTCAGTACACAGCCCATTATGTCACCAAGACACAATGTATCAAGGTATCACATGAACCTCAGTACACAACCCATCATGTCACCAAGGTACAATGTATCATGCTATCACATGAACCTCAGTACACAACCCATCATGTCACCAATGTACAATGTATCATGCTATCACATGAACCTCAGTACACAGCCCATCATGTCACCAAGACACAATGTATTATGCTATCACATGAACCTTAGTCCACAACCCGTCATGTCACCAATGTACAATGTATCATGGTATCACATGAACCTCAGTACACAGCCCATTATGTCACCAAGACACAATGTATCAAGGTATCACATGAACCTCAGTACACAACCCATCATGTCACCAAGGTACAATGTATCATGCTATCACATGAACCTCAGTACACAACCCATCATGTCACCAATGTACAATGTCTCATGGTATCACATGAACCTCAGTACACAGCCCATCATGTCACCAAGGTACAATGTATCATGCTATCACATGAACCTTAGTACACAACCCATCATGTCACCAAGACACAATGTATCATGCTATCACATTAACCTTAGTACACAGCCCATCATGTCACCAAGGCACAATGTATCATGCTATCACATGAACCTCAGTACACATCACATCATATCACCAAGGCACAATGTATCATGCTATCACATTAACCTCAGTACACAGCCCATCATGTCACCAAGGTACAATGTATCATGCTATCACATGAACCTTAGTACACAACCCATCATGTCACCAAGACACAATGTATCATGCTATCACATTAACCTTAGTACACAGCCCATCATGTCACCAAGGTACAATGTATCATGGTATCACATGAACCTCAGTACACAACCCATCATGTCACCAAGGTACAATATATCATGCTATCACATGAACCTCAGTACACAACCCATCATGTCACCAAGGTACAATGTATCATGCTATCACATGAACCTCAGTACACAGCCCATCATGTCACCAAGGCACTATGTATCATGGTATCACATGAACCTCAGTACACAGCCCATCATGTCACCAAGACACAATGTATCATGCTATCACATGAACCTCAGTACACAGCCCATCATGTCACCAAGACACAATGTATCATGCTATCACATGAACCTCAGTACACAACCCGTCATGTCACCAAGACACAATGTATCATGCTATCACATGAACCTCAGTACACAACCCATCATGTCACCAAGGTACAATGTATCATGCTATCACATGAACCTCCGTACACAACCCATCATGTCACCAATATACAATGTATCATGCTATCACATGAACCTCAGTACACAGCCCATCATGTCACCAAGACACAATGTATCATGTTATCACATGAACCTTAGTCTACAACCCGTCATGTCACCAAGACACAATGTATCATGCTATCACATGAACCTCAGTACACAGCCCATTATGTCACCAAGACACAATGTATCAAGGTATCACATGAACCTCAGTACACAACCCATCATGTCACCAAGGTACAATGTATCATGCTATCACATGAACCTCAGTACACAACCCATCATGTCACCAATGTACAATGTATCATGCTATCACATGAACCTCAGTACACAGCCCATCATGTCACCAAGACAAAATGTATTATGCTATCACATGAACCTCAGTACACAACCCATCATGTCACCAATGTACAATGTCTCATGGTATCACATGAACCTCAGTACACAGCCCATCATGTCACCAAGGTACAATGTATCATGCTATCACATGAACCTCAGTACACAACCCATCATGTCACCAAGACACAATGTATCATGGTATCACATGAACCTCAGTATACAACCCATCATGTCACCAAGGCACAATGTATCATGCTATCACATGAACCTCAGTACACAACCCATCATGTCACCAATGTACAATGTATCATGGTATCACATGAACCTCAGTACACAGCCCATCATGTCACCAAGACACAATGTATCATGCTATCACATGAACCTCAGTACACAACCCATCATGTCACCAATGTACAATGTATCATGGTATCACATGAACCTCAGTACACAGCCCGTCATGTCACCAAGGCACAGTGTATCATGGTATCACATAAACCTCAGTACACAACCCATCATGTCACCAAGGCACAATGTATCAAGGTATCACAAGAACCTCAGTATACAACCTGTCATGTCACCTAGACACAATGTATCTTGCTATCCCATGACTCTCGGTACACAGCCCATCATGTCACCAAGGCACAATGTATCATGTATCTATTCATATCTGTTAATCTACATTTTTCTGCTTAAAATGTCGTTATGAACATGTCCCTACAGGTTTATTAACTTTCTATTATCAACATTCCTATCCTCAGGTGTCATTAACTAGAACGAGATCGGCTATCATATGACTTAATACACTCATTGATCGCGTGACTTTAACATCGGAACATTCCTTACGGGCGTAGTTACATCGGCTACACCCGACTGGATATACAACTAATAGAGCGCCGAGTGAAAACGAAACTACACGAATTGTTATCGTTCGCCTAAACAAACTACCTCGGTAGAACTATGTGTTTAATTGTGCTGTTTAAACACCTGGTGGATGTACTATTTAGTAAGCGTCGTTGATTGATTATTGAGACTAGAGTAAGTTACGTTAGAAACAGTGTGTGATATTTGAACAAACAACAGCCAGGATTCTGGACAACCGTATATGTCTGAGAAAGGGCGTAATAGTGGACATAAAGGTAAGCCGGTTATGTCGAACTATTTCATTGTAACAGGCTTAGTTGAAATCTACATCTACCCAACATCATCTTGCCTTTCAGTTTAAAATTAGTGTTTAAGTTTAAATATCATGTTTTTCTACATATTACGTAAGTTAAAATCCTCTAACTAAATACATTTATGTTAAAATAACTATTCAATGCAAACATGTCTGCAAGTTATAGTATATATATTTTAGCTGCATGGGCTAGGAAAACAGTTTTTTTCCGAAAATGCCAACAAATGTACAAATGTGCATATCAGCAAAAATATTCTTCATAAATTTATAAACTTGTCTATTTTCGGAATTTTCCAGGTTTCATGGATATTTTTTACTGTTGTTATTGCTATTTTTCTTATTATCCTTGTATGTTTCTGCTTACAGGTTTTCTTCTTTTTCTTTGTGATAATGGTCGTAGAAGTCGGTGTTATTGATTTTGTTGTAGAGGTATAAGTAGCAAGACTTAATGTAGTGAATAATAATAATAATAATAATGTTATTTTTCAAGCCACAATGGAGGAGGTATCTGGACGGGGGTCCTCGTCGCTTGCTACACAATCTGACCTACATGACAACAATAACCAGTGTGCTCAGTGTGCCGAGTCAGGAAAGGAGATCAGTGCTTCGGGGTTTTGCCTAACCTGCAATGATTTTCTGTGTGCAGAATGTATCAACCAACACAAAACGTTGAGGGGACTAAAATCTCACAACTTTCTTAAAGTTAAAGACGTCCCAGGACAGACAGATTTTGTTTCTATGGTAGAGCCATGCGCCGTGCACCCAGCCAGACCAATTGAGATGTACTGCCACGATGAAGATATACTTGGATGCTCACTGTGTTTCATGTTTGGGCACAATACGTGCAAGAACGTTGCGGCAATTTCGGTTCTGTCGCGTGGAGTTGAATCATCCAGCGAGTACCTAGACTTTCAGAAGGCAGCAACAAGATACACGTTAGTAGAGGAACATTACAAAGAGGCAATACAGAAAAGTCTTTCCCTGACCGAGGAATGTCACAGTAAAACCTTAGATGATTTTCAGACATTTCGATCAAACATTCTTAGCATGTTAGAAACAATGGGGGAAAAAGTAAAAGAAGAGGCTGGAAAGTTGAAGAGAGAAAATGAAACAATACTAAAACACTTAGAAGAACATCTCAAATCACATTCAGAAGAGATGAAATCTGTAATGAAAAAAATGAACACAATACAAACATTCAAACAAACGGAACTGTTGTTTGTGGCACTGAAAAAACATGGTAGGTTTGTCATTGGGTCTCTTCAGACCTTAGAAAAACTCCATGTGGATATATCAATCAAAGAATTTCAATTTAAATTCAACCAAGCAATTCCGGATTCTATGAAAGAATCTAGCATAGTCACTGTTCAGACAACACTATTTCCTATAATGGAAATAGAAGAGGATGACACAGCTCAGTCGTCTTTATTGCCAGCAACGCAATGCACATCATCTTTAATTGTAGACATTAAACAACATAACGACGGAGATATAAGTTGGGCTACTGGCATGCTGGAGCTATCACCGACACAACTTATCCTAGCTGATTGGTGTAACAACTGTCTAAAATTATTTGATCTCACCAGCAACATCATAATCAAGAGGCTGTCTCTCACATCAAAACCCTGGTGTGTAGCCAAACTTCCACAGTGCCGTGTAGCAGTGACGATCCCACAGCTCAAAGAGATCCAGCTCTTCACAGCCGATCAGCATCTAGATCCCTGTGGCAAGATAGATGTAGAAGGCGAATGTAAAGGACTGCATAGTGCTGGAGAAAAACTTGTTGTATCAATCTACAAACCACAACCACAGGTTCAGATTATTGATATACAAGGCAATGTCCTCCAGAAAGTCCTATCAAATCCATCTGGGAAACCAAATTTTGCGAGACACGAATACGTTTTATTTAGTCAGAACAATAAGCTGATATATGTTACTGACTATTCAAAAAACACTCTCACCTGTATGACGACCTCAGGTGTCGTGCAGTGGACCTACATTGACGAGCAGCTGAAGACTCCAAGAGGTATTGCTGCCGGCGACGGTGGTTGTGTCTATATCTGCTGCAGGGGCACTAACACCATTCATGTGGTGTCTCATGACGGTGTCAAACTAGCCGTGATACCACAGAGCCAGTCTGGACTTAAAGAGCCACAGGCTGTATGTTACAATCATCAAAAACAGGTGCTGTATGTATCCAATGACAGTTCTGATACAAAACACAAGCATCATATCACGAAACTCACGTTGACCAAGTAAACATACCAGGCATGTAACTTAATAAAAATGTTATTAATGAAGTAAACTGACAATTATGTTTAATTATATCTGATATGCAGTCATATGGAAAAAAATCATCTAAAGTCCTGCAAGCTGATCACGTCGTGTATTTATTTTCGCATTGGACATGTCAGTGTTATTTGACATAAGTTCATAAATATTCCAACTGATGCCATTACTGCAATTGTATTAATCTTTTGTATTCATAAACATAACATTACTTCCCAATGCAAATACAATAATGTTACAAACTTCGTACACAAATGTAAACTTATGAGATGTCAAACACAATGAATAAACCTTGCGTATTATTTTTCTGCTTTGAGGTAAAACCGAGGACCAACCCTAAACTTTTTGATTCAAATTGTTGACCTTGATACAGTGATTTATTTATACAATTTTGGTTAACGTATTAAGTCTTAAGTAACTTTCGAACAACGTTTTGTGACGTCTAGCATAAAAGGGTAAAAAATAGAATAAGACATTCCGGTAAACAATTATGCACAACCACATCCTCTTTACAGCCAAGAGAATCAGTAAAAATGAAAAAATGTATGGTATAGCGTCAACAACAATTGTCTTTTTGTTTGCAAACGTACAAAACGTTAATCTTTATCCTATACATCATATATATATATATATATATATATATATATATATATATATATATATATATATATATATATATATATATATATATATATATAGTAGTGTTTGTATTTATATTGTATAGTTTGGGGCACCATTGGGGCACCATGTCTCTGTTAAGTAGAGGCTTTTTGCCTTATTTGCTGATTAATGTCATTATACGGATACAATAAAATATAATCCTATGTTTTCCTTGTGTTTGGGTTACCACCCACTCATAATTTTACAGTTAACTATAGTCCCAATACACTTCTGACTCCGCCAACATACCAGTCACATTTTATGATATGAAAACATCACGTTAGCATACTCTAAAACTTGTTCACCCGATCTGGAACGGAATGGGAATGTAAGATCACGGACTGATTAATCCATGTTGATAGTTTAATCAGTCTAATAACACCATTTTGGTAACGTATATGACATTAAAAGAGCATGTCATTTACTAATACAGCACAAACTCTTGTAGGTTATTTATACGTCCTAAAAACCTAAAGTCGGTAAATATGTTGGCCTTACAAGATATGTGTATACTGTATACAAGATAACTATACTTTCTAATTAATTCATAAAATGTCGGTAACTGATAGGTTTATAATTCACACTGCCTCATTACTCTATGTCTGTAATGTATATGTCCATATGCCGCCATGTCAGTACTTTCTCCGGCCCTTAAACCTCCATATTACTAACACATACGTCCTTTTAACACAATGTTGGTTAGTTATATAGCCTAACATCTTCATGTCGCTCACACATATGATCGTATAACACCATGTCGGTAAATTATGCATCCTTAAATATACATGTAGCCATTACACACGATCTTGTAAATCCATTTCAGTAATTTGTCCGGCCAAAAGTCTCCATAAGGCTAACACATACTGCCTTATAACACCATGTCGGAACCTTATACGGCCTAAAATAACCATTTCCTTTACACATACGGACACAAAGTCGTTAGGTTATAGGGCCTAAAATATTCATGTCGCCAACACAAACGGCCTTAAAACATCTTTTTCGTAATTTATACGGCCTAAAATCTGTATTCCGCTAACCCACACTGCCTAATAACACCATGTTGGTAACTTATACGGCCTAAAATATCCCTGTCGCTATTACATACCATCTTATAGTTCCATGTTAGTAATTTGTCCGGCCTGAAATCTCCATATCGCTAACACATAAGGCCTTATAACACCATGTCGGTTAGTTATAGGGCCTAAAATCTCCATGTCTCGAACACTTACTATCTTATACTTCCATGTTAGTACCTTGTCTGGCCTAAAATCTCCATATCGCTAACACATAAGGCCTAATAGCACCATGTTGGAACATTATGCGGCCTAATTTTTTGTTAACGTATACGGACCAATAATTTCATGTCTGTGACTTATACAGTTGCATGTTTCCAACGCGATAACTCATATGGTCATATAACTCAATGTCGCTAATCTATACGGCCGATTAACATCTTGTTGGGTACTTATGCGACCTAAAATCTCCATGTCGATAACTTATACGGTCTAAAGTATCCATGTCTGTAACTTAATAACTCCAAGTTCTCAAATTATACTGCCTAATATCTCCACGTCTATAATAGATACCTCCTAATAACTCCATGTATATAACATATACGGCCTAATAACTCCACGACTGTAACAAAAACGGCCTAATACCTCCATTTATCCTGTTTTCACGCGTAAATGTGCAGGATAAAGCCTTGCCGGATAAACTTAGTGTTATCCAGTCAATAGATCACGTGACCAAACCACGCGTAGGAATACACTGTTTACATTAGTTATGTTTACTAGCTCTTTATCAAACGTGTAAAACATATTTTTGTTGATTTATGTAATCATTCATGAATTTTAAACATTTATAATTGTTGACATGGAGAATAAAGAATTAAAAAAATGCGCTTTTATTGTTTTGTATTGAATCCCCTAAGAGAGTCGCTATGGGAATTTCATTCTTCTTCGGCCGAATTGCATTTTTGGATTACTACAACGGCTTCGATAGTAAACACCAAATGTCAGATTTCTTAAGTCAGCAACCTTTGATGTTATATGGGAAGGTTTGGTAGGAGAAGATACAAATAATAAATAGTTTGAAATGCCAGAAACGCCCCTTCCTGAAACAAATTTAGTTGAGATTTCGGGGGATGGGTTTAAGCAACTGTATGGTAAAGATGTTGACATACTACTTAAAGGTGAATCAGATCATGAACTGCAAGAGAAGGAAAATCTACCACAACAGCCAGAGACTGGCAGCAGAGAATTTGTCAGTTTGTCAAATCAGGAAATTGAAGAACTGATAAAAAATTCAGAAAACAAAAACATAACCAAGAAAACCAATCTGGATGTAAATAAATTTTACAGATTTCTTTCAACAAAAAAAATGAAAACAGACAAAGTCACCACATTCCACCTGAAGAACTTGATCCATATTTGGCCAACTTTGTTTTGTCAATGAGGAAAACAAAATGAGAAGAATATGAGCCATCTACTATTAGAAATATTCTATCAAGTATAGACAAAAAAATTGAAAGAGATGAAATATTCTACAAGAATTATGCAGAAGCAAGATACTAATCTCTTCAACTTGACTAGAAATGCATTAAAAGCAAAGCAAAAATGTCTAAAACAAATGGGGAAAGGAAATACCCCCAAGGCCTGTAATCCCATCTGTGATAGGGACATTAACATTTTATATGATAAGGGAGTACTGGGACCAGCAACACCTCAAAGTTTGCTAAACACAATTTGGTTTAACAATTGTGTTCATCTAGGAATCCGAAAAAGCACAGAATGTAGAAATTTGAGGTAAAAAGATTTTTCATTTCCTTTTTCTACTTCAATCAAAAGCTTTGGTTATATAGACAATCACAATGAAACCTAAAAATTGTAAGTAGGTGTGCACAATGACCAGTGTATTGTTCCTGCTGGGATTCTAACTCAGATTTCTTTCAAAGAAAGCGTTTTAAATTAGACTACAAGAACGGGCTGCACTGGACTTGTAAGCACATGCATACAACAAAAATCATTTTTGTCGTAGTAATATATTTTACATGAAATAAAAAACATTACCATCGAAATCCAATCTGTTTGTGAGATTAACATGTTTTAAATTGATAAGAAAACATTCATATTTTTTACTTCACTGCGCACAGAAACACACCGAGAAAATGGATGCATGTCGTTAACACATACGGCCTTATAACACCATGATGGTAACTTAAATATCCATTTCCTTAACACATACGACCATTTAAAACCATATCGGTAACTTATACGGCATAAAATATCCATGTCACTAACACATACGGCCTTATAACACCATGATGGTAACTTAAATATCCATTTCCTTAACACATACGACCATTTAAAACCATATCGGTAACTTATACGGCATAAAATATCCATGTCACTAACACATACGGCCTTATAACGCCGTGTCGGTAACTTGAGTACGCCTTAAATATCCATTTCCTTAACACATACGACCATTTAAAACCATGTCGCTAACATATACGGCCTTATAACGACGTGTCGGTAATTTATCCGGCCTTAAATATCCATTTCGTTAACACATATGGCCGTATAGCACCGTATGTGTTAATTTATAAGGCCTAAAATATCCATGTCGTTATATTCATGTCGTTAACACATACGGAAAACATCAGGTCGGTAACTAATACGGCCAAAAATCGACAGGTCCGTTAACTTATACGACCTAACAGATCCATGTCGCTAGCACATACGATGGTAAAACACCATGTCAGTAAGTTATATATCCTTAGATCTACATGTATCTATTAAATACGATCTTATACCTCCATGTCAGTAACCACCTAAAATCTCCATAACGCTAACATATACGGCCTTATAACACCATGTAGTTAGGTTATACGGCCTAAAATATTCATGTCGTTAACACTTACGGCATTTTCACATCATTTTCGTAACATATACGGTCTAAAATCTCTATTCCGCTAACACACACTGACTTATAACACCATGTTGGTAACTTATACGGCCTAAAATATCCATGTCAATAACACATAAGGCCTTATAACACCACGTCGGAGCCTTATACGGTCTAAAATAACCATGTCCCTAACACAAAAGGCCTTATAACACCATGTCGGTAACTGATATGACCTAATCAATTTCGTTAACTGACTGATCCGGACCAATAACTTCATGTCTGTGACTTATACAGTCGTATGTTTCCAATACGATAAGTCACGTGGTCTTTTAACTCAATGTCGCTAATTTATACGGTCGATTAACATATTGTTGGGTACTTATACGGCCTAAAACCTCCATGTCTAAAACGTATACGGTCTTATGTATCCATTTTTGTAACTTTTGCGGCCTAATAACTCCACGTTTTCAAATTATACTGCCTAATAACTCCACGTATATAATATATACCGCATAATAACTCCGCGTCTATAACATATACGGACTAATAACTCCATGTCTATACCATATATGGCGTAATTACCCTATGTTTATAACATAAATTGCATAATGACTGAATGTCTATAACATATACGGCCTAATAACGCCATATCCATAACAAATATACGGCCTTATAACTCCATGTCGATAACACATACGTCCTTATAACACCATGTCGGTTAGTTATACGGCCAAAGATCTCCATGTCGCTAACACATACGACCTTTTCACATCATGTCGGTTAGTTATACGGCCAAAGATCTCCATGTCGCTAACACATACGACCTTTTCACATCATGTCGGTTAGTTATACGGCCAAAGATCTCCATGTCGCTAACACATACGACCTTTTCACATCATGTCAGTTAGTTATACGGCCTAAGATCTCTATGTTGTTGTTATTGTTTTTTTTGGGAGGTGGGGGGGGGGGGGGGGGGGGGGGGGTACGGCACACCGACATTTTATATAGATCGTACGGTGCCGAATACAGTCAAGTTTACCGTGAACTGAATATAATAAGGTCAAAATCTAAATATGCAAGTAGAAATATAAAATTCTATGAGTTTAAAATAACGTGTAATATAAATGTAAACTGGTTAACATCTGAATATAATAAGGTCAAAATCTAAATATGCAAGTAGAAATATAAAAATCTATGAGTTTAAAATAACGTGAAATATAATTGTAAACTGGTTAACATATTAAACAGTTAACAAATAAAATTTAATAAGAATACCAATCTCCTTCAGAAAGCAAACAAGCTTATAATCAGACACTGTTTTAAATAGTTCGTGTATATTATTGACATTACAATATTTAGACCGAATATGGTCTGTGTCAATACAATGTAATAAAATATGTCTAACAGTCAGTGGTTCCTGGCAAGGAACACATTCATGTTGAACTTCTCTTTTTAAAAGATATGAATGAGTTAATCTAGTATGTTCTATGCGACAGCGGGTCAGAGTTACGTCTTCCCGCCTACTTTCTCTGCAAACAGAGATATTGATATCGACGTTAGGTTTAATTGCGTGTAATTTGTTGTAAATAGTTTTGTCTAAACTTATTTGCCATTTGGTTAAAATATATCGATTTATAGGTGGTATAAAAGCTGTGTGTTGGATGCAAAGATCTGTTTCAGTAAGGACTGATATTTTGCACTTTTCTCGGCATTCTCTTTTCCGCGGATGCCTACATGACAAGGTAGCCAACAAAAAACAATATGGTTATTAAGAGAAAGTTCATTAAGTTTTAAAAGTAATTCTCTAATGAGTGGGGTGGGAAAATTGACATTAATAGCCTGTAATATCGACAAAGAGTCCGTTAATACTAGAAATTTACTACAAAATGGACAAGTCGTGTGGTATTTTTTGTTTAAAACAATGAATTTTACTTACGGAAGTACATCCGACATATGAATCTGCTTTTGAGCCATCAGTATATATTTCGACGTAGCTGGAGTATTTCTTGTTGGGCCGTTCGTTACAATTTCAGTGAGGTCCGAGAGGGTCTTAACAGACAGTTAAATCAATAACGGGAGTTTAATTTTGCCATGGTGGATATTCCAATACATTATTTCTTATTACTTAATTTAAATTCAGTTGTGATGAGTGTATTATTTCTAGCAAGCGTAAACCAAACGGTTTAGATGCTGTTGGTTTACGCTCGTACAAATGTTCGTATTTAGGATCGAATATACACTATATGCGGGATTTTGGGGGTAAGATTTAACTTTAGTAATGAACTGAAGCGCGAGTTTATCTCGTCTTAGAGACAATAATGGCTCATTAGCTTCAACGGAAACGCTCTCTACAGATGAAGTTCTGAAAGCTCCAAGGTCCAGACGGAGTCTCTGGTTGTGGACGACGTCAAGCATTTGGAGATATGATCTCCTGGCAGAGCCGTAAACAATGCTGTCATAATCTAATTTTGATCTTACCAGTGATCTGTAAAGTTAAATAAAACTTTTCTATCAGATCTCCAGTCGGTATTGGATAAACATTTCAATAGGTTCAGGGATTGAAGACATTTAGATTTTACATATTTGATATGTGGTAAAAAGAAAGATAATTTGCTGTCAAATATAAAAGAAATTTGGTTTCCTTGACGACAGGAATATTAAGAAATATTTCAGGATCGTTGTGCAAAGTTCTTTTCTAAGAGAAGTGTATGCAATTTTTTTTGTTGGGTGAACATTAAAAACCATTGTTGTTTCTCCAAGTTTGTAGTTTGTTGAGGCATTGTTGTAATTGCCTTTCTATCGTATTCATATTTTAGAACGATAACATATAAGGAAATCGTCCACATATTTAAAAAATATGTTATTTATTTTGATGTTAAAGAGAATAACCGACAATATACTATCCTGATGGACACCTTGTTCCTGTTTATGAAACGAAGACAAAGAAGACCTAATTTAAACTTGAAAATTTCTGTCAGAAAGAAAACAGTTAATACATGTGGGTAAACGAACCCTGAGACCAATGTCACCTAATTCCTTTAAAATCCAATGTTTCCATGTAGTATCGTATGCCTTTTCAAGATCAAAGAACACCGCTACAAGGTGTCCTTTCTTGATAAAGGCATCCCTTATAAAAGTTTCAAATCGAACGAGATGATCGAGTATACTGCGTTAGTTTCTGAACCCACTTTGAAATTCTGTGATTAAGTTATTTTATTAAGGATATCAAACGAGTCTTTTATTTATCATCCGTTCTAAAGTTTTACAAATACAACTAGTCAAAGCAATAGGTCTGTAACTTAAAGGATCTGTTTGATCCTTTCCCTGTTTAGGTATAGGAATGACGAATGCATTTTTTCACGAATTTGGAACTTCTCCGGAAAACCAAATTTCATTATAAATAGATAAACGGAAATGTAATGATGTTCCCGATAGGTGTTTTAGAAATTGGTTGGGGATTATCATCTGGTCAAGCAGCGGTAACATGAGATTTATTCAGAGCTTCTTTAAGTTTTCTTAAATAAAAGGGTTGGTTTAAATTTTCATTATTGTTTGAATTAAGGTTTTTACTTTTCTCAACCAGATTCTTTACATTTCGAAATACTTTTGAGTAATTTTTGGAAAACGAATTTTTTGCAAAAAATGTTTGTTTGTTTTTATTGATTCATTAGATTTTAAATGATTTACTCTTGCTGACTACGATTTAACGCTGATTTTCCGTATGGCTTACCAGACGTTTTTCGACCGACGTTTCATGGTTATACCAGAGACAGATTTCTGCTAAAATGTTCTTTTGGCTTGTTAAAGGATTCGCCTGCTCTTTGCCCTTTCAGTTTTGACATTATTCAATTAACAGTAGTAGGACAAATATATAGTTTCTTAAGTGCAGCTCTACGTTTCCTAATGGATTTTTGCAATCATCATTAAACCAAGGTTTGATACGCTTGGACTTCGTCATAGTCTTAGGTATACACTTTTCTGCTATGAGAATGAATGTATTTTATCATCAATATTCTCAAATGTTGAAGTAGTCAATTCTTCAGTACAAAACATTGAGAATAATTCCAAATTTGCTCTGTTCATTCTCCAATAAGTAGTATTGTCATTGTCATTTAAGTTGACAGATTCGTTGGATAATATTACAAGAAAATGATCACTTCCACATAAATCGTCATGTACATCCCAACTATAATCAATATATATAGAAGGTGACATAAAGATGGGCCAATGGGGTGAATAATGCCCTATAGATGGATGTAAGTTAGTTGTCTTTTTATAATTCATTAGCAATATATCATTTTGTGCAATAAAGTCCTCTAACGATTTACCCATACTATCATAATCAGAACATCCCCATAATGGGTTATGTCCATTTAAGTCCCTTGGAAGAATATAAGGGGACGGTAATTTTTTATAAGGTCATCTAATTTTGATTTTGGAATATCTGAATATAAGTGGAAGATAAACAGAGCAGACTGTAATTAATTTATGGACTGTTAAACGAATGGCAACAGCCTGTAAGTCAGTATTAACGTTATTTTTTGAATGTGTCAGTTTGGAGTTGACAAGTATTGTCGACCCTCCAGACGCCCTATCACAGATTGTATGAAGGTGATTATACATAAAATAACCTTTAAAGTCAATTTTATCACTTTCCTTCAGTAATGTCTCCAGAAGGTACAGCACAGCAAGGTTTAAAGTGATCAAGAGAACGCATACAAATTAGCTCTTAGACCTCAACAATTCCAATGCACTATTTTGTTGTTCATGGGATTATATTAAATGGTAGTTAAAAAGTGTCATCTTGGAGCCTTAACGGGTGACCTTGATGTTTTGTCCTTGTCTCGTTGAGAATCTATCTCCATCAGACAATCAAAACTATTAAGAGAGTTGGACCGGCCAACTCTCTTCTCCCGGGCATTAGGGGGACTATGTCCTCTTGTTTTCCCGGATGGGTTTGTAGCTTCTCTTGAAATTTTTGCCATTGCTGCAGCTTTTCTTTCTGCCTTCGTCTACTTTGAAGTAGGTTCTGAAAGTTGGGTAGAGGAGGATTTGGTAGGTTGGGTAGAGGAAGATTTTAAAGATTGTATTGACGAAGATGGTTTGGGTGGGGTAGTTTTTATAATTTCAGAAGACTCAGTGTTTTTAAATTTTGTTGGAATTTCCAAGTTGGGCAATCTCTGGGCCTATTTTCCCGAGGTCCGGAGAAATCTGGATATTTCGGTTCAGCTTCATGTTAACTTTATCCCCTTCTAACCAAAGCCACATTATAGAGGCTTTCAACTTAACCTCACGCTATCTTGACTATATTCTTACTATAGATAATCCTTTCTTTTCTCAAATGATCCATCTTATTTACCCTCCTGAACTTACCCTTAATAAAGCAAATAACTGACATTTAAATGCAGCATTTCTAGATATTGAGATCGCTATTTCAAATGACAACGTCTCTACTAAAATCTATGACAAGAGAGATGATTTCAACTTTAGTATTGTGAATTATCCATACCTTGACGGTGATTCAACTCGTGCTACCTCTTATGGTATTTACATATCACAACTTACAAGGTTTGCACGAGTTTGTACTAAAGTAGAAGATTTTAATGCTAGAAACCTGTTTATTTCTTCTAAACTTTTACAGCAAGGCTTTCGTTTTCATAAATTAAGAAAGGCGTTTTCAAAATTCTTTCACCGCAATGGTTTTATTGCTTCTAAGTATAATAGCAGTATGAAAACAATGATGCAGAAAGGCATAAGCCATCCTGCATTTTATGGAAATTTTTTATACAAGTTAGAGAAAATTAAGGGTCTCAATAACTTTTCTGACCACTTTACAAAACTTATCAGAAAATGTATTGCAGACGGTTACAACCCAGGAATTCTACGTTGTACTGCATTGCTTGCAATTGACCCTTTTACAGTCAAGAACTTGCATTGCTTTTAAATTACACGATGACCGGACAGGTCGTTGAGACTATATGAAAACAGTGACTTAAAGCCATAATTGGACAGTTACTGTTGGAATTCTTGTCTCTTCATCTCTCCAGTCGTGCCCTGTATAGGTGAGACCACTTGAGCAGTCTCCATACCCTTTGCGTGAGATTGCACAGTAGGTATAACATCGGGATTTTAGTACCTTTCTTACATATAATATGCCAACTGCGGATAAATCCTCAGCTTTTCATGAATTTTATTTTTTTAACTTATAAGCTCTTAACAATACTACGTTTTATTTTGTTGGTAGGTTGTTTTCTAAATTTCGTTGTTTTCTGTCGTATTTTTTACATTTCTCTTTTGACACTTTTAGAACATGATGTCATAGCATATTTAAATTGATCTTGTTATATATCAGCGCTTGGGCTGTTTTATTTATTTGTTCTTATAATATATCAGCGCTTGGGCTGTTTTATTTGTTCTTATAATATCTTATAATATAACAGCGCTTGGGCTGTTTTATCTGTTCCTATATCTTATAATATATCAGCGCATGGGCTGTTTCATTTCAAATTGATCTCTCGTTTGGGATTTTTATTTTTACGTTGCCGAGGGTTTTATTTACTGTACATATGTTTATAGTTTATTTTGTATTGTATGTATATAAGTTCATTGTATTTGTTTTAACTCCCGATGCAGGTGCTTACTGTTAGTTGTTTCACTTTGACGGGATGTTGTTATTTACACTGTTAGCTAGAAAAACCTTCAGGAAGTGCGAGGTTGGAGCGCTCCACAAACCAGGTTTAAGCACCCCAGTTGGCCCTTTTGCCGACTGACCGTTCCAAGGCGGTAACTGATGGTTTTTCTTTATGTGTTTTATGTCTCGTCTCTGTGTTTATTTGTTTTTCACATTTGCATTTACCTTGTTTGCCTTTGTCTACGGGTAGATAAAATTTAAATATCTGTTAGAGTTTTGATAGGACCTTTTCTTATTTACCTATTCACATTTAAAGTTGGGGCGTAAGCGGGTTCACTGCAGCGTCCGCAGATGACGTTGTTTTTACAATTAGACTCATGGTGACCAAATTTCCGACAATCAAAACAACGTAATGAATTTGGGTTATTGAATGTTATAACTAATGTGTTGGTGGGGATCCTGCGGCCTTCTTTAAAGAAGGAAATCCTCCTGAGACCGCTCACATCTTGGGATGTGAACTTCGTCAGGATCTCCTCCCCTGACAGTTCAGATAGGTCGGGGTGAAGAATAACGCCTTTGGAGTAATTTAGAGAGTTATGGGGGAAAGTGCGTGCTGTCCACAGAATTCTGTTAATCTTAAAATTTTGTCCGAAATAGGTTTCTGTTTGTTTCAATTAGTAAACAGTCATCTTTCATTTGTCGTACATTTTCCACTGTTCCAATGAGTCCTTTGATAGATTTGTCAATGAATTTTTTTAATCTTCTTTTGATCCATCAGTATATATTTCGAGGTAGTAAGAGTATTTCTTGTTGCGCAGTTCGTTAAAATTTGAACTGCGAAAGGACCTGTTTTTGATTTATTATTAGTACAAAGAGTTAAATCAACAGCAGGAGTGTAAAACTGCCATGCTGGATATTCAAAGACATTATTTGCGATTATTTGATTTAATTTTAGATGTGAAGATTCTATATTTTCTAACAAAAGGTTTAACTGCCTTGGGTTTACGCTCATACAAGTGTTCATATTTCGGATTGGAAATGACACTGTGTGCAGGATTTTTAGGATTAGAATTAGAATTATATTAGGAATAGAAATATATTTAGTAATGAACTGAAGCGCAAGTTTCTCTCGTCGTAAATATAAAGATGGCTCATTAGCTTTAACGTAAATGCTCTCCACAAGAGACTCATGAAAGCTCCAAGAGGCAGTCGGAGTCCCTGGTTGTGGACAATGACTAGCAACTGGAAATATTATCTCCTGTCAGAGCCGTAAACAACGCTGCCATAATCTAATTTTGATCGTACCAGCGATCTATAAAGTGTTATAAAAATTCGGTATGGGGTTAAAATTTCAAAAGGTTAAGACATTAAGCATTTACATATTTATTATGCGGTAAAAATATAATTTGCTGTCAAAAATGACACCAAGAAATTAAATTTCCTTGACGACAGGAATACGAGTGTTATTAAGGAATAATTCAGGATCGATTCTTCACATTTTGAAATGCTTTCGAGTAATTTTCTGAAGATGAATCAACAGAGCAGTGTAAACGTGCCATGCTGGAAATTCCAAGACATTACATTCCATTATTTGATTTAATTTCAGATGTGATAATTGTATATTTTCCAACAATCGCAAATCAAAAGGTTTAACTGTCTTTGGTTTACGCTTATACACGTGTTCATATTTCTGATTTCTGTCATTTCGGAAATGACACTGTGTGCAGGATTTTTAGGATTAGAATTAAATTAAGTAATGAAGCGCAAGTTTCTTTCGTCGTAAATATAAAGATGGCCCATTGGCTTCAATGTAAAGTCTCTCCACAAGAGACTCATGAAAGCTCCAAGGGACAGTCGGAGTCCCTGGCTGTGGACAACGACTAGCAACTGGAGATATGATCTTCTGGCAGAGCCGTAAACAATGCTGCCATAATCTAATTTCGATCGTACCAGCAATCTATAAATTGTTATAAAAATTTCTATCAGCTCCCCTGTCGGTATGGGATTAAAATTTCAAAAGGTTAAGAGATTAAAAAAAAAAAGTTTTTACATATTTATTATGCGGTAAAAAAAATATAACTTGCTGTCAAATATGACACCAAGAAATTAAGTTTCCTTGACGACAGGAATACGAGTGTTATTAAGAAATAATTCAGGATCGATTTTTCACATTTTGAAATGCTTTGGAGTAATTTTCTGAAGATGGCTGTTTTGCATTTTTTTGCGAAGGTGTCTGAAATGTCTCTTTTGTTTGTTATTATTGAGTCATTAGATTTTAAATAATTTACTCTTGTTAAAGAAATTTTACCGCTATTTGTTCTAATGGCTGACCTAACATTTTTGACGAAAGTTTTGAATACCTCTCGATTAACCCATAAGCCACCGCCTTGTAGGTTATGTAACAGAATAAAGTTAAGGAGTATCAAGCACGGTTTGTATCAGAGAAGTTGATACATGATGACAGCTAGGTCTTGGCATGTCCAGATGATTGATCGTACCGGGTCCATACGACCCGTCTACACGGAATACGGGGTCAAAAACGGTGTATTACATCCCAATATCTATAATCTATAGTTAATGTTTTATTATATTATACAAATAAATGTGCATTCTCTTCTCCTCACAACCAAACATTAGATATTATGTTACATTTTTCATTTATTTAATTTTACAATATCAATAACGTAAAATAATTGAGTTTGTCTATTGCTGGTTTCTATTCTCTTTATAGCCAAAATAAATAACCTTACCGGCACTGCAAAGAAAATCTCTTCTTCGCTACTAAATATGTCTTCGTTTATAACATCCGGAAATATTGAGTAAAAACAGATTAAGACTTCTTCGTTTAACTTTGGCAATTATACTTATCCCTCTCGACGATCCCTGGATTGAACCAGTATCTCGCGTTTGAAAAATAAATAATGTATTGTTCAATATAGGATCGTCTTGTCTACTTTACTTAACTCAAGTGTAGGAGATTTAGGGAATTACTACTCCTGCTGTTGCTGGGGTGGTTGTTGTTGTTGCTGGGCTGTTGTTGGTGGTGGAGCTGCTACATGCACTTCTGTCATTGAAACATGCATACGTTAATATTATGTTATTAAACATTAAATACGACTTTAGATTTAACTTATAAATACAATAAACTCTTAATGCAGCAAGAGTTGGTAACGTTGTGAAATTACACGAGCTAAAATCAGGAGCTATCGTTTACTTCCTAGTAACACTAGTAAGATGTGCTAGTAGGGTGTATAAAATAGAAAAAGGCTTTGTGTAGTAAAGTTTTCTATTTCAACACAGATTACATATGTTATTATTATACGACATTCCGTATTGAATATGTTTATGTTAATTAGGTTTATCGTTCCACCAACAGTATTTCAGTTATCTGGAGATGGCGTCCACTTGAAACATATATAGCGCTGCCTTCGTTGTGTTGTCCTGTCATACTGCTGCAAAGGACATGTTGAATTCTTTATCATTACATTTTCCACAAATATATTAATAAACGAAAGGCAAAAATTTAAAGAAAAAATAAAGAAAACAAACAAAAACACAATAAGAATATATTACTCAGTTATATGAGCATTGCAACATATGCCAATATTTGAAAAGGCACAGGTCAAAGGTGTTCACATGCAAGCCGAATGTAAGAACAAATCTGTTATGAGTTATTTGGCAAAATGAACCAAACCCAACAGTTATCTCCTTAGAACGGTCAGTCGGCAAAAGGGACTGATGTTAAACCGGTTTTACAGACCTTAAACATCGCAATTCCTAAGTGGTTTCTCAAAAGCAAACAATGAAAAGAAATTAGATCTATTAGAATAAAAATTCTCCAAGCGATGAGGTTTTCTGAACAAAATAGTATTTAGAAGACAGAAGTGTTATTTTTAATAGAAAATCTGAACAAAATTGTTCATTGTTAGTGAAACTGTTTGAATCAAGAAAGAAAAAAGTGACAAGCACAAACGGCTGCAACATCCCGTCAATGTGAAGATGGAACTGAGGAACCGATGTCAAACGTCTAACAAATGAAATACACGTAACAATCCTAACAGAATGGGAAAAAAAACGGTATGACTTATTAGCGGATATGAATTCATATCCCCGGATATTAATCTTGGGGTGCGGATATGAATGTAAAAATCAATATTTAAGAGTCTTTCTTTAGATTTTTCTGTGTTTATATGTTCTTTTCCGTATTAAGTGGTATATGAAATAATTTAGATTAAGTATTTTTATAATTAGATAGATAAAGTAAAACATATAGATCTTTATGCATATATGTGAATTCATATCCGTGGTCACTAAGGGTACGGATATGAACATTGAAATTGGTCATCTTTACATTATTATTGCATTTAAATATAGCCGCACCACAGTTCATATGGATCGTGGACATGGGGGATGAGGGTACGGATATGAAGGTTAATATTATTATCTACAAATTAATTTTTAGTTTTCTTTTTTACTTTGAAACAATAGTATTAATTTTAATTAATGAAACCCCCTTTCATGAAACTATACACGCATTTACATAATTATTGTATATAAATAAAGCCGCAACAAAGTTCATATCCGTGGTGATGTAGGGGACGGATATGAACGTTAAAAGCATTATCTGAAACTTAATTTGTAATATGCTTGTTTACTTTGGCGCAATGTCATTATTTTTAACTCCCTATAATGAAAGTGTAGATGCCTTTACACAAATGTTGCATATAAATATAGCTGCACCAGAGATCACATCCGTGGACATAGAAGAGTACGGATATGAAGTTAAAATCTACAACTTAAGGAGGGATGAGGGATTTGCAGGCATTTTTGTTGATACTGTGCAGCGACATTTCTATCATTATAGCACAGGGGCACTTATGAAGTGCCCAGGGATTGAACCCGGCCGGCCAATTATACTGGCACCGACGAGTCAGGCGTAATGCTCTCCCTAAGCCCCGAGCGTGGAAAGGCACTACTACCAATTTTTAAAGTCTTTGCTTTGACCCGGCCTTGGTTTGAAGCCGCGGCCTCCCGAAATCTACAACTTAATTTGTTAAATTGTTGTTTACTTGGATGCAATATTATTCTTTTTAGTTAATAAAACTCCTTTTCATGAAAGTTTACGCACCTTTACATAATTATTATACATAAATAAAGCCGCAGTGTTCATGTCATGTATTCATGTATGCCATGTCCGTGTCTTGTTTCCCCATGTCCGTGTCCTGTATCACCATGTCCGTATCATGTATCACTATGTCCGTGTCGTGTATCACCATGTCCGTGTCCTTTATTCCCATGCCCGTGTCCTGTTTCACCATATCCGTGTCACGTATCGCCATGTCTGCGTCATGTATATACATGTTCCGTGTCCTCTATCACTTTGTCCCTGTCCTGAATCGACATGTCCGTGTCCTGTATCGTCATGTCCGTGTCCTGTATCGTCATGTCCGTGTCCTGTATCACGTTTTACCATGTCCGTGTCCTGTATCGCCGTGTCCTTTAAACCCATGTCCGTGTCCTGCATCCCCATATCCGTGTCCTGCATCCCCATGTCCGTGTCCTGTACCACCATGTCCGAGTCCTGTATCACCATGTCCGTGTCCTGTATCACCATGTCCGTGTACTTCATCCCCATGTCTGTGTCCTGTATCGCCATGTCCAAGTTCCTTATCGTCATGTTCATGTCATGTATCCCCATTTCCATGTCCTGTATTATTATGTCCATGTCTTGTATCTCCCATGTACATGACTAACAGCCCCATATCCATATCCTGTATCCCCATGTCTATATCCTGTATCTCCAGTTAATATCCCGTATCCCCATACCTGTATCAAATACCTCCCCGGTCACATTTCATATATCCATATCAATTACAATTTATCTCCATAACTGTATCAAATATTTCATATTTCTTATTCGGTACCAGTATTTCATATCATATATAAAACAATGTTGCAAGAAAAGGTGGTACCAATTTTCAAATCGTATCCCTTATGCCCATGGGCATGTATATTTGTGTAGAGATATTGTTTACAATATATTATTAAAAAACGGTATTTTTAGTGATAATGGTTTGATATTTTTAATTGGTTATGTTACAATTACCAAAGGTATAACAATAATGGAGACATTAATTTCGTTATTTCGGTTTTTCTGTCTATATCCTGCATATCCTTCGTGTCTAAGGATATGAACTATGGTATGCCTGTTGATATGTTCACTAATAACGATTATGTTTAGACTTGTAAAGTTTTAAAGATTTTTTTAAAATAGCTGATTTGCATCAAATTAAACAGATATACAACTAACAATGTTGTATATATTGTCAATGTTGCATATATTGTTTTGATCTGTATTCTGTAAGTCCGCAGATATAAATTGTATTTACTTTTACATTTCGTCATTATAAAAACATTGATATCAATACGAACATACATTATTCAAATGATTATTTACATCACAAAATGTAAAAAATCTCCCCGTGCATGTAATCTATATTGTCATTCAATTCATCCTATAAGGATTGTTACGTGTATTTCCTTTGATGGACATTGAACTTTGGTTCTTCCATTTCATCTTTACATGAACAGAATGCTACAACCATTTCTTTGTCTCTGGTCATGTTTGTTCATGATTCAGAAAGTTAATTTATTTGTGGTCAACCATTTTTGTGTTGTTGTTTTTTTAAATCGAAATAATACCATATTCCTTTTCTGAACACTATGTGGACATTATTTTTCGATGACGTCACTACTTTCGTCATAACGTATAGAAAATATCAGCGCATGGACATTTTGTTTTTAAATAGATCGTTTTCTTTTCGTTGCTTGCATTTGAGAAACTCGTCAGGAAGTGCGAGGTTAGAGCTCTGTAAAACCGGTTTAAGCACCCCAGTCGGTCCATATTGCCGACTGACCGTTCCAAGGTGGTAACTGTCGGGTTTGATCTTTTTCTTAAATGACTCATCACAGATTTGTTCTTACTTTTCGCTTGGCTTGCATGTGAAATACCTTTGTTCTGTGCCTTTTCAGAGTTTGGTATATGTTGCAATACTCATAGGATTTTGTCATATATTCTTATTACATATTCATCACAGAAATGTCACAAAGTTTGGCGTGTGTACAAATCCGCATCTCTTATTAGTAGCCGCTGATTTTTGTGTACCTGCATTTGCATGTTTCTTAACGATGAACCATTAGGTAAAGACGGTTAGATAGTTCTTACACAGTTTTTGTTCATTAAAGAATTGGTATCCTTAATAGAAAATGGTAGAAATATAGGTTACAACACAGTAGGCAGTAATGTTGTCGGTTTATATGTTTACCATGTACACAAAATGATAAATACCGATTATTATATTTTAAGGAAGCGTTATTTAGCCTTTTAAACTTAAGAATTAAATTTAGTAATGCAATATCAACGTTATTGATATAACAGAAAAGAAACCACGATGTTAATACAGATTTTCAGTGTTTAACGTTCATGCCGTTTGTACAAGGATATAAACTTCGGTTTGGCTTAACATAAAACGGATACGGCTTACCTTATAGCTTTTTTCATTAAATAAATCAGTTATAGTTGTATGTTATACGAAAATACCCAAGTAAAATTACTGTATTGATAGAAGATGCAATAAACTTCATACAAAACACATAAATTTAACATAAACGGGTGTAAATAATTATTTTTGCGTTCATATCCATACCTTGTATGTCTACGGATATGAACTCAGGTGCGGTTGTGGGTATATTTAATAAAAACAATTATGTTAAGACTGTTAAGTAAAATTTCATCAAAGTGGTTAAGTGACTTTATTATTTTTTATATTTACAAAATCTTAAGAAAAACACCATAAAGTGTTGAAGATAGTTTAATGTTCATATCCGTACCTCGTATGTCCACGGATATGAAAGTCTGTGGGGCTATCAGTATATGTATTTTTAGTAAGTGTATAAAAATAGGATTTACCTCTGTCGAAGGATGCAAAAACATTAAAACTATTTATATTTCTTTACAATTAACGGTAATATTAAAAAAAGTGTTGTACATGGAACTCTTATTGTTCATATCCGTACTCTGTTTGTACACGGTTATGAATTTTAACATGTTTCTTTTTATTACATCAATCACAATTACATTTATTATGAAAATACCTAATGTAAATTAATTTTATTTATAGAAAATACACTTATGTTACTAAAAAACATAAATATAACATAAATGAGAGTAAATAATGATTTTACGTTATTATATATGTACCCAGGATTCACATCCGCGGATATGAATTCATATCCGGTAAATAGTCATACCCTGAAAAAAGGACAACATAGATTATTCAATAGATTACATGCATGGGGAGATTTTAACGACCGCCATACTGCACGAATAACTTTGTTGTAATCATGAATAAGAATACAGGGCAAAGTCCTATGAGCATTGCAACATATACTACAAATCGTCGGTAAAAACACATTAAGCCCGAAGTAAGAACACGTCAAATTACCCTTCGTCCCCTATGATTAGTTATGTGTATCTAATCAGTGGATTAGTTATGAATATCTAATCAGTGAGAGCCCGCAACCGGTGAGAAAATAGTTTCTTTAGACAATAGTATCAGCGCTGTTATTACGCATTGAAATAAAATACGGTAGTTTGGGGAAAAAACACAACAAAAACAACAGCGCATGCAGACGGGATTTTTTAAAACATATCAGCGCTTTGATAACACTACATCCTTCCGCCATATTGAAGTCTTTGCCTTATAATTTTAGCATAATAATGTTTCTATGAGAACATATCTAAGAACATGAGATTATATTTGAAGATAAACTAAACATGTTTACAAAATCCCATTTTTCTTCAGCCTCCCACCTTATGGACTGTAAAAAATAGCAAGTATTACTGATGATCCATCAATATACACATTTCCAATTTATGCCTGGACTTTCGTAATCAAAAAAGCGCATGAAACAACAAATATAAGTTCCTCTCTAGCCAGAAATTATGTATCTGAATGAACGTACAAAAATATTAATGAAAGTTGAAAAAACATAAATGTTTGAGTACAGATACTCACGGAGTTTGACCAATTTACTGGCGTTAGTGTTGCGTCCATTGAAAGAACACAGAGTACATTTTTATCAAGTTGTTTCTTTTTAAAAATTATAGGGCAGTGAAAATTCAGTGCTTAAATGACATTATCTATCCTGCAACTATCCTGCAACCGATTGAAGATGTTTGATCCGCAACCGTTCTAATATGGAGACGGCCTAGATTAAAACCTGATGTTCTGTAATGGCGACTTCCATCGTGACAGCGAAGATGAAGAGGGCTGAAAAAAATGACGGTTAGAATTTAAATTCTCACCTTTTACTAAAACAAGTGGAAAAAACACAATATATTCGCATGATTTTTTTCTCTTTTAGCAATGTTGAAATGAACAAACTCTTTAAGTATTTGTGTAACAGAACCATGACCAAGTACATAGAAATCACATTCCTAAATGTTTGTGTCACAATATATATTAAAGAATTTTTGAATTTAAGTGAAGGTGAATCAATTCTTTGAACAGAAAAAAAATACAGATCAAAGAAATTTTCATTTCCGCAAAGAAGTTTTCATTTCTTCACATAGTGAAGTCTAACATTAAAAGGCTTCACAAATTAACCATAACAACTGTAAAATGGCCAAAGTGTAACCGTTGTTTCAAGTTTTTAATGAGAAAAAAAAATGTTTATTTTTAAGCCATTAACTCTTTCCTTTAACATAACATTTCTAGCTCAACGTTAAAAAAACATTAAAAAATTGTCATCAATACTATTTATTTATTGGGTTTATCGTCCCACCAACAGTATTTCAGTTATCTGGAGACGGTCATCAATACTATTGCTTAGGTTTGAGTATTTGAAGAGAAAAAAGTTCTTTGAATATGCCTATCGTAAAACAAAGTAAGTGTGTAAATTTTACCAGTATTCATAATCTTTATAAGTATTTGGGTTACATTCGGGACATTTTTAATATGACATTTGATTCATGTGAGTATCAGTACAATCCGGAATCTTTCCAGGTAATAAACTCATCGAAAGAATCCGGAATCTTTCCAGGTAATTAACTCATCGAAAGACTATCACACTCAAAACTGTCTTGCGCATTTTCACATTGAATTGGATTAGTATTTGGCTGAATCATCTATGTTATAATTGTCAAGTTGTGCAGACTGAAAATCCCAATCATAATCCATAGCACCTTACAGATTTTGTGGAAATAAAGATGGTTCGGTCTCTTGTTGTCAGTTTGAGTCAGCAAAGAGCTCTTTTGGGGCGTTAACAAACACACCGGGAGAGGGAGATCTTGTGTGCTCGTTGCATCCTTCTAGAACGTTGTAATGAGGACATTTTTTAAGTACTCCCCTGAATTTCGTATGTATCATACTGTTTTTCTGGGTTTTGACAAGCTGTCGATACCTTATCAGAGGACGTTATGCTTTGCTTTTGCGTTACCCAGTAAGAGTTTCGTAAGCTCGTCCGCTCTGCGTTTTTGTTGTGTTTCTTTTCAATTGTCGCTCGTGCGCATCGCTGCATAAATGATGAATGATAACAGATTCTGTCATCCACATATTACAAGCGGCACAGAATATTTTTTACAGCGCGA
Source organism: Sinonovacula constricta (assembly GCA_007844125.1). Classification (NCBI taxonomy): domain Eukaryota; kingdom Metazoa; phylum Mollusca; class Bivalvia; order Cardiida; family Solecurtidae; genus Sinonovacula; species Sinonovacula constricta. Next base: position 17,831,305 of record CM017564.1, read on the forward strand.
TGTTTTTGCAGTAAGACTCAAACACTTCAATTGTGTTATTTGTGCAAAAGAAAGGAGTGTCTCTAGGATTGTAGGTTTTCACTTGGACGAAGCCTGCAATAATTGAGCACTGCGATGTAATGCATATATACACGCGTGTGCATTCGAATGTAAAATAGCGAGTTATTATAGAGATTATTCCCAAACTTGTAATGCAATATATCGCGAGCGTATTTTTCATGTTAATTGCTTTGCAATGCTCAATAATTGTAGGTTGTTTTTTTGCTGATTCGGTCTTTTTTCTTTAATCCGTCTTTTTTCTCCTATTCAGCTTATTTATAAAGGTCACCTTTATTCAAGAGGGGACACAGATTTGACTAATGATTGGTGACATTTTAAATGACAAAAAGCAGGTTAACCTTTGCTATGTAAAGTGGATGAAATTACACACATTTCTGACCCGTGTATACTGTTTATAAGTCGACCACGAGTAACAATCCACGATATAAGTCACAGTGTAAAGACCCGAGCTCACGGAAATGTTAAAGTGAGACTTCTGTTTTAAGTATTAAAAAATGACGTACATTAAATAGCTTTACGTCCGTATATTGCGGTAGAAAACATGCCATATAAAGTAAACATAAATTAACAATAATATAGCATTTAGCCATTAATTTTTACTGCAATATTTTTTTACTATTTAAAAACAGATTTTTAAAGAGTCAAATTACCTTTACACGTTTTCAGCAAGTGCAATTCTCATTAGGCAATGTTTTACCATCCAGTATGGTCTTCCTATCAAGTAATCAGGGATTTCTTCATTTACATTAATGGGGCAATCCACTTAATGTTCTCTTGGACATTACAAGAATTGGGTATAAAAATATTTGGCTCACATACAGTAACAGTATTGCTGATTCTTTTTAATTAATTTATATAAAAAAATAATATTTAATAATTTGATATGTTGAATCTGATTTGTAAGGAGGTTTCGAAAAGAATATTTGATTTTAAAATCTAACTATTACATTTTATGAACTTTAAAAAGTAAATGCGTATTTAATGATATTAGGTTCAATAGTCTTAGTTACACTTAGTTAACCAGTATAGCATGAAAGATAAAGTCTTTGATATACCTCTTCTTCAGTTGATGGAAGACACTCCTCAACAGCACTTCGAGCAGTGTTGCAATCCCAATCACTTTTCTGTCAGAAAAGTGTTGATGTTTTAAATTGTTGTGGAGCCTTTCTAATCCATTGTTGGTTGTTATGGCAACATCTGCTTTCTGATAACACCTCACCCATTTTTTCAAGTGAAACAATGCTGAGATTGGTTGAAAAAGTGTCTATCCCCTGAATTTGAATGTATATACTTACTGTCAAGGACTTTCTTAGATGTCACCTGATATAACCTAATAAAATACTGTTGTTGAGTAAATATTACCAAATTTAGCATACTTAGAAATAGAGATGTTTAGTTGACAAAGGCTTAATTTGAAAAGATTTAAACAAACTTATAAGTAAAAATGATATGAAATTAGAATTTATGGCTTTATAAAGTTATAAATATTTTCTCTCTTACAAATCCTTAAAAAAATGATAAAACATGCTCAATATTTATTTATATAAACTCGTTTGACGGTATTTTTTAAAAGAAATCAACATTGTTGACAGACAGCAATGTTTTATTAAAGTAGTTTTTCACATTTGTCTCTATGCGCGTGTTTCTCAAAAATGTTAAAAGATAAAGCTGAAATTCGTCCACTGTAACCGAGTCTGCCATTTGATCATCCCCTGTTTTACATACTTGGGCTCTTTCACTTTATGATCAGCTCTCCTCAGCCATCTATTACAGGTTTGCAGACGGTGAAATGCACACAGGTGATCCTGTGGTTCTAGCAATAGAATCAGTAGGAACAATGACACAGGTGACCCTGTGGTTCTAGGAATATAATCAGTAGGAACAATGACACAGGTGACCCTGTGGTTCTAGGAATAGAATCAGTAGGAACAATGACACAGGTGACCCTGTGGTTCTAGGAATAGAATCAGTAGGAACAATTACACAGGTGACCCTGTGGTTCTAGGAATAGAATCAGTAGGAACAATCACAGAACCTCACTTAAGTCAGTTTAAAGAAAAAAGACTGCCGCTATTTTAATAATAACCGTCTATTTGACTTGAATACAATTTGCATAGAATTTGCAATATTTACAAATAGCATCAGGATTGATAAAATCTTGTTATTTTTCTAAACAAGAAAGAAAGAAATGGTCTTCAAAAATGTAAGAATAAAGTTAATTTCAAGAGACCATTGTTAAAACAAATTTGAGAGTCAAAATAAAGACAATATATACATTAAGGTCTTACCAGGAACAAGATTGCTAAAGCTCCAATTTCTCTTTCATCTAAGTCAGTCATGTAGTGTTTGGATCACCATGAGGGGTTTTCTCATTTTACAACAGCAAGTGTTTCCTTAATGCTGTTTGTGGTTTTCTTGCTCTGTCAAAGGTACAGCAGCAACCTGATAGTTGGCATTTGTCTTCACTGCCACAACGAACAAGGGGAGTTCAAACTTTGTAGTTGAATATGTTCCATTCAACAGGGTCACTTCCGATCTCTCTGTAGACCCAGATAATTTAGAAGTGTTTTTGTATGAACAAACAACAAACGAAATGACTTGTTTTTATAGCTTGATAATACAACCTGAAGAGTATTTCGTCACTTCATTGTACGTGTTTGTTAGTGCCCAGATCTGTGTAAACGCCCGGTGTGTTAATCAGATAATTGTGTATGTTGCCGTGTTCCACCGATGGCCACTTTGTAATATTACTTTACAAAGCAGACTATTAATGTATGGATCTGTAATAATTATTCCATCTACATTATTTTTTGTCGATACCTTTCTTGTGCAACTGCGTCACGGGCAAGAAAATACTTCGAAATCTGCTCTTTGTCCTTTGGTTCCGCCCTGACTCTTTTGCCAACCGGCGAGAGCGCATGCGCGGGAAATTTAAAATCATAACAAAAACAGTCAACCCGTCGATACATCCTCTTTTTTTGTTAAGTGTTGTGCATTACATAAACTTAGGTACACATCTTTTGAAAAAAAAGTCATAAATAAGAATAATTATATATGACAACGTCCTATGAGCATTGCAACATGTACAGAAATTTGAAAAGGCACAGGACAAAGGAATATGCTGATAGTAAATAAACTAACTTTTGGAATCAATAAAAAGAAAATGACCAGAGAAAAGTAAATGGTCGTAGCGTCCTGTTCATGTGAAGATGGAATTGAGAGTCCAATGTCCATCAAAGGAAGTACACGTAACGATCTCTTTTAGGATGGATTAAAGTTTGATGTCAATAATATATCTTACTCTTATACAGCACACGCTATCAATAATATATCTTACTCTTATACCGCAAAAGCATTCAATAATATATCTTACTCTTATACCGCGCAAGCTATCAATAATATATCTTACTCTTATACCGCAGAAGCTATCATTAATATATCTTACTCTAAAACCGCACAAGCTGTCAATAATATATCTTACTCTTATACCGCAAAAGCATTCAATAATATATCTTACTCTTATACCACACAAGCTATCAATAATACGGCCCTGCCGGTAGGGGCCTTAGAATTCTCCGGCTGCCGCTACCTGTAGCGGGGTAAGAACCCTCCAAAGGTAGCCCACCTGTTTGCCTTGGGTGGCGACCCTATATCTCCACGACAAGGGGATCCTGGTGGTTGAGGTCTTTGTTGGCTTGTCAGGATATTGACATATAAGTCGACCCTGACCAACACACTACTTTGGCCCTAAGTTGTGGGGTAGACGGGCGGGGTACTGGTCCTGTATCCTCAATCGGCTTACCCCACGGCCGGTGCTGGGTTATCTTTAACTCCCTTTCGTCCCACTTTCTTGCCTCCGACTTTCCACTCCTTTTCTGTCTTCAGATATACCGTGTTCCGTAAACTCATTCTCTCATGTTTTCCCCTATTAACTATAACCCAGCTGCCGGTCGACACCCCTTAACGGATCAATCTGACATTTTGTATGCTTTATTGTATATTTTATGACAGAGTATCGCATCCTGGTATCACTAGCGTTGGGAGGTCGGACATCCACTCCCATAAGACGCCCCCTTGTTGGGCTCCGCGGAGGGTGGTGCGCCAGGATGCTGAATTATTATATTAAACTCTCATGGAACGAAAACGTAAATGCAAAGACCCTATCCCTACTTTATCGTCAGAAGATTCCGAATTCGAAACACCTACAAGCACGTGCTTTCCTCACTTCATTGTTGTGGAATCGACCGAGAAAAAACCGATCACCAAAGTATCCCCTTTTGTCATAGAAAAATCAATCAAAGGTCTTATTGGCAGTGTTGTATCTGTCAAAAAACTAAAAAATGACTGCTTACTAATTGAAACTGATCGTAAAACCTACTCAGATAAACTTCTAAAACTCACAGAATTTTGTTCTTTAAAAGTTAAAACTTACCCCCACTCTTCTCTGAACTCGTCGAAAGGCGTAATTCGATGCCCTGACCTTGCTGGTGTCTCTGTGGAAGATATCCTCGGAGAACTCACGCCACAGCAGGTAACACTTTTGTTCTAACTTTCGCAAACCCATCACTCCCTACTTCGATTAAGGTCGGTTATCTCAACGTGAAAGTGCAGGTGTACATTCCAAATCCACTTAGGTGTTTTCATTGTCAGAAGTTTGGCCACCACGAGTCCCAGTGCAAGGACGACGACCATTGCTCACGTTGCGATGAAGTGTCCGCCAGCACAGGGAAGACGTATGTCCCAACCCACTGAAATGTGTTAATTGTTCTGGACCACATGAGACCAAATCCAGGGATTGCCCTGCCTGGAAACTGGAAAAGGAAGTACTAAAAATAAAGTACACAAACAACATCTCCTTTCCAGAAGCCATGAAGTTGGCAAGAGACAAGGCAACTCCTGCTAGAGGCGCAACATATGCCTCAGCAACAAAACAAAGCATCTCAGAGCACAAGGACAATTTCACCCAGTATGAGGTCCCGACTGGTGACTAAACTGCTGACAAAATCATAATTCCTTCAAAATATAAGGTATCGAAATCTTCTCAGACTCAAACTTCTTCCTCAATCAAAAACACTGCCCCTTCAAGTGATTCTGTAAAGAATAATTCAAAGGCCCAAAACAAGCCTGCAGCCAAGGACCAGGTCTCCTCTTAGGAGACACCTGGTCCTTCGGGGCGGAGAAGAGGACATAGTCCTCCCACTGCTCCAAACACTCGGGTGATAAACACCCATCAAAACAAATTTGAGTGTCTAATCGAGGCTCCATTGGACAGCAAAAAAACACCAAGGTCACCTGTAAAAGCACCGAAAATATAGTCTACAAGAACTAAGTTTAGCAATCCCATGAATAATATAATCATTCAGTGGAACTGTCGAGGTCTTAAGGCCAATTGCAATGAAATACTCATTCTGTTATCTACACTAAATCCTGCTGTGCTTTGTCTTCAGGAAACCTTTCTTAAAGACTCTGATAAATTCAATTTTAAGGGTTATACTTGTTATAATCATGTAAACCTACATAAAGTTGTAACTATTTGCTCAGTTTATCTTCCACCGAATTCAAATGTATCTATAGATGATTTAGATAATCTTATTAACCAGCTGCCTACTCCATATATACTCGTTGGAGACTTCGATGGTCATAACCCGCTATGGGGATGTTGTGACTTCAATAATATGGGCAAGACGATAGAAAACTTTATTGCCCATAATGACATATGTCTGGCCAATAATAAAAAGCCAACTTACTTGCACCCCGCAACTGGGCATTATTCATCGTTAGACTTAACATTGTGTCACCCCTCTATGTATTTAGATTACACTTGGGATGTACACGATGACCTTTGTGGAAGTGATCACTTTCTTATAATACTTACAAACTGTACTTCGCCAATAGGCGACGATAATCCTCGTTGGAAGATGGGCAGAGCAAACTGGGACCTGTTCTCAGCACTTTGTTCTGCAGAACTTGTCCCAACTTCAGTAGAAAATGTAGATGACAAAATTGTCGCATTTTCAAACACTTTGCACAATATTGCAGAAAGGTGTATACCTAAGACCTCGACTAAATCAAAACGTAATAAGCCTTGGTTTAATGAAGAGTGTAAAAAATCTATTCGTAAACGTAGGGCGGCATTAAAGCAATTTGATGTTCGACCTACCGATACAAATCTTAATAACCTTAAAAAAGAACGGGCTCAAAGTCGCCGGACTATTAAACATACCAAAAGATCATCTTGGCAAAAGTATGTTTCAAAAATAAATGGCAAGACTTCCATCAAAAATGTTTGGTCTGCTATTAAAAAGATTAGCGGTAAACCATCATATTCAACTGTTAACCACCTTAAAGCAAATTGCACCGTAATAACAGATAAACAAAACATTTCGAACACACTGGCTGAAAATTTTGCCCAAAATTCCTCATCGGCTAACTACACGCCTCAATTTCAAACCTTTCAAACACTCTGCCGAAAGGGAAAAGGTTAATTTTAAATCTAATAATAACGAAACTTACAATCAATCATTTTCCTTGAAAGAGCTTAAAGAATGCTCTAAATAAATCGCATGATACCGCTGCTGGCCCAGACGACATACCGTATCAATTCTTAAAACATTTACCAATTCGATCTCTAAACTTACTTCTGTCAATCTTAAATGAAATTTGGATATCCGGTAAAGTACCCGATTCTTGGAAAATGCCTACATTATTCCACTTCATAAACAAGGTAAAGACCCAACATATACTTAAAGCTATAGACCTATTGCTTTGACGAGCTGTATTTGTAAAACCTTAGAACGAATGATCAATCATAGACTTGTCTGGTATATTGAGTCCAACAACTTAATTTCAGAATATCAAAGTGGATTCAGACACCAACGTAGCACAGTCGATCATCTTGTTCGTTTAGAAACACTCATTCGTGATGCCTTCATCAAGATGGAACCGGCCCTGCCGGAAGGGGCATAGAATTCTCCGGCTGCCGCTACCTGTAGCGGGGTAAAAACCCTCCAAAGGTAGCCCACCTGTTTGCCGTGGGTGGCAACCCTGTATCTCTGTGATGAGGGGATCCTGGTGGTTGAGGCCTTTGCTGGCTTGTCAGAATATGACATATAAGTCAGTTCTGGTCAACACACTACTTTGGCCCTAAGTTGCGGGGTAGACGGGCGGTTATATTGATCCGGTATAACCAATCGGCTGGCCGCGTTGTTCATAGATTACTACTATTTCCCTATTGTATACACTTACTTAGTCCTCCTACTATCCACTCTAATTTCTGCTTTTTTCTTTATTGTATACCGTGTAACGCAACCCCCTCCCTCTTATTGTCTTCTTTTACTTATAATCTAGTGGACAGCCGGCTATACGGATCAATCTGGCATTATTTACATTTTGTATTTCATGTCAGAGTATAACATTTTAGTATCACTGGCGATAGGAGTATGGAAATCCGCTCCAGTTTTATCGTCCCCTTGTTGGACTCCGAGGCGGGTGGTGAGCTAGAATGTCGAACCTTAAAATCTTCACATATGGCTCATAAACGTAGGTGCACTGACCCAATCCCAACAATTTCATCGGACGACTCAGACAAAGAGAATGCAGAGACTATAAGTCCAAGCTTCCCTCACTTCATTGTCATCGAGGCAACGGATAAAGAACCTATCACCAAACTTTCCCCTTTCCTAATCCAAAAAACTATTCAATCAATCATTGGTACTGTCGATAACATCAAAAAACTAAAAAGCGAACAGCTCCTTATTCAAACTAGCAGAAAAATTATTTCGGACAAACTTTTAAAATTAACAGAATTTGCTGGAAAAAAAGTAAAAACATTTCCCCATTCTACTCTTAACTTTTCTAAAGGTGTCATCCGTTGTCCCGATCTGTCTGGAGTCCCAGAAAGTGAGATTCTTGCTGAGCTCACACCACAAGAAGTGTCTGGAGTTCGCAGGATTTCATTTCCAAAAGACGGCACTCGCATTCCCACCAACACATTCGTACTAACATTTTCAACTCCCCACCTTCCAAAATCAATCAAAGTTGGATACTTGTCAGTTAAAGTTAATGTTTACATCCCTAATCCCCTTCGCTGTTTTCAATGCCAAAAATTCGGACACCATGAATCAAAATGCAAAGGTGACATCATCTGCAAACGATGCGGCGAGGAAACGTATGACCACCTCGGACCTCATTGTGAAAAGCCACCGAAGTGTGTTAACTGCGCTGGACCCCATGAATCCACATCCAAAGACTGTCCGCGATGGAAAAAAGAAAAAGAAGTTCTTAAAATAAAATATTCACAAAACATCTCATTTCCAGAAGCCCGAAAAATTTTAGATAAACAATTTCAATCCGAAAGAACATACGCAAATGTTACAAAGAATCAACTGCACACTTCGGTCGGCATTGATGCCACAACACAATTTGAGAATGATGTCTCTTCCTCCGACAAAATAATCATCCCTACAAAATACAAAAGTAGTCCGTCTTCATCTTCTCAATCTACCAGTCCCCCTTCAACAAATTCCTCCTCTGCCCAACCTTCAGAACATACTTTAAAGACTCAGACGAAGGCAGAAAGAAAAGCTGCCGCGAAGGAAAAAGCTACAAGCCCTCCCGGGAAAACAAGAGGACCTAGTCCTCCCAATACCCGGGAGAAGAGAGTTGGCCGGTCCAACTCTATAAATAGATTTGATTGCCTGATGGAGACGGAATCTCCACCAGACAAAGACAAACCATCAAGGTCACCGATTAAAGCGCCAAGATAATCCATTTTAATACAATTTAATAATCCCATGAACAACAAAATATTACATTGGAATTGTCGGGGCCTTAGAGCCAATTTTAATGAAATTTTACTTTTACTGACCACTTTCAACCCTGCTGTGCTATGCCTTCAGGAGACATTTCTGAAGGAAAGTGATAATATTGACTTTAAAGGTTATTCTATATATAACCACATTCATACAATGTGCGATAGGGCGTCTGGAGGATCGACAATACTTGTCAACTCCAAACTGCCACATTCAAAAATTAACCTTAATACTGATTTACAGGCTGTTGCCATTCGTGTAACAGTCCATAAAGTCATTACAGTTTGCTCTGTTTACCTTCCACCTAATTCAGATATTCCAAAATCAAAATTAGATGATTTAATAAACCAATTACCGCCCCCTTATATTCTTGTAGGGGATTTTAATGGACATAGCCCATTATGGGGATGTTCCGATTATAATAATTTGGGTAAAACGTTAGAGGACTTTATTGCCCAAAATGATATATGCCTAATGAATAATAAAAAGGCAACTTACTTACATCCTGCTTCAGGACATTATTCATCTCTTGACCTTTCTTTATGTCACCCTTCTTTATATCTTGATTATAGTTGGGATGTACATGACGATTTATGTGGAAGTGATCATTTTCCTGTAATATTAACTAACGATTCTGTCAACTTAAATGACAATAATACTTATTGGAGAATGAACAGAGCAAATTGGGAATTATTCTCAATATTTTGTACTGAAGAATTGACAATTTCAACATTTGAGAATGCTGAAGATAAAATACATTCATTCTCAACAATTCTTCATAGCATAGCAGAAAAGTGTATACCTAAGTCCACGACAAAGTCAAAGCGTAACAAACCCTGGTTTAATGATGAATGCAAAACATCCATTAGGAAACGTAGAGCGGCACTTAAGAAATTTAATATTTGTCCTACTACTGCTAATTTAAATAATGTCAAAAATGAAAGGGCAAGGAGTAGGCGAATCATTAAACAAGCCAAAAGAACATCTTGGCAGAAATTTGTTTCTGGTATAACCAGTAAAACTTCAGTCAAAAACGTCTGGTCAACCATAAGGAAAATAAGCGGTAAATCTTCAGCCACAGTTAATCACTTAAAAACTAACGACTCAATAATAACAAACAAAAAAGAAATTTCAGACACCCTTGCTAAAAGTTTTGCTAAAAATTCATCTTCCGAAAATTATTCAAAAGAATTTCAAAATGTGAAGGAACAGGCTGAAAAAAATAAAATCAATTTTAAGTCGAACAATAATGAAAATTACAACCAACCCTTTTCTTTAAGAGAACTTACGGACGCACTTAACAAATCCCATGATACCGCTGCTGGACCAGATGATATTCCCTATCAATTTTTGAAACATCTGCCGCATACATCATTAAATTTACTTTTGTCTATTTATAATGAAATTTGGTTTTCCGGACAAGTTCCAAATTCGTGGAAAAATGCATTCGTCATTCCTATACCTAAACAGGGAAAGGATCCCACAGATCCTTCAAGTTACAGGCCAATTGCTTTGACTAGCTGTATTTGTAAAACTTTAGAACGGATGATAAATAATAGACTCGTTTGGTATCTTGAATCAAATAATTTACTCACAGAATTTCAAAGTGGGTTCAGAAACCAACGCAGTACACTCGATCATCTCGTTCGATTTGAAACTTTTATACGCGATGCCTTTATCAAGAAAGAACACCTCGTAGCGGTGTTCTTTGACCTTGAAAAGGCATACGATACTACATGGAAACATGGGATTTTAAAAGATTTAGGTGACCTTGGTCTCAAGGGTCGTTTACCCACATTTATTGACAGTTTTCTTTCTGACAGAAATTTTCAAGTTAAAGTTGGGTCTACTTTGTCTTCTGTTCGTAAACAGGAACAAGGTGTCCCTCAGGGCAGTATTTTGTCAGTTACTCTCTTTAACATAAAAATAAATAACATTGTTAAAACGCTAAATATTGGCGTAGATTGTTCACTATATGTGGACGATTTCCTTATATGTTATCGTTCTAAAAATATGAATACGATAGAAAGGCAATTACAGCAATGCCTCAACAAATTACAAACTTGGAGTAACAACAATGGTTTTAAATTTTCACCCACCAAAACAAACTGCGTACATTTCTGTCAGAAAATAACTTTGCACAACGACCCTGAGTTATTTCTTAATAACATTCGTATTCCTGTCGTCAAGGAAACGAAATTTCTTGGTGTCATATTTGACAGCAAATTGTCTTTTATACCGCATATTAAATATGTCAAATCTAAATGTCTTAAATCTCTTAACCTGTTGAAATTTTTATCCCATACCGACTGGGGAGCTGACAGAAAAGTTCTATTGCAACTGTATAGATCGCTAGTAAGATCGAAATTAGATTATGGTAGCATTGTTTATGGCTCTGCCAGGAGATCATATCTCCAGATGCTTGACGTTGTCCACAACCAGGGACTCCGTCTGGCCCTTGGAGCTTTCAGGACCTCTCCTGTAGAGAGCCTTTACGTTGAAGCTAATGAGCCATCATTATATCTAAGACGAGAGAAACTTGCGCTTCAGTTCATTACTAAAGTAAAATCTAACCCAAAAAATCCCGCATATAGTGTAATATTCGATCCTAAATACGAACATTTGTACGAGCGTAAACCAAAGGCAATTAAACCGTTTGGTTTACGCATGCTAGAAATCATACACTCATCACAACTAAATTTAAATCAAGTAATAGAAAATAATGTTTTAGAATTTCCACCATGGCAATTGAAAACTCCCGAAGTCGATTTATCTCTCAGTATAAATACTAAATCAAAAACAGACCCTCTCGTACTACGCTCAAATTTCATCGAACTGCGCGACAAGAAATACTCCAACTACGTCGAAATATATACTGATGGCTCAAAAGCAGATTCATATGTCGGCTGTGCTTCCGTAAGCAAAATTCATTGTTTTAAACAAAAATTACCACCCGATTCATCCATTTTTACAGCCGAAATTCAGGCTGTTAACCTTTCTCTTGACTTTATTTCTGATAATTCTGGCGATAAATTTGTAATATTTACTGACTCTTTGTCGGTATTACAGTCTATTAAAAATCTTAATTTTTCCAACCCCCTCATTAGAAAATTACTTTTAAAACTTAGTGATGTTTGTCTTAATAAAAATATTGTTTTCTGCTGGCTACCTAGTCATGTAGGCATCCGAGGAAACGAGGATGCAGATAAGAGTGCAAAATCTGCCTCAGCCCTTACTGAGACAGATCTTTGCATCCCATACACAGATTTTAAACCACTTATCAATCGATATATTTTAACCAAATGGCAAACAAGTTGGGATAATACTGTTTACAACAAATTACATGTAATTAAACCTTATGTCAGTGCCAATATCTCTACTTGCAGAGATAGTAGGCGGGAAGACGTAGCTCTGACCCGCTGTCGCATTGGACATACTAGGTTAACTCATTCATATCTTTTAAAAAGAGAAGTTCAACCTGAATGTGTACCTTGCCAGGAACCTCTTACAGTTAATCATATTTTACTACATTGTATTGACACAGATCATATTCGATCTAAATATTTTAATGTCAATAATATACACGAATTATTTAAGACGGTATCCGATGCTAAACTTGTTTGCTTTCTAACCGAGATTGGTATTCTTAGTAAGTTATAAATTTTTAAACTGTTTATTATGCTAACGTTATCCATTTTAACTGTTTAATATGTTAACCTGTTTTCATCATTCACATTTTTAACCTGACAGATTTTTATTTCTACTCACGTATTTTAGTTTTAACCTGATAATATTATACTGTCGTTAAACTTCAATGTATTCGGCGCCGTATGACCTATCATGTGTCGGTGTGCCGTAAAACCCAAAATACAAAATACAAGATGGAACACCTTGTAGCTGTGTGTTTCGATCTTGAAAAGGCTTATGACACGGCTTGGAAACATGGGATTTTAAAGGATTTAGGTGACCTTGGTCTCAGGGGTCGTTTACCAATTTTCATTGACAGCTTCCTTTCTGACAGAAATTTTCAGGTCAAGATTGGGTCCACCCTGTCATCTGTTCATAAACAGGAACAGGGTGTCCCCAAGGGTAGTATTCTATCTGTTACCCTTTTTAACATTAAAATAAATAATATTGTCAGAACCCTTCATGAAGGGGTTGACTGTTCACTTTTTGTGGACGATTTCGTTATTTGTTACCGCTCTAAAAATATGAGCACAATTGAAAGACAATTACAACAATGTCTTAATAAGATGCAAAAATGGAGCAACACCAACAATTTTAAATTTTCTCCAACCAAAACCAACAGTATACATTTCTGTCAGAAACGTGGTCTTCATGTTGACCCCGAATTGTTTTTAAATAACGTTCGTATTCTCGTCGTCCAGGAAACTAAGTTTCTTGGAGTCATTTTTGACAGTAAACTGACTTTTCTTCCACATATCAATTACATCAAGAAGAAATGTCTCAAGGCTATTAACTTGCTTAAATATTTATCCCATACAGACTGGGGAGCCGATAGGAAAACATTGTTACTTCTGTACCGTTCCCTAATTCGGTCTAAATTAGATTACGGAAACATAGTCTATGGTTCTGCCAGGAGGCCCTATCTCCAGATGCTGGACGTCATTCACAACCAGGGACTTCGTCTAGCTCTAGGAGCGTTCAGGACCTCACCAGTGAAGAGCCTTTACGTTGAAGCCAATGAACCATCATTAATCTTGCGTCGGGAGAAACTTTCTTTGCAGTATATAATTAAACTCGTGTCTAACCCCGATAACCCAACGTTTAATTGGGTTTTTCACCCTATACATGAAGAGCTTTATAATCAGCCATCAGACCTCATGGTTTAAGACTTAAAAATAGCATAAACACATCAGGTGTAAAACTCGAAAACATTTCTGAAAACCCCACAATTGAACATCCACCATGGCAACTCCGTTCTCCTGATGTGAATTTAGAACTCTGTAAAAATAAAAAGTCGAACACAGATCCTTTGATTTTACGATCTGAATTCCTCGAACTCCTTGACAAGTACTCTGATAACCTTCATATATATACTGATGGTTCAAAGACGGACACTCACGTTGGCTGTGCTTCCGTAAGTAATAGCCACTGCATTAAACAAAGACTTCCTAACAACTCGTCTATCTTCACCGTTGAAATCCGGGCTATAAATCTAAGCCTAGATTTCATTTCAGCAAAATTCCGGTGAAAAATGTTATATTTTTAGACTCATTATCTGTATTGCAGAGCATACATTCACTGAATTTTTCAAATCCACATGTTCGCACTGTCAAACTTCAAAGTTTATACGACACTAACGAAATCTCCTTCTGTTGGCTTCCTAGTCATGTAGGCATCCGAGGAAACGAAGATGCTGACAGGGGTGCAAAATCTGCCTCAGCACTCACTGACACAGATCTTTGCATCCCACACACTGATTTTAAACCACTAATTAACCGACATATTTTAACCAAGTGGCAACAAGTCGACGAGAAGACGTAGTTCTTACCCGCTGTCACATTGGACATACTAGATTAACTTATTCATATCTTTTAAAAAGAGAAGTTCAACCTGTATATGTTCCTTGCCAGGAACCACTGACAGTCAACCATATTTTATTACAGTGTATCGACACAGACCACATTCGGTCTAAGTATTTCAATGTCCATAACATGTACGAACTATTTAGGACAGTGTCGGATTCTAAACTTGTTTTCTTCTTGAACGAGATTGGTATTCTTAATAAGTTTTTTAAATAAACTGTTTATTACTGATCGTCATACTTTTTTTAAACTGTTTTATGTGTTAACCTGTTTTCAATTATAATTTATTTTTTTACCTGATAGTTTCTATAATTTTCTACAATTTGCATGCGTAGTTTGCTTTTAACCTGATTACACTCTGTTCACATTTAATGAATAAAGATGTATGATAATAGACACTGATGGCTGCATGATAATAGACGATGACAAATGTATGATAATAAAAGCTGACAGATGTATGATAACAGACGCTGATGGATGCATGGTAATAGACGGTGATGGATGTATAAATATAGGCGCTGATGGATGTATGATAATAGACGCTGATGGATGTATGATAATAGACGCTGATCGATGTATGATAATAGACGCTGATCGATGTATGATAATAGACGCTGATCGATGTATGATAATAGACGCTGATGGATGTATGATAATAGACGCTGATGGATGTATGATAATAGACGCTCATGGATGTATGATAATAGACGCTGATCGATGTATGATAATATGCGCTGATCGATGTATGATAATAGGCGCTGATGGACGTATGATAGTAGGCGCTGATTGATGTATGATAATAGGCGCTGATCGATGTATGATAATAGGCGCTGATGGATGTATGATAATTGACGCTGATGGATGTATGATAATAGGCGCTGATGAATGTATGATAATAGACGCTGATTGATGTATGATAATAGACGCTGGTGGATGTATGATAAAAGGCGCTGATGGATGTATGATAAAAGACGCTGATATATGTATGATAATAGACGCTGATGGATGTATGATAATAGACGCTGATGGGTGTATAAATATTGGCGCTGATGGATGTATGATAATAGGCGCTGATGGATGTATGATAAAAGGCGCTGATGGATGTATGATAATAGACGCTGACGGATATATGATAATAGACGCTGATGGATGTATGATAATAGGCGCTAATGGATGTATGATAATAGGCACTGATGGATGTATAATAATAGACGCTGATGGATGTATAAATATTGCCGCTGATGGATATATGATAATAGGCGCTGATGGATGTATGATAATAGGCGCTGATGGATGTATGATAATAGACGCTGACTGATATATGATAATAGACGCAGACAGTTGTATTGGTAATAGTCGTTGCTGAATGTATTGATAATAGACGCAGACAGATGTATGGTTATAGACGTTGATGGATGTATAAATATAGGCGCTGATGGATGTATGATAATAGGCGCTGATAGATGCATGATAATAAGCGCTGATGGATGCATGATAATAGGCGCTGAGGGATGTATGGTTATAGACGTTGATGGATGTATGATAATAGGCGCTGATGGATGTATGATAATAGGCGCTGATGGATGTATGATAATAAGCGCTGATGGATGCATGATAATAGGCGCTGATGGATGTATGATAATAGGCGCTGATGGATGTATGATAAAAGGCGCTGATGGATGCATGATAATAGGCGCTGATGGATATATGATAATAAGCGCTGATGGATGCATGATAATAGACGCTGACTGATATATGATAATAGACGCAGACAGATGTATTGGTAATAGTCGTTGATGAATGTACTGATAATAGACGCTTACAGATGTATGATAATAGACGCTGATGGATGTATGATAATAGGCGCTGATGGATGCATGATAATAGGCGCTGATGGATGTATGATAATAAACGCTGATGGATGTATGATAATAAGCGCTGATGGATGTATGATCATAGACGATGATGAATATATGATAATAGACGCTTACAGATGTATGATAATAGACGCTGATGGATGTATGATAATAGACGCTGATGGATGTATGATAATAGAGGCTGATGGATGTATGATAATAGACGATGGTGGATGTATAAATATAGGCGCTGATGGATGTATGATAATAGACGATGACGGCCCTGCCGGAAGTGGCATAGAATTCGCCGGCTGCCGCTACCTGTAGCGGGGTAAAAACCCTCCAAAGGTAGCCCACCTGTTTGCCGTGGGTGGCACCCAGTGTCTCCCTGATGACGGGATCCTGATGGTTGAGGTTAGTGGAGGCTGGCAATTATGCCAAAACTGACCAATACACCATTTTAGCCCTGAGTTACGGAGTAGACGGGCGGTTATATTGATCCGGTATAACCAATCGGCTAGTCGCGTTGTTCATGGATTACTTACATTTCCCTATTGTATACATCTTACTTTGTCCTCCTACTTTCCACTCATGTTTCTACTTATTCCCTTATAATATACCGTGTAACGCAACCCTGTCCCTCTTTTTGTCTCCTTTGTACTTAAATCTATTGGACAACCGGCTATACGGATTAATCTAGCATCATTACTTTTTGTAATCTATGTCGGAGTATAGCACTCTGATATCACTGACGTTGGGAGGTCGGATACCCACTCCATGTCAACGTCCCCTTGTTGGGCTCCGAGGCGGGTGGTGACCCAGAGTGCCGAAACTTATTACATTACTTCATGGCTTCAAAACGCAAATGTTATGAACCGATACCATCAATGTCTTCAGAAGATTCAGACAATGAACTCAGACAAAACCAAAATTTCCCTCGTTTCCTTGTAATACAATCAATTGAAAAAACACCAATAACTAAAGTTTTACCATTCGTAATTGAAAAAAAAACAATCAAAGGACTAATTGGAACAGTTGACTCTATTAAAAAACTAAAAATGACAGCCTCCTCATTGAAACAAACAGAAAACCAAGTTTCGACAAATTTTAAAACTTAAAAATTCGGTTCATTCAAAGTAAAAACCTTTCCACATTCATCTCTCAACTTTTCGAAAGGTGTTATTCGTTGCCCCGACCTGTCGGGACTTCCAGTGGAGGAAATCCTGACAGAGCTCTCACCACAAGGTTTGAGTGGTGTCAGAAGATTCTCCTTCTTGAAGGCGGGACAGAGAATACCTACCAATACACTTGTCCTAACATTTAACAACCCTAAACTCCCCACCACTATTAAGGTAGGATATCTTAATGTCAAAGTTCAGATTTATATTCCGAATCCGTAACGGTGTTTCGATTGTCAGAAATTTGGTCACCACGAGTCATCGTGTACAAATACAATGATTTGCGGACGATGTGGAGAACGCGCCCACGCCCCAAATGTTGAGTGTCAGGCAGAACGGAAGTGTCCAAATTGCTCTGGACCGCACGAAAGTAGGTCCAGAGAATGTCCCACCTGGAAATTTGAGGAAGAGGTACTAAAAATTAAATATACCTTAAATGTATCTTTTCCAGAAGCACGTAAATTGGCAAAAGACAATACATCGTCTAAAACTTCTTACGCTGCAGTGACAAAATCGAACAAGTCGGTCTGCCATGACAGTTCAACACAGTATGAAGCTCCCTCAGGTGACCAAGTATCTGAGAAAATTATTGTACCAACAAAATACAAGGTTACAGAGTCATCTATCAATATAAACAAGACAACTGAATCTTCTGTAAAACAAACTAAACAGTCTATCCAACCTAAACCATCTACGTCTACCCAATCTTCTCAACCGTCTACTGAAACGTTGACACCTTCTAGTCAACCTGCTAAGCTATCAAAAGCAGAAAGGAAAGCTGCCAGAAGAGCTGCCAAGGCTTCACAGGATGCTGGTAGCTCTTCGGAGAAAACTGGAGGACCCGTTTGGTTTACGTATGTTAGATTCTATACAATCATCACAACTTAATTTACATAAAGTGATGAAAAATAATATTTTGGACAGTCCATCTTGGCAATTAAAAACTCCTTACTTTGATTTAACTCTGTGTGACAAAAATAAATCCAATACAGACCACCTTGTACTTCGCACAAGATTTCTCGAATTGCGCAATAGGAAATACTCAGATTATATTGAAATTTATACGGATGGTTCAAAGACCGACTCGTATGTCGGCTGCGCTTCAGTTAGTAAATTCCATATTACTAAATAAAAGTTACCCTCCGATTCTTCTATTTTTACAGCCGAAATTCAGGCTGTTAACCTTTCACTGGATTTTTTTTCTCGGGTACAAAGTTTGTAGTATTCACCGACTCATTGTCGGTTTTACAATCCATTAAAACTATGAATTTGTCTAACCCTTACATAAGTACAATTCTTTTGAAGCTCAGCGAAATTTCTTCAGACAAGAACATCCTTTTCTGTTGGCTACCTAGTCATGTAGGTATCCGAGGCAACGAGGATGCAGACAAAAATGCAAAGTCTGCTTCAAATCTTAATGAAGCAGATATTTGCATACCCCATACAGATTTTAAACCATGTATAAATAGATATGTTTTATCTAAATGGCAAACAAGTTGGGAAAGTACTATCCATAACAAATTACACGACATCAAACCTAAGGTTTGTTCTTATACCTCTATTCATAGAGACGACAGACTGGAGGACGTTGTTCTTACCCGCTGTCGAATAGGTCATTCTAGACTAACTCAGTCTTATCTTTTACAAAGAGAAGACCAACCTAAGTGTGTTCCTTGTCAGGAACCACTGACAGTTAAGCATATTGTATTAGACTGTATAGACACCAACCACATACGATCTAAATATTTTAATGTCAATACCATGTTTGATTTGTTTAAGACAGTGCCCAACTCTACACTTGTTTGTCTTTTAAAAGAAATTTGCATTTGTAACCGATTGTAATGTCTAAACAGTTTATTGTGATATCTTTGCAAATTTTGATACTGTTATCCATATATATTTGTTTTTAAATATTTTTAACTTGTATATTCTCACATTCCGAAATACCTATTTTAGTTTTAACACTGTTAAACTTCAATGTTGATTAATTTAACTTTATTCGGCGCCGTATGACCTATAAAGTGTCGGTGTGCCGTTTAACCCAAAATACAAATGACAATGCGTGTTTCTTTTCTTTTCTGTCGCACGAGTAAATGTAATTAATTTCCCACGCAACAAGTAATCAATTTTCTTTTCACATCATAATTTACAAAATCAAATTCTATATCGGTTAATGGGTATCCTAAAGCCTCAATCTTTGCTTGTGTCATGTTTAAATTTTATCCGATTAATTTGTAGTATTTACTGACTCTTTGTCGGTATTGCAGTCTATTAAAAATCTTACTTTTTCCAACCCCCTTTTTAGAGAATTACTTTTAAAACTTGAATTTTATCTTAATAAGAATATTGTTTTCGCTTGGTTACCTAGTCATGTAGGCATCCGAGGAAACGAGGATGCAGATAGGAGTGCAAAATCTGCCTCAGCTCTTAGTGAGACAGATCTTTGCATCCCACACAGATTTGAAACCACTTATCAATCGATATATTTTAACCAAATGGCAAACAATTTGAAACAAAACTGTTTATAACAAATTACACGCCATTAAACCTAATGTCGATACCAATATCTCTACTTGCAGAGAAAGTAGGCGTGAAGACGTAGCTCTTACCCGCTATCGCATCGGCCATACTAGATTAACTCACTCTAACTTGTAAACGAGAAGTTCAACCTGAATTTGATCCTTTCCAGGAACCTCTTACAGTTAATCATATTTTACTACATTGTATTGACACAGACCATATTCGGTCTAAATATTTTAATGTCAATAACATATATGAATTATTTACGACAGTATCCGATGCTAAACTTGTTTGCTTTCTGAACGAGATTGGTTTTCTTAATAAGTTATAAATTTTTAAAATGTTTATTATGCTAACGTTATACATTTTAACTGTTTAATATGTAAACTTGATGATTTTAATTCTACTCACGTATTTATTTTTAACCTGATAATATTCTATTGTCGTAAAACTTCAATGTATTCGGCGCTGTATGACCTACCACGTGTCGGTGTGCCGTAAAACCCAAAATACAAAATACATAATGTATTTATTAACCAACGATGTTATTTAAGTTTCATTAGCACTTTCATTAACCTAACTACAGAAAATATAAACTAATGTGTTTTGTTTGTGTGCTATATACTTTTAAACTCTTATTTATTCAATGCAAGCACCTAGGTGGTGCGCCCGTGGTATGTTGGTAGAGTCGCGTTACTCCGCTAAATGCTCAACTCGTGTTGGTTCGATTCCCGGTTGGGCCGAAAAAATTAACTTTTTAAATTTCAATTGGATTCCGATTTTCCACAGAAAATATTGTAAACAACGAACCAATAAATTTTGAATATGTTTATTTTTCCGGGTAAGACATTTTTAACAGTGTGACGAAACCATTTTGTCATAAAGCTGTCCTTACAAATATACAATGTTGCAATAAGGATATTGTAAAACAAAGTAACGAGTTAGCAACAAGCCCTAATGAGATTTCGTGTCTGAATTGTAATTAATTACAAGAGATATCAACATTATACATATGAAATTTACGAAAATCTTATACTGACATTTGTATCAATCGTTCGTTTTGAATCACACACCTAACTAGGAGTACAAACAGAAATACTTGGGTATTTTGAAAACTTGTTGAAGTTCTCGAAATCCATTTGAAAATATGTTAAAGTTTGCAGAAGGGAAGTTAAAATGGTGGAGATAATTTAAAACATTTTAGAGGTAGGTTAATACGAAGATAGTTTAAGATTCCAGGCTAATTTGAAATAGGTGATATGGAAATCGTTTGAAGTCTCCAAACCTGGTAGTTTGACGTATACTTCTTTCGACCACTCAAACGAGACCTTATGTAAAGAGAAAGACCAGT
This sequence comes from Sinonovacula constricta, assembly GCA_007844125.1. NCBI lineage: Eukaryota > Metazoa > Mollusca > Bivalvia > Cardiida > Solecurtidae > Sinonovacula > Sinonovacula constricta. The sequence continues at coordinate 17,852,629 of CM017564.1, forward strand.
TTCTACTTTGGATCAGCAAGTCAACAACAAAATTGCCCAAAGGTTTCTTTTAAACCGACTTAAAGTCGCGTCCCGTACAAGCACGTTTTTATGATAACAATCCATTAATAGGATACAAATTTAGCAAATCAGCATCGGACTAGAAAGGTGAACACAGGGACGCTTTTCGTAGAGAGTGGAGGCTATCTTTAATGTGAATCTACTGAAATGCCAATGCATTACATGCAAGTTCAAAAAAAAAAAAAAAAAAAAAAAAAAAAAAAAAAAAGTGCACGGTGACAGTCAGAGAATCGGTATTCTTTATAGATCACATTTTCCACCTTAAATGATTTGAACAAGTCCAGACACTTGTCACTTGCAATAACATAGTCAATGACTGAATTTGACGTGACTGGTTTGGCTGAATGTGACGTTTCTGTCTTGCCTGATTCTGACGTTTCTGTCTTGCCTGATATCGACGTTTCTGTCTTGCCTGATTCTGACGTTTCTGTCTTGCCTGATTCTGACGAGTCTGGTTTGTCTGATTCTGACGTTTCTGTCTTGCCTGATTCTGACGTTTCTGACGTTTTTGTCTTGCCTGATTCTGACGTTTCTGTCTTGCCTGATTCTAACGTGTCTGGTTTGCCTGATTTTGACGTTTCTGTCTTGCCTGATTCTGACGTTTCTGTCTTGCCTGATTTTGACGTTTCTGTCTTGCCTGATTCTGACGTTTCTGTCTTGCCTGATTCTGACGTGCCTGTCTTGCCTGATTCTGACGTTTCTGTCTTGCCTGATTCTGACGTTTCTGTCTTGCCTGATTCTGACGTTTCTGTCTTGTCTGATTCAGACGTTTCTGTCTTGCCTGATTCTGACGAGTCTGGTTTGTCTGATTCTGACGTTTCTGTCTTGCCTGATTCTGACGTTTCTGTCATGCCTGATTCTGACGTTTCTGTCATGCCTGATTCTGACGTTTCTGTCTTGCCTGATTCTAATGTTTCTGGCTTGTCTGATTTTGACGTTTTTTTCTTGGCCGATTTCAATGTTTTTTTCTTGCCCGATTTTAATGGTTTTTTCTTGTCTCTTTTTGACAGTTGTGGCATGCATGTGAATTCTCCTTTTCTTTTGTCACTATAAAACCGACCATTTAAGATGAATAACCGTTCTTCTTTGCATAGATTAATTAATATTTTCCCATTCCCATTTGATTTACGCTTCGAATGACGAGATGATCTGTCAAGTGGAATGTTCAGCCGTTTAAACATGATGCAGGTATTTATAAACCAGTCCATTGAAGCATCGTTAACTTTGTAATCATCCAGCGTACCAGTATAACCGTTAAAATCTCCAGTTAATATAACATTCTTATACTTCTTGCATTTCTCTTTTACTTCCTTTTGGAATAGGTTCAACATTTCTGTATAACGAAATGTGCTAGTTTCAGGCGGAATATATACTGCTCCGATTATCATAGTTTTGTTATCAGTTGGAAAAACCTTTTTTATTTTTAGCCATAAGACATATTGACAAATACTTTTAATTTCTTTAACATTTTGTATTTTCTGATGAATGTATATGCAAATACCTCCCGATCTCTTCTCTTCTTCTGTTCTGCATTTTGTATAAAGTTTGTATCCATCAACTTTCAGTTCATCAGAGTCACACTCCTTAGCTTTGGTTTCTGTAAAGCACAGAATGTCGTGTTCCTTAAAAAAATTGATAAATTTCTCTTTTTGTAAGCGTCGTTTTACAGAAGGAACGTGATTGGCTCTTCCTAAGCGTAATAGCAAACCACATACGTTAAGAGAACATACTTTGATTGGTATATATTCTTCAATTTTGCAAGAATTTCTAAGGGATTCTAACACATTTCGCTCGATATTTACATAATATGGCTTAATAACTATCTGACCATACTTCGCCACTTGTTCGTCATCTTGCTCTATAGAAACAGACAACTGCTCATTATTCTGTCCGGTCGCTGCTTCAATGTTACAATCTTTTATTTTCTGTTCCAAATGGTTCAAACTAGCATTGTTTTCTTCTCTGTACGCGTTAGCTTTGGTAGCTATTTCTGACCTGAGTTCATCAAATGTATCGTGTACATCATTCGAAAACTGATTAATATCAGTCATTACTTTAGATAGATATCCCTCGTTTAAGGACCGATAAGAATCTACATCCTGCAGATATCGATCATTTAACACGGCGTATTCTCCTGCTGCATCCTTCCCGTCCAGTGTATCTCCGGGCTAAATTGGAATAAATATCAACACAGATTATCATTATTTTGTCAATTTGTATGTATGTATTTTGGGTTTTACGGCACACCAACACTTAACAGGTCATATGGTGCCGAATAAGTTTATTGTGGATAGAGCATAATCAGGTTAAGACTAAACGTTGTGAGTAAAATATAGAAAAAATATATCTGGTTTAAATAATGTGAATTATAATTGAAAACAGGTTAATATATTTAATGATTTAAAATGTATACAGTTTGCTAAATAAACAGTTTAAAATTTATAATTTATTAAGAATGTTATTGACATTAAGATACTTGGAACGAATATGGTCTGTGTCACTACAATGTAATAAAATAATATCTACTGTTAGTGGTTCCTAGCAAAGAACACATACATGATGAACTTCTCTTTTTAAAAGATATGAATGAGTTAACCTAGTATGTCAAATGCGACAGCGGGTACTACCTCCTATGGTATTTACATTTCACAACTTGCAAGGTTTGCATGAGTTTGTACTAAAGTAGAAGATTTCAATGATAGAAACCGGTTTATTTCCTTAAAACTGTTACAGCAAGGGTTTCGTTTTCATAAATTAAGAAAGGCGTTTTCAAAATTCTTTCACCGCAATGGTTTTATTGCTTCTAAGTATAATAGCAGTATAAAGACACTTATGTAGGAAGGCACAAGCCATCATGCATTTTATGGAAATGTTTTATACAAGTTAAAGAAGATCAAGGGTCTCAATAACTATTCTAACCACTTAACACAACTTATCAGAAAATGTATTGCAGACGGTTACAACCCGGGAATCCTTCGATGTACTGCATTGCTTGCAAATGACCCTTTTACAGTCAAGAACTTGCATTGCTTTTAAATTACACGATGACCGGAAAGGTCGTTGAGACTGTATGAAAACTGTGACTTAACGCCATAATTGGATAGTCACTGTTGGATTTCTTGTCTCTTTATCTCTCCAGTCGTGCCCAATATAGGTGGGACAATTTGAGCAGTCTCCATGCCCTTTACGTGACATTGCACAGTACGTATAACATCGGGATTTTTGGTACCTTTACTACATATATGTCAACTGCGGATCCTCGGCTTTTATGATGTGTTATTTTAAAACGTATTAACTCTAAACAATACTACGTTTTATTTTGTTGATTTGGGTTGTTTTCTAAAATTCTATTATTTCTTTCGAATTTTTCAATTTCACTTTTGACACTTTTGGCATATGACGTCATGGCATTGTATGACGTCATTATATTGTTATTATAATATATCAGCGCTTGTACTGCTTTATTTTATTTGTAACTACTCTTTCATTTGGAATGTTTAGGTTGCCGAGGCTTTTATCTACTGTACATACTGTATGTGTTGTTAGTTAATTTTATTACTTTTTATTATGTATGTACATACGTTCATTATATCTGTTTTAACTCCCGATTCATGTGATGCAGGTGCTTACTGTTAGTTGTTTCACTTTGACGGGATAGTTTTATTTACACTGTTTGTTTGATAGAAAAACCTTCAGGAAGTGCGAGGTTGGAGCGCTCCACAAACTAGGTTTAAGCACCCCAGTTGGCCCTTTTGCCGACTGACCGTTCCAAGGCGGTAACTGATGGTTTTTCTTTTAGTGTGTTATGTCTCGTCTCTGTGTTTTTGTCACATTTACATTTACCTTGTTTGCCTTTGTCTACAGGTAGATAAATTTTAAATATCTGTGAAAATTTTGATAGGACCTTTCCTTATTTACCTATTCCCGCTAATTTTCTCTGCAAGCAGAGACCTCGTTCCTATTTATGAACTGATGACAGAGTAGACCCAATCTTGACTTGAACATTTCAGAAAGGAAGGTGTCAATGAATATTGGTAAACGACCCCTGAGACCAAGGTCACATAAATCTTTTAATGTCCCATGTTTCCAAGTCGTGTCATAAGCCTTTTTAAGCTCGAGAAACACAGCCACAAGTTGGTCCCTCTTGATAAAGGCATCACGAATTAGTGTTCCTAAACGGACAAGATGATCGACTTGTTACGTGGATGTCTGAATCCACTTCGAAATTCTGAAATTAAGTTGTTGAACTCAAGATACCAGACAAGTCTATTATTGATCATTCGTTCTAACGTTTTACAAATACAGCTCGTCAAAGCTATAGGTCTATAGCTTAGAGGATCTGTTGGGTCCTTACCTTGTTTATGAAGTGGAATAATGAAGGCATTTTTTTCAAGAATCGGTTACTTTACAGGATATCCAAATTTCATTAAAGATTGACAGAGGTAAGTTTAGAGAAGTTTATTTATTAATTTATTTATTTTGGTTTTACGGCACACCGACACTTAATAGGTCATACGGCGCCGAATTCAAAGTTAAATGTGAATAAAGCGTAATTAGGTTAAAACCAAACTACGCATGTAAAATATAGAAAAATATAAAAACTATCAGGTAAAAAAAATAAAAAAAAATAATTGAAAACAGGTCAACACATAAAACGGTTTAAAAAGTATGACGATTGGTAAATAACCAGTTTAAAAAATTATAACTCACTAAGAATACCAATCTCGTTCAAGAAGCAAACAAGTTTAGAATCCGACACTGTCCTAAATAGTTCGTACATGTTATGGACATTAAAATATTTCGACCGCATGTGGACTGTGTCGATACACTGAAATAAAATATGGTTGACTGTCAGTGGTTCCTAGCAAGGAACACATACAGGTTGAACTTCTCTTTTCAAGAGATATGAATGAGTCAATCTAGTATGTCCAATGCGACAGCGGGTAAGAGCTACGTCTCCTCTTCGACTTTCTCTGCAAGCAGAGACATTGGCACCGACGTCAGGTTTAATTACGTGTACTTTGTTACAAACAATACTGATCCAACTTGTTTGCCACTTGGTTAAAAAATGTCGGTAAATAAGTGGTTTGAAATCAGTGTGTGGGATGCAAATATCTGTCTCAGTGAGGGCTGAGGCAGATTTTGCACCCCTGTCAGCATCTTCGTTTCCTCGGATGCCTACATGACTAGGAAGCCAACAGAAGGAGATTTCGCTAGTGTCGTATAAACTTTGAAGTTTGACAAGAACAGTGCGAACATGTAGATTTGAATAATTCAGTGAATTTATGCTTTGCAATACAGATAATTAGTCTTAAAAAATACGGCATATTTTTCACCGGAATGTTCTGAAATGAAATCAAGGCTTAGATTTATAGCCTGGATTTCAGCGGTGAAGATAGACGAGTTGTTATGAAGTCTTTGTTTAATGCAGTGGCTAATACTTACGGAAGCACAGCCAACATGAGTGTCCGTCTTTGAACCATCAGTATATATATGAAGGTGATCAGAGTACTTGTCAAGGAGTTCGAGAAATTCAGATCGTAAAATCAAAGGATCTGTGTTCGACTTTTTTTATTTTTACAGAGTTCTAAATTCACTATGACACATCAGGAGAACGGAGTTGCCATGGTGGATGTTCAATTGTGGGTCTTCAGAAATGTTTTCGAGTTTTATACCTGATGTGTTTATGCTATCTTTAAGCCTTAAACCAAGAGGTCTGAGGGCTTTAGGTGATCGATCATAAATCATAGATCGCTCCTCATGTTTAGGGTTGAAAACGCAATTAAACGTTGGGTTATCGGGGTTAGACACTAGTTTAATTATATATTGCAAAGAAAGTTTCTCGCGACGCAAGAATAATGATGGTTCATTGCCTTCAACGTAAATGCTCTCCACTGGTGAGGTCCTGAACGCTCCTAGAGCTAGACGAAGTCCCTGGTTGTGAACGACGTCCAGCATCTGGAAATCGGACCTCGTGGCAGAACCATAGACTATGCTTCCGTAATCTAATTTAGACCGAATTAAGGAACGGTACAGAAGTAACAATGTTTTCCTATCGGCTCCCCAGTCTGTATGGGATAAATATTTAAGCAAGTTAAAAGCCTTGAGACATTTCTACTTGATGTAAATTATATGTGGAAGAAATGTCAGTTTCCTGTCAAAAATGACACCAAGAAACTTAGTTTCCTGGATGACGGGAATGCGAACGTTATTTAAAAACAATTCGGGGTCAACATGAAGACCACGTTTCTGACAGAAATGTATACAGTTGGTTTTGGCTGGAGAAAATTTAAAACCGCTGGTGTTGCTCCATTTTTGCAACTTATTAAGACATTGGGTTTTTAGAATATTATTTATTTTTATGTTAAAAAGGGTAACAGATAGAATACTACCCTGGGGGACACCCTGTTCCTATTTATGAACAGATGACAGGGTGGATCCAATCTTGACCTGAAAACTTCTGTCCGAAAGGAAGCTGTCAATGAAAATTGGTAAACGACCCCTGAGACCAAGGTCACCTAAATCCTTTAAAATCCCATGTTTCCAATCCGTGTCATAAGCCTTTTCAAGATCGAAAAACACAGCTACAAGGTGTTCCTTCTTGATGAAAGCATCGCAAATGAGCGTTTCTAAACGAACAAGATGATCGACTGTGCTAGGTTGGTGTCGAGATCGAATTGGTAAATGTTTAAAAAATTGATACGGTATGTCGTCTGGACCAGCAGCGGTATCATGCGATTTATTTAGAGCATATTTAAGCTCTTTCAAGGAAAAGGATTGATTGTAAGTTACATCATTAACAGATTTAAAATTAATCTTTTTCCTTTCAGCAGTGTGTTAAAAGGTTTGAAATTGAGGAATTTTTGGCAACATTTTCAGCCAATGTGTTCGAAATGTTTTGTTTGTCTACTACCACGGTCAGATTTGTTTTAAGGTGGTTAACAGTTGAATATGATGGTTTACCTCTAATCTTTTGAATAGCAGACCAAACGTTTTTATGGACGGCTTGCCATTTATTTTTGATACATACTTTTGCCATGATGACCTTTTGGCATGTTTAATAGTAATAGGCGAACTTTAAAAAAGAAACTTCAGACACTCTTGCTAAAAGTTTTGCTAAAAATTCATCTTCCGAAAATTACTCGAAAGAATTTCAAAATGTGAAGGAACAGGCTGAAAAAACTAAAATCAAATTTAAGTCGAACAATAATGAAAATTACAACCAACCCTTTTCTATAAGAGAACTTAGGGAAGCACTGAACAAATCCTATGATACCGCTGCTGGACCAGATGATATCCCCGATCAGTTTTTGAAACATCTGCCGCATACATCATTAAATTTACTTTTGTCTATTTATAATGAAATTTGGTTTCCTGGACAAGTTCCAAATTAGTGGAAAATTGCATTCGCCATTCCTATACATAAACAGGGAAATGATCCAACAGATCCTTCAAGTTATAGACTTATTGCTTATTTGTAAAACTTTAGAACGGATGATAAATTATAGACTCGTCTGGTGTCTTGAATCAAACAATTTACTCACAGAATTGTAAAGTGGGTTCAGAAACCAACACAGTACACTCAATCATCTCGTTCGATTTGAAACGTTTAAAAGAGATGCCTTTATCAAGAAGAAACACCTTGTAGCTGCGTTCTTTGACCTTGAAAAGGCATATGATACTACATGGAAACATGGGATTTTAAAAGATTAAGGTGATCTTGGTCTCAAGGGTCGTTTACCCACATTTATTAACAGTTTTCCCTCTGACAGAAATGTTCAAGTTAAAATTGGGTCTACTTTGTCTTCTGTTCCTTTAGGGTAGTACATTGTCAGTTACTGTCTTTAACATCAAAATAAATAACATTGTAAAAGTTACAAAGATGGAGCAACAACAGTGGTTTAAAGTTTTAACCCACAAAAACAAACTGTGAACAGTCAACTCTGTGTACAAATAACACACTAAAAACAGACCCACTCGTACTTCGCTCAAATTTTATCAAACTGCGCAACAAGAAACACTTTTACTATATCGAAATATATACTGATGGCTCAAAAGTAGATTCGTATGTCGGTTGTAATACCGTTAGTAAATTAATTGTTTTAAATAAAGATTACCACCCGAGTCATCAATCTTTACAGCCGAAATTCAGGCTGTTAACCTTTCTCTTGATTTCATTTCAAATCATCCTTGCGATAAGTATGTAATATTTAATGACTGTTTTTCGGTATTACAGTCTATTAAAAACCCCAAGAGAAACATGAAGTTTTTAATAAGAATATTGTTTTCTGTTGGCTACCTGGTCATGTAGGCATCCGAGAAAACGATGATGCAGATAAGAGTGCAAAATATGCCTCAATCTTTACTGAGACAGATCATTGCCTCACACACACAGATTTTAAACCACTTATCAATCGATATATTTTAACAAAATGGCAAACAAGTCGGGACAATACTATTTATAACAAGTTGCACCTAATTAATAAGAATATGTGACAAAGTCCTAAAATCGGTGCAAATATCTCTATTTGCGAGAAATAATCGGGAAGACGCCATTACCCGCTGTCGTATTGGATATTCTAGATTAACTTATACATATCTCTTAAAAAGACAAGTTCAACCTGAAAGTGTTCCTTGCCGGGAACCACTGACAGTTCATCATATTTTATTTCATTGTATTAACACAGACCATATTCGGTCTAAATATTTTAATGCCATTAACATATGCGAACTTTTTAAAACAGTGTCCGATTTTAAGCTTGTTTGCTTCCTGAAGGAGATTTGCATTATTAATAAGTTATAAATTTTTAAACTGTTTATTATGCTAACGTGGTAATGTTTTAAGATGTTTAATATGTTAACTTGTTAACAACTATATTTCACATTATTTTAACCTGATATTTGTTTTTCTACTTACATATTTGGAGTTAAACCTGACATGATTATATTCAGTTTAAAGTGTCGGTGTGCCGTAAAACCTCCAAAACAAAACGAAAACACATTATTGCTTAATAGCTTTGATATAAGGCCAAGTAATGCCACAACGAGAAAACCAAATGTGTATCAACTGTCAAAGGGAAGATGCGAAGCTGTCTGGCTCTGAACTTTGTCAGTGCTCGACATTTATTAAAATCGATAGATTTTGACAAGTGAAAATTGTGTTCGGCAGAGTAAATAAATTTCTACTTGTACTATCTTGCATAATCACTTCGCTGATGTCAAAACGACTGGTGCCACAATGCAAAATCTATTTGAGAAGTTTAGCTTTACAACAACAAATAACTCATCAAACAAAATTTTAAAAAAAACGGGATAGTAAGCACAAATATGAATAAAAGGAAAACAAGTAAATTGTAAGTCATGCTGAGGATATGTGGCAATGACTGCTAACCAAATAAACTAAAGAACCTTACCTTAGTGCGGACAAGTGATTTGTTTGTGCGGACATGTGAATATGTAATTCATTTGTCCAAAAGATCCGTTACTATAATATTAATGTTTAAATATATGGTGGCGGTGAACAGTGTGTACCCCGAATAATCATCAAATCCATTCTAATTTAACATGCTCCCATATACAAAGTTGATATATTAGTAAAAATATTTGCTGTGTAATCAATTCTAGATAGAGATGACAACTTCACGCGTTAACATCACATCTTTAATGAACAAGGAATGTAACTCTTCAAGCTTCACAAGAATACTTGTTAACAGAAATGTCTACCTTAGACCCTATCAACACATGCTGCTTACAGCAAATGAATGCATAGCTCTTTGAACTAAATTGTCATCGTCACTGAATTGTAAACCGTTGATTTGATTGCTAGAATACCAGTAAATGAAATGTTTAAATAATCGAGGATGACACACGGGTGAAGTTCAGGCGATAAATTCCTAAAATAGGCAGAGTAAGGATACTTTGAAAATGGAGGAAGTGTTAACACAAGAGCGACTTAATTCAACATGAAAAGGGAGGTGTAAATACACAGGTGATGTGCTTTAGTGGCGAGTTAAGCTCCACTGACAGTGGCAGAAGACTAATGTACCTCTATAACCATGTATGTTTAAAGGCATATAACACTGTGCGTTGGTTCTCCTAACTAAATTGCGGACTGTGGCTAAACGGTAAGTCCGATCCCCATAGTACATGCAAATGAAATATTTGCAATACCAACCACTACACACTGGTAAAATTCTAAAGATTAACAGAGTTATGAAACAGTGAACATTGTTAACACATGATTTTCTCTGCCGACAATCTGCAACAATCAACTTTGAGAAGACGCAGCTCAGGATTATACAGACTTATCAATTTAGATTTTATGCACGGCCGTCTAATTTTCACCTTTCTAGCACTTATACCTTGCCCGAGAAATCAACCACATGCACCATACCCCTCAAAACGTCAAAAGTTTTAAATAATTTAAAATAGGTGGTTTTACAAAGTTAAAATTTAAACAGCTGGACATTGTTGTACTTGATAGTGCCAACAAAACCTTAAAATCTGAATAAAATCGGTGCAGAAGTTTTTGCTGTAAATGCATTTGAAACTAGTTCAAAGAGTTATAATTATAATAATAAAAGAGGATGAAGAATAAATAGAATAAGTAGAGAGTCATGCGACTGAAGTCAGATGACCATTAAATAATAATAATAAATACTACTAATGCTAATACCTGCTGACTATAAAACAAAGTATATCATACTTGTCAATAAAATCTTAAAATTTCGAAGATTTAAACCTGTACTTATGCCACATACATTAAACGAACTGCCAGGAATGGCCTCAGTTGTATCCATTCTTCTATCAGCCGAGGGAGTATCTTCTAAGTGAGGGTCGGATGGCGACTGAAATAATAATAATAATATAATCACAATCATAAATATCAATCATAATGACAGTAATGCAAATTCCTCTTTATTATAAAACAATAAATATAATATTTGTCAATAAATCAATGGTAATTATAATAATAATTTCCAATTGTCAGCATATATTTCGCACCTCTTTTAGTAATACTTTCCTTTCTGATATTTTCATCGTTTAATATAAAAAGTGACGTATTCCATTCTTTAGTACGTGCCTCGTTGTCAATAGAACAATAAGAGACGGTCTTATAAGAATTACCACAGATATGTAAATCAGAACTGCCTCTCGACAAAGACAGGCAGAGTATTTGTAAAAGTGACAAAAAGGCAGAGGGTTAGGGTTAGATTGGTGAATATTTACACTTAACCAATGAACAAAAATATGCAATTTTATAAGTGTGTAATAACTGTTAGCACATAGAAGTATGTCGTCACCGTATTATGTCGTTATCGTCTGTTAGATGTTCGTATAAAACTACCATTTAAATCATCTACGCAAGGCAAGCAGGTTAAATGGAAAGGTGAGGACACACGGGGTGTTAGGGTAAAGATTGTGTACATTTACACTTGACCGATGTACTAAAGCATTTTGATATTTTGCAATAACTGTTAGTAAATACAGATTTGTCGTTGCCATAGTATATCGTTATCGTGTATAAAATGTTTGTTATGAAACTACAGAATCTAAAAGCTTATCAAAGACAGCTTAATACACCACTTGGTATAAAACGGCGCTTAAATCAATGTACATAGGCAAACTACACCAAGTTAATATCGATACTAATTACTCCACATTAATTTAGTAAAATATCACTGCTATATAATTAAACGCAAATACTCTATTTGTTTTGTATCATTTAACACTGTAATTATGGAAAATGTCCCTTTATAATAAACCAGACCAATGATACATAAAACAAGGAGTATTTTCCTTCAAAGAAGCTGATGTCATTTAGAGACTATTTTTTTTAATAATGTCATATGCCTGCTACTCAAGATCTATTCAAACATTGAAAGAAAACACTAAGCTTTCTTTCATTTTACTAACTAAAATAAAAAGAACACAACATCGATTGAAGACAAAATGTCCGAATATTATATCATGTATGTAAATACGAACATTTTAAATAAGTATATAAATACTTGAAAGCGCACTGTTTCCATGTGTACTTTTTGCTAGGTGAAACATCGTCCTGTTCTTTTTGAATTTATACTTTATGCATGTTGCTTATAAAGCTGTATTTTAATGGGAAAATTCAATTTACACATTATATACATACCTGAAAAAGAAACTGACACTCATGTCAGAGAATTAAGTTATGATACAATTATAACGTATGTACTTTGTGAAAGATGTAATATAACTAAGTTATTGTGTAGATAATTAGGTAACTAAGAAATATTGGGAAAGATAACTCAGTTTAGACTAGTTAAGTTATGTAACTATTACTTCACTAAATGTCATGACCCCTTACTTAATTGGATTGACATGTAAATAACTAATCAATATTAGACCAGTTTGAATTTCCGGTAACACACACCTGATTAAAACTCCATTAGACCAGATCGGATGATAATGAACCTATATTACACGTCGATAGGAATATATAAACTCCCACAAACCTGAAATATATTATACAGGAATACACTAACAAATGTTACTGTGACAGTACGTTCCTTCACGCCTATAAATAAGGGACATAACTTTTATTACTGCAATTTTCTTCCTTACATCTTATAGGACGTTAGATAGTGGCATGTTAAATTAATAGTAAATATCACTCTCAATCTGTCTGCCTTTCTCTCATTAAAACATTAAAACACATAAAAAGCATTCAAGCAAACGGAACAGTTGTTATTGGCATTGAACAAAATAAATGGTAGGTTTGTCATTAGCTCTTTTTCAGACCATGGAAAACTCCGTGTGAATATATCAATCAAAGAATGCCATTTTCAATCCAGCCAAACAATATGGGGTTTCTTAAAGAATTAAAAAGACAGAGATACGAACTCTCTGTCACTAGCAATGTATTAGATATAGTTGGAATTGCGATTTTATTAAAGAAATGTGCATATATATAAACTAAACAACTATGTTTCGAAAATTCATTTATGCACAGAAGGAACGCAGAAGAAAAATGGCTTAAAGAACACACGAGACGTTTTATTTTTTTAGCACCGTTTCATATACCATTTAACTAGGTGGATAAATAAAACACATCTGTTCCTTTGAAACGTGACAATGTCGGAACGGGATGATGTTATTTGTACAGATTCAACTTGACTCATGTTGTGAGCACCCATCCTTTTATCCTGAGTAAGATATGATTTTGACGTTGTCAATTAATCTTGTTCTATTTGTATTTAATTCATTATCAGTACATGGTCTTCAACGCGGAATAGATAGCTTATAAGCATTTTGCATTTGGGACAAAACCGCAAAGTAAAGCAATCCTACTGTCTCGGTTACCCACAACGCATATATCCTAGAAGCAGAGGTACGTTTAAAGTTGAAAAAAAAACGTCTTTCAATTTAATCCATATCAAATATTCACAAAAAGTGCTGATTTCATGACAATATTAATTAAATCCTTTGTGAACATGTATGCAAACTGTCAAACTCTCAATTAAGCGTCTGTAATGATATAATCGTTCATACGAAAATAGCATTCCAAATAGTTAGAGATTAGGGACTAAGGTTTTTACTTACTGAATGGGTAGGAAAAGATAATTATAATGGACGATTTTAAACATAGATTGCAGGTTCATATAATAAAGTGATGAAATTAGAAGCAATCATTTGAAGTTATGTGGAGTCAGCCAAGGACTTAAAGCGATATTATTAGATATAAATATATAAGCATTAGATTGTTAAATACAGAGTATAGACTTGAAATTAGCACATAGATACATGTTTATGCATGTGTATTTGTATTTTGGGTTTTACGGCACACAGACACTTCATAGACCATACGACGCAGAATATAATCAAGTTAAAATTAAATGGGCAGAAATACAAAACAATGTCAGATTAAAATAATGTTAATTGTTATTGAAAACAGGTTAACACAATAATCAGTTTTGAAATGTATATCCTTGCATAATAATCAGTTTTAAAACTTATTTAGAACATCAACCCCGTTCAGAATGCAAACATGCATAGACTCGGACAATGCCCTGAATAGTTCATTTATGTTATTGACATTTAAATACTCGAATATGGTATGTGTCAATACAATGTAATAAAACATGATTAACTGTCAACTGGAGTTGACATGTAGTATTGTCGAACCTCCCAACGCCCTATCACACATTGTATGAATGGGACTTATGCAGAGTAACCTTTAAAATCAATATTATTTTTTTCCTTTAGGAATGTCTCCTGAAGGCATGACACAGTTGGGTTAAAATGGTCAATAAAAGCAAAGGTTAAAAAAATTAGCTTTAAGTCTTCGACAATTCCATTTTGGTCAGATATGGAATGCTCAATAAATTAAGCACTCCATATCATGCTCGCAGTCAAACTTGTTAGCTACCTTGGCTGTGTCTTTGGATCCTTTATGTTGATGTCCGGACTGTAGACCTAAATTAGTTGTCGATTTGCTTAGTTTGCGTTGTGATGTTGTCTGTGTTGTTGTGTTGTGTTTGTTTGGTTTAGTTATAGTTGTGTTGTTTTGTTCTGTTATTCGTTTACTGACTCTGAGTCTCTGTTTGTGCATCTTTCATGGTGACTGATTTGCTATTTGCTTTTTCAAAGTACACTCGGTTTGAAAAGGTTGGGTGATCTTTTCCACAATTTGCAAATTGTGGTGTAGGCGAATTCGTTATGATCTTCTCCTGTAGTACCACTCTTTCCGCAAACTTATGTATTTTTGCAACCACTTTCGCGATGCCCGAACGTTTGACAATTAAAAAAACGCATATGGTTGGGGATGTAAATTTCAACTTGAAAAAGGCTGAAGAGGAATTTGATGGTCGATGTTGTAATGTGAATATTGAATGTTAGTATCACCCTATTGGCTTCAATTTTAAGTCAATTTGTTGAGGGTTTTTTTTTCGTTCTGCTTCTGTCACAACTTGACTAGCGAAATAAATTATTAATTCTTCCTTAGATTCACCGGCAATTACTGTAAGTTTGATTACGCCTTTAGAAAAAAAAATCGATGTATGTGGAGATGCATGTGTCCGAGGTTATTTTTTTTTAATTTCAAAAGTATGTCAGAATGTTTTTCTAGTAACTTCAATAACAAGGGAATCATTCTCCATTTTCCAACCGTTTGGGGGTTACCAATTACGCATTTAATAGCTTTTCTATAATAAATGGAGACATTTTCGACAATGAATCGTAATTCATTTTCTGCAGTACAATGAACTTTTGAAATTGATTATTTTTCTTTCTCTGAGTCAGTATCAAGAAGTATGTTCGGTCGAGGTCGTTTAAGGGTGTTGGGAGCCATGGGGGAGAGACAAATACAATTCAAAACTTGTGAGTCGCACACACCACGGAGCCCAACAAAAGGAAGCATATACGGTGTGGGTCTCCTATTGCAAGGGCTACAAATGTGTTATACTCGAAAGGGTAAAATGTGAAAGTACTTTTATACATCTCGAGTAACCCAAAGGCCACCGCCTACTTGGTTATGCAAGAGGAACAGATTTTAAAGTATTAAGTCGGGTTTGTATCGGAGAAGTTAAATGGATAGAAAAAGTAGGTGAGAGAATTTTAACATAGGCCTCGGCGTGACTAGCCGATTGATGGTACCGGGAAAGAAGAGGCTGTTCTATTTTGAACATATATATGCCAAGACCCGCCCTCTACATTAGCCTGTGTGCACGCTATCTAGTTTCTATACGCGTTTGCAATATTTAGGAAAGTTGTAGTAAATAGAACCTACCTTAAATGTCTGTGGAGGGCCAGAGCTGCCGTTACGGTTGTCACGGTTGTCACTGCTGTTATTAGAGCTTGTCATGGATGACACCTGGAATAATATTCATAATGAAGTTGTTATGTCATGCATTTATTTTTTTTAATTCTATTAATTTGAAATTATTATTTTATCAAAATAGCGAAGGAAGTGGAAAATGAGAGAAATTTATTTGTTGATCTATAAAATAAGCAAAATTGTTGAGAGTATGCGGCACGTGATAAGATCAGATGACCTACCATTTATTCCAATAGATTCCCACAACCTTTTTCGGGCCGTTAAGCAATTCACAATCTTTGTATAACTATGGTTAGTGTTATGAGATTATGAAGATAAGGGAATAGCAGCAAATATGCAAAACACACACTTGTCATACAATTGCGACATTATTCGACTTTGATTCTATAAGTGGTTGATGTTTTTCTGCCGAGTAATCTATTATATATTTACATACTCGAGAAATGAGCTTTCGATTGGGTTCTTAACTGACTGAATGCTCGATGCTATCTCTTAAGTATAGAAATAGCAAAGACAAGCTTTCTTACTTGAACAGGTATTACTTTGTATTACACGGAGACAGAAGTACTGCTCCGAGTAGCAAAGGTTTGTAAAACTTCTTTAAATTTAATCCATATTATTTTTTACAAGCAAGGTCAATGGTCATGATATAAGGACTTAATCTACCGTGAACATACATTCCGACCCTTTCTACCTGTTCATTTAATCAATTTTCTAGAGTGTAAAGAATAATTAGTTCCAGGGATAGACAAGTGTGTTTTTTGCCAAACGTAAGTTTCTGTAAAACAATATATATTATCCTTATCACAACAATCGGTAAATTAGAAATCATTTTATCGTGTACTTAAGCCACATGCATAATAACAGCCAGGACCGACCTCCGGTGTATCCATTCCTTGAAAAGACGTGGAAGCAATTACTGTATCGGATGACAACTGAAATTATAATAATAATGATAATAATAATAATAATAATAATAATAATAATAATAATAATAATAATAATAATAATAATAATAATAATAATAGTAATAATAATAATTATTATTGAAGGAAGATTCCAGCCAAATAACTGTGCAGTATAACGAAGTTCACCTGGAATACCACTCATCAGGATCTGTGTTGATCACGTAAAAATATCTAATATATGTATTGTCGATTGTAGCTAATCTAAAGAATGTGTCGTGGATTTCATGAACAAAATCTTAAGTGTTCTTTATGTTTGTTTTGTCTGTAAATTGTTGTTTTTTTAAGAAATACTAAAATGCCATGGTACGTAATTATTAAACAAAATATCAATTTAAAATGTGATACTACCACTGTTTTTAAAGCCTCAATCGTTTCTGCTTTGCTAAGCAGTCTTTAACAATTATATTACTTACCATCGCTTTAAGACTAGCACTGGCAACCCAGTTCTCTGTTATAGGAAATAGTGAAAACACTCAATCAAGAATCTTTCGAATCTGTCCATTTTGTCAAAAGTGTTAGAAACAGTATTATATTTATGCATTAAGATATTCCGCTAACAAAAACTGTTTTGCATTAAAATGTATTTACAACATTAACGAATGTTGTATTATTGAGCATATACATTAATTTTCTTTTGCAATAATCAAGAAAGAAGTATTAAAGAGAACCTACCTTAGCTTTTTTTGGTTGTGAAGGGCCAGAACGTCTCTCACGTGTGTCACTGGTGTCATCATCAGGGATGTTTGAGAGATTTAACGGTGGCACCTGGAATAATGTTTATAATGAAGTTATTATGTCATTCATTTATTTTTTTAATTTTATTACTTTGAAATTATTATTTTATTAAAAAAGCTTAGGAAGTGGAAAATGAAAGAAATTAATTTTGTTGATTCAAACAATAAACAAAGTTGTTGAGAGCATGCGTCACGTGATAAAATCAGATGACCTACCATTCATGCCAATATATTCCCACAACCTTTTCGTGACCTTTAAACATTTCACAATCTTTGTTTAATTATGGTTAGTGTTATGAGATTATGAATATAAGGGGATAGTGGCGAATATGCAAGACACACACTTGTCATCCATTTGCGACATTATTCGACTTTGATTTTATAAGTAGATGTTGTTTTTAATTAGGTATAAGGTGCTATTTTTCTGCCGAGTAATCTATTAGATATTTACATACTCGAGAAATGGGAGTTTAATCGAGTACTTACCTAACTGAATGCTCGTTGACATCCTTTAAGTATAGTTATAGCACAGACAAGCTTTCTTACTTAAACATGTATTACTTTGCAAAAGAAGAGCTTTCTTCAAGAGAGTTGCATAAATTTGCTTTTGATTTGAACGCTGGTTGCACACACAATATAATAGGCTCGCACACACAAAACGCAAGCACGCTGACGCGCACACATATATATATATATATATATATATATATAAGTCAATTGTAATGTGCACGTCGATACTTACAGTTAAGTTTTGCTTAAATGCATTGGGTGTATGTAGCAAATGTACCTGAAGTATGTGCTCTTCAAAACGACTTTCAAAATTAGACAATTGGCATTTCAATTTGGTTATTTTATTAGAAACTTTTAGTTTTAAATTTATAGACAAGTGGATTGTAATCACTCCACTAAAAAGCCTCAGTTATGACATCAAATGTTTTAACCAATTAAAAATTTCACCAGTTTCAGTATTTTAGTCAGTCTTAGTATTGTTCCTATTAATCTGGTTCATTCGGTTATTATGTGTCGAGAAATTATCATTTTGACAAGCGTACAATAATCTTCCTCTATAAATATCCAGTAGTATCACTGGATGATCATTTAGCGAAATTGATAGCTATACCATTATTCTGTGTTTATTGTTTCAATCATTTGAGATAAAATCATGGCCTGATGCTGTCCTACTGTTGAAATTTCCCGTTAATATGACGCGTTAATTTGACCTGCAAAGCATTTACTCAGTACTTCCTAATGAAATAGTAAGTATTATTTTCTGTAGATTGAGGTACACGGAGACAGAAAAACTGCTCCGATTAGCAGAGGTTTGTAAACTTTCTTTAAATTTAATCCGTATTATTTTTACAAGCAAGGTCGATTGTCCTGATATATAGACTTAATCTATCGTGAACATACATCCCGACTCTTTCTACCTGTTCATTTAATCACTTTTCTAGAGTGTAAAGAAAAAATAGTTCCAGGGATAGACAAGTGTGTGTCTTTTGCCAAAACGTAAGTTTCTGAAAAACAATATATATTATGCTTATCACAACCATCGTATAATTTGAAATCATTTTAGCGTGTACTTAAGCCACATGCATAATAACAGCCAGGACCGACCTCCGGTGTATCCATTTCTTGAAAAGACGTGGAAGCAATTTCTATATCGGATGACAACTGAAAATAAAATAATAATAATAATAATAAAAATAATAGTAATAATAAAAAACAACAATAATAATAATAATAATAATAATAATAATAATAATAATCATCATAATAATCATAATAATTATAATAATAATAATAATAATAATAATAATAATAATAATAATAATAACTGAAGGAAGATCCCAGCCAAATAACTGCGCAGTACAAAGAAGTTCACCTGGAATACCACCCATCAGGATCTGTGTTGATCAAGTAAAAATATTTTATATATATTGTCGATTGTAGCTAATCTAAAGAATGTGTCGTGGTTTTCATTAACACAATCTTAAGTGTTCTATATGTTTGTTTTGTCTGTAAATTGTTTTTTTAAGAAATACTAAAATGCCATGGCACGTAATTATTAAACAAAATATCAATTTAAAATGTGATACTACCACTGTTTTAAAAGCCTCAATCGTTTCTGCTTTGCTAAGCAGTCTTTAACAATTATATAACTTGCCATCGCTGTAATACTAGCCCTGGCAACCCATTTCTGTATTATACGAAACAGTGAAAACTCTCAATCAAGAATCTTTCGAATCTGTTCATTATGTCCAAATTGTTAGAAACAGTATTATATTTATGCATTAAAATTTTCCGGTAACAAAAACTGTTTTGGCTAGCTAAGGGCCTAAAATATGCCTTTAAACGTATTAACAACATTAACGAAGGTTGTATTATCGAGCATATACATTAATTTTCTTTTGCAATAATCAAGAAAGAAGTATTAAAGAGAACTTACGCTGGCTTTTTTTAATTGTGAAGGGCCAGAACTTCTGTCACGTGTGTCACTGGTGTCATCAGAGCTTACTGAGAGTTTTAACGATGACACCTGGAATAATATTCATAATGAAGTTATTATGTCATTCATTCATTTTTCTTGTAATAATCAAAGTTGTTGAGTGTATGCGTCACGTGATAAAATCAGATGACCTACCATTCATGCCAATATATTCCCACAACCTTTTCGTGACCTTTAAACATTTCACAATCTTTGTTTAATTATGGTTAGTGGTATGAGATTATGAATATAAGGGGATAGTGGCGAATATGCAAGACACACACTTGTCATCCATTTGCGACATTATTCGACTTTGATTTTATAAGTAGATGTTGTTTTTAATTAGGTATAAGGTGCTATTTTTCTGCCGAGTAATCTATTAGATATTTACATACTCGAGAAATGGGAGTTTTATCGAGTACTTACCTAACTGAATGCTCGTTGACATCCTTTAAGTATAGTTATAGCACAGACAAGCTTTCTTACTTAAACATGTATTACGTTGCAAAAGCAAACTTTTTCAAGAGAGTTGCATAAATTTACGTATGATTTGAAAAGTTGGTTGCACACACAAAAGCATAGGCGCGCATACGCAAACGCAAGCGCGTTGTCGCACACATGTATATATAGAAGTCAATTCTAATGTACACGTCGATACTTACAGGTAAGTTTTGCTGAAATGAATTGGGTATATGTAGCAAATGTTCTTAAGGTATGTGTTGTTCAAAACGAGTTTCAAACTTAGAAAATTTGCATTTCAATTTGGTTATTTTGTTATAAAGTTTTAGTTTTAAGTTTAAAGACAAGTGGATTATAATCACTCCACTAAAAAGCCTCAGTAATGACATAAAATGATTAAACTAATTAGAAATTTCACAAGTTTCAGTATTTTAGTCAGTCTTAGTATTGTTCTTATTTATCTGGTTCATTTGGTTATTATGTTTCGAGACATTATCATTTTGACAAGCGTACAATAATCTTCATCCATAAATATCCAGTTGTATCACTGGATGATCTTTTAGCGAAATTGAAAGCTATACCATTATTCTGTTTTTATTGTCTCAATCATGTGAGATACAATCATGGCCTGATGCTCTCCTATTGTTGAAATTCCCCGTTAATATGACGCGTTAATTTGACCTGTTTACATGCAAAGCATTTACTCAGTACTTCAAAATGAGATAGTAATTCTTATTTTCTGTAGATTGAGGTACACGGCGAAAGAAAAACTGCTCCGAATAGCAGAGGTTTGTTAAAGTCCTATAAATTTTATCCTTATTATTTTTTACAAGCAAGGTCGAATTTCCTGATATATGGACTTAATCTACCGTGAACATACTACCCGACTCTTTCTACCTGTTCTATAGTGTAACGAATTATTAGTTCCAGGGATTGACAAGTGTGTGTCTTTTGCCAAATCGTAAGTTCCTGTAAAACAATGTATATTATTTATATCACAACAATCGTTAAATTAGAAATCATTTTAGCGTGTACTTAAGCCACATGCATAATAACAGCCAGGACCGACCTCCAGTATATCCATTCCTTGAAAAGACGTGGAAGCAATGTTTGTGTCGGATGACGACTGAAATAATAATAAAAATAATATTTATGATAATAATAATAATAATAATAATAATAATAATAATAATAATAATAATAACAGTATTAATAATAATAATAATAACTGAAGGAAGATCCCAGCCATGTAACTGTACAGTACACCGAATTTCACCTGTAATACCACCCATCCGGGTCTGAAGTCATCACGTAAAATATCTTATATATGTATTGTCGATTGTGTCTAATCTTTAGAATGTGTCGTGGATTTCATTAAGTGTTCTGCCTGTAAATTAGTTTTTTTTTAAATACTAAAATGCCACGGTACGTTTGCTCAATCTGTTTGCTTTTCTGAGCAGTCTTTAACAATTATATTACTTACCATCGCTTTAATAGTAGCACTGACATATGGGTTCTGTATTATACGAAACATTGAAAAATTTCAATCAAGGATCTTTTGAATCTGTCCATTTTGTCAAAAGTGTTAGAAACAGTATTACATTTATGTATTAACATATTCCGGTAACAAAAACTGTTTTGGATAAGCTTTAGTCCTTAAAACATGCATTGAAACGTATTTACAACATTAACGAAGGTAGTATTATCGAGCACATACAATAATTTTCTTTTGCAATAATCAAGAAAGAAGTATTAAAGAGAACCTGCCTTATTGTCACGTGTGTCACTGCTGTCATCAGAGCTATCTGAGAGATTCTCGGATGACACCTAGAATAATATTCATAATAAAGTTTTTATGTCATGCATTTATTTTTCTTAATTCCAATAATTTGAAATTATTATTTTACTAAAATATCTTTAGACGTTGGAAATGGGAGAAATTAATTTTGTTGATTGATACAATAAGCAAAATTGATTATCATTTTGACAAGGTAAAACTAATCTTGCGCCATGAATATTCAAGAGTGTCACTGGGTGATCTTCAAGAGAAATTGATAAACCATAATTCTGTATTTATTTTCTAAATCATCTGAGATAGAAGCACGACGCGATGCTGTCCAACTCTTGACTTTGCCCGTTAATATGAGGAGTTAATTTGACCTGTTTACATGCACCGCATAGTCTGAGTAATTGAAAATGTGATAGTGAGTCTTTCATTTAGTTTGAAGTACCCGGCTACATAAGCATAAACACCGCTCCGGGTAGAAGATGTTCGTAAAGTTTCATTCAATATAATCCATATTATTTTTACAATCTGGGAGGTTTAGCTTGATGTATGCACTTAATCTGTCTTTAACAGTTTTGCCAAAACCCCGCTCCAACTATTTCGACCTGATCATGTTAATATTTTTTTTCTACGTTAGAAAGACTATTTTCAGGCTTTGTTTCTTTTGATACAGCGTAATTTCCTGTAAAACAATGTATAATATGTTTATCACAACACTCTTTAAATTAAAAAAAAATCTGTTTAGCGTGTTCTTAAGCCACATACACAAAAAGACTCGCCAGGAGGTCCCTCCCGTGTATCCATCCTGTCAACAGTCGTAGAAGCAATTTCTTTATCTGTGTCGGATGTCGGACCTAAAAATAACAACAAACAACATCGATAATAATAATAATAATAATAATAATAATAATAATAATAATAATAATAACTGAAGGAAGATCCCAGCTAATTAACTAAGCAGTACAACGAAGTTCACTTGGAATACCACCCATCAGGGTCTGTAGTAATCACGTAAAAGATCTTATATTTATTGTCGATTGTAGCTAGTCTATAGAATGTGTCGTGGATTTCATTAAAACAATCTTAAATTATCTGTAGGGTTATGCTCTCTGTAAAAAAGACTTTAAACAAATATCAAAATATCATGGTTTGTTATATTAAATAGCATGGTAAAAAGAAATTCAATGAATTCACTTAATAATTAAACAAACTATTATTTTAAAATGCGATACTTCTAATCTTTTAAAAGCCACAATCGTTTCTGCTTTGCTAAGCATTCTTTAACAATTATATGACTTACCATCGCTTCAATACTAGCACTGACAAACCAGGTCTGTATTATACGAAACATATTCCGGTAACAAAAACTGTTTTGAATAAGCCTTGGGGCTTAAAACATGCACTAAAACGTTTTTACAACATGAACGAAGGTAGTATTATCGAGCATATACATTAATTTTCTTTTGCAATAATCAAGGCAGTAGTAATAAATAGAACCTACCTTAATTTTCTTTGGTTGTGAAGGTCCAATGTCACGTGTGTCACTGCTGTCATCAAAACTTTCTGATAGTGTCATGAATGACACCTGGAAGAATATTCATAAGGAAGTTGTAATGCCATGCATTTACTTTTCTGAATTCTATTAATTTGAACTTATTATTTTATTTAAATAGCTTAAGAAGTGGAAAATGAGAAAAACATATTTTTGTAGATTAATAAAATAAACAAACTTGTTGAGGGTATGCATCACGTGATAAAATCAGATGAAATACTGCTGATTCCTTCAACTTCTTCGGTGCCATTAAACAATTCACAGTCTTTGTTTAACTATAATAAGTGCTATGAGATTATTAAGACAAGGGGACAGTAGCAAGTATGCCAGACACACACTTATCATAGAATTGGGACATTATTCGATTTTGATACTATATGTTGATTTTGTGTTTACTAAGGTATGCGGTTTTCTTTTTCTTTCAAGTAATTTATTACATATTTTCATACTCGAGAAATGGGCGTTCAATCGAGTACTTGAATAACTCAATGACATCCCTTAAGTATAGAAATAGCATAGACAAACTTCCTTACTTAAACATTTATTACTTTGCAAAGACAAAGCTGTTTCAAAGTAGTTGCATAAATGTACGTATGCTTTGATAATTTGCTTCAAAAATTACATTTACACACCAATACACACATGCACACACAAATGCATAGGCGCGCACACACAAACGCACGCACACACTCGGACACATGTATATATAGAAGTCAATTCAAATGTACACGTCGATACGTACAGGTAAGTTTTGGTTAAATGCATTGAGTGTATGTACCAATTTTCCCATGAAGTTTGGGCTGTTCAAAACGACTTTCAAAATTAGAACATTGGGATTGTACTTTGCTTACTTTCTTATACAGTTTAAGATTGAAGACAGAGGGATTGTAATCACTCCACTTAGAACCCTTATTGATGATATCAAATGATTTAACGACATAAACATTTTTATACCTGTTTCAATAGTCTACTCAATTAGTGTTTGTATTGTTCTTACTAATTTGGTTCGTTTGATTATAATTTGTCTAGAAGTTGTGAATATATTCGTCACTCTAAAATTGTCACGACCCAATGCTGTCCTACTGTTAATATTGCCTGTTAATATGACGCGTAAATTTGACCTGTTTACATGCAGCGCATTTACTGAGTACTTCGAAATCAGACAGTACGTTTATGTCATGTAGTCTGAGGGAGCCGGCTACTATCCTGCTTCTAATATCAGAGGTTCGTAAAGCTTCTTTCAATTTAATCCATATTATTTTTAAAAGATTGGTCAATTTTCTTGATATATGGATGTATGGACTTAATCTATCGTGAAAATATATGCAAATATGCCCACCCCAACTGTTTCTACCTGTTCATGTTAATCATGTTTTTCTACGTTGTATAGAATATTTCCACGTTTTTTGCCTTTGCCACAGCTTAAGTTTCTGAAAAACAATGTATATTATGTTTATGACAACAATCTTCAAATAAAAAATCTGTTTAGCGTGTACTTAAGCCACATACATAATGGGAACAGCTTGGACGGACCTCCGGTGACTGAAAATACTAGTACTACTACTACTACTACTACTACTACTACTACTACTTCTACTACTACTACTACTACTACTACTACTGTACTACTACTACTACTACTACTACTACTACTATTACTACTACTACTAATAATGATAATAATAATAATGAACATGTGCAAGATGACAGCAGCTGACTAGCGACGCGGTCTTAAGTCTAAGTCTACGTCATCACTTGGATAATTCTGTTTTATGACATTCTTTTCACTGCATTCGCTTAAGAAACCCATCAGAAAGTGCGAGCTGTTAGAGCTGTTGGGTTCGCTCTTTTTATTGTATTATGTCTCGTCACAAGCTTGTTGTAACTTTCAAACCGTACTGGCATGTGAATGCCGTTGTTTTGCACCTTTTTAATTTCTATGTTGCTGTACTCATGGTCATATTATTATTTTTTTATTCCTGTAAGTGTTATGATATTAAGGGAATAGGGAGTTAATTTGATTCGTATTTTAATTTATCGTAAAGGTTGCGCAAACATAAACGTTGAATCGAATAGTTTCTTTCTATGTGAGAGACACAATTATTTCTTTCCTCCGAGTAATCTATTTAGTATTTGTTATATTATAGAAATGGACGTACGATCAAGTACTTGTCTAACCATATACACGAACACATCCCTTAAAAATACAAATCACACTGACGAAGATCCTTATTTCTGCAAATCATGCACTACTGTATTAGAAGAAGTTTTCTAAAAGAAGTATATTGCGTATGCTCTAAAATGTTGATACCAATGCCAATACAGACACACGCACGCACATACACACACAGGTACGCACACACTCACGCATGCACGCTCGCGCATGTAAATACAAATGCAAATTCTAATGTTGTACCGACGATACTTACAGGTAGTTAAATATCACTTTTGCTTTAAAGCATGTTTTGTATGCTTAGAATGTACTTGAATTATGTGCTGTTCATAAAAAAATGTTGAACTTTAGAAAATTTGGATTTCACTTTGTTAAATTTATTATATAGTTTGAGATTTAAGTTCAAAGACAAGTCGATTGTGAGTACTCCACTTAGGACCTTCTTGACTACATCAAAAGATTTCACCAGTTTGAAAGATTTAACAGTTACATTAGTAAAATCAAGGTATGTTTGTATTGTTCTATTTATGTGTTTTTTTTCGTTTGATTTTATCGTCGGGGAAATCTTCTTTTTACAATGAGAAAGTTAATTTTGACAAGCTTCTCCTAATCTTGATCTATAAATATTCTTAAATATCAATAGATGGTCTTTTTGACCGAAATAGCTAGCTGTTCCAGTGTCCTGTATTTATTGTCTAAATCATATGGACTCAAGAAGCAAAACATGTCTACTGTTCAGATCATTAATACATAAGTACCGCAATTGTCAATATTTATATACATATTACAGCAAAGTTACACTCTATCAACGTTACTGCTGCTGCTATCTCTTTGTCCTATGTCAATAGCTGGAGATTAGATTATTTGTTAATGCAAACAAAATTAAAGGTGCTCACAATGTCAACAGTGTCTTTCAAACAGTGGGTGTGCAATATCACTTACATTCACTGCAATAGCACCTTACACAATTCGCAGCACATGAAAAAAGTCTACTAAATATCTCAAGTACATGTTTAATTGTTGTGGAATTTCAGATTTGATAAACTATGTAGATATCGACGAAGACATATAGCTTGCACAGCGTTAATTTGCTCAAAGAAATTTGAAAATCGCAAGAATCTGTTTTATTGCTGTTTAACAGTTAAAACGGATGTATTCAAAGTCTCTTTACATACAACAATATCAAGTTTTTTATAAATACATGTGAAGTAGTTTCGTCCAATGTATCGTTGTCTTTGCCAAACCAACAGGGTATGTATTTCAACTTGAACTATAATAGTACAGTTATCGTAACGTTTAAAATTATATTCTGAACAAACATATGGATATAGTTATCAGCTAACGCTCAACTGATATGCGAAAAGAAGGATTGGAAACAGCAGTATATATAATAAATGTAGTCAACAATTAACTTATAATTGTAAGGTCCAGAGTTTTACAAACAACTCCTGTTAAATACAAATTATAATATGATATAATGATGAAAAATACTGTATACAAACAAAATAACAATTAATATAATGAGCTTTCAATTTATGTTCAGAATGTACATAAGATAAAAGCCATATTGATATTTGTTGTGCTATCTTCATCATTAAGACGGTACCATTGTCAACCATGCATGGATTATTTAATATTTTCTTTATCAGCTTCTTACGTCATGTACTGTTTTCAAATGTGCCTTTATATGCCGCCAAATAAACATTATTAACAGGTGTGTTTGAACTATTAAGTGTTCATCTTGTCAACAATCAAGAACGAACCGCTCTTGTAGTAATCATATGCTCGGTGACGTAAGATGTTTCTCTGTATTGTATTGTATTAACCTTGCAAATACACGGGTATACAGCATAATACCAGTTCAACATATCGGTATTTTCACAAAGGTCACATTGATTATTAATGATATTCGAGAGTTTGGATTCTTTTTTCATGCAACTACATAATATATTGTTACCTGTAAAGATCCTGTAAAATGCTGTTCATTAGTGCCCTATATCCACGTAAAAAGCAAAGTATAACACCCTAACTGATATAACAAATTGAACAGCTATTTTTAAACTAAGAACACCACGTTTATTTCATTTCGCTTACCCGCAATGCCGCCCTGTTTGTACCAACTGTATGTTAGTATTATGTCCTACTTTAATCACATAACTTAAGTTATGACAAAAAGTCGCAAACAATATTGCAACTATAATACTATATACGTATGCATTTTGTCTGATTTACATTCATACGAGAAAAACAACTACATGTCGCAGTCCCCATTCAATAGGAAATTCTTTCTGCAAGTCCATAGTGTACGAATTATTTAAACTTATGTATTCGTGTTTTTATTGCAACTCACTTTCTCCGTTTGGTTGCAATAAACCCAATGGCAATGACCGTAAGAAGAGATTCGTGAAACATGTTATATATAACATATATATAACAGATGACATGCTCTCTCATTTCAAGCATCTGTCTTTTTTACTGCAATAATGTAGACACCTTATTTTTATACCACAAATAAACTTATCAAACATTATCTGGTCCTAAACATAACATCGTGTATTTAATTGCTTATCCTTGTCAAACTCTGTAGAGGGGCATTTTGGAACTTAAAACCACGTTAAAAGTAAACCAAAATATGAAATGAAAGTGACAATAATTTTCTTTTAAAGGACCTTTTAAAACGAACGCCGGCATCAATTCGTTTTAAAAGTCATATGATTAATATTGTGTGATTTTTATTGACATTTTAAAATAAAGGAATTTATAGCTATGACATTATGACCACGGATAAACAAAATGTACGTGACATAAGCAGACATTAAATATCAAATCTGTATTGAAATTTTATCATAAAATCCAAAAATTGCATTATCAATGTATATAGTAAAGTAATCCGAACTTACTGAAACACAAACTATACCTTAAATGCTGGGTATAAGTTATGGAGAGACCCCATAGATCTTTAACCGCAATGAGAGCTTTTAAATATACCAGTGTATTCCAGGTAGTTACAAAGTCACATACAAAAGCAATACAGCTTATATAAGTGTTGTTATCATCGTCTCGTTGTAATAGAACAGTATTTAAACGTTTATTTATATCACGCCCTTATTTTCTCTATTGATTGACAATTAAAAGAAACTGCTTATGTCATTGCCGATGCGCTGGAGCACGACGCTTACATAAGAAATACTAACCGAAATTTGTATATGGCGAAAGTCTGTCTAACGTACTTTCTAACCCTGATAACAAAGGGATTCTTCTTCGGTAAAGGGCGTTACAATTTATTAATGTACTTTTATACTTATTTGCGTGTGCCTGTACCTTTCTGGAGAACATGGCAGAAAACGAGATATTTGGGGTTATTTCTTTTTGTTATTAAAATATTTTAACCTTTGACGGAAATGTACATGGAAGCCCAGTACACTCTTACTTAGGAAAGTAGAAAGAAATGCTCTTCGGTACGTCCTTCGATTCTCGGATTGCTTTATAAATTGAGATTTTTTATCAGCATCGAAACAGTCCATAGCCAGAAAACAATTAACCGACTGGTGTGCTTAAACCGGTTTTACAGAGCCCCATCATCTGACTTTAGATACAATGTTCATGCACCATTTAAATATACTGATCTGCGTAAATCTAAAATAACATATTTCCAGTGCTGCCAGTGTGCAGGGATGCTTTTATAGCATTTCCGAAAAGTTGGACCTCGGATCGGAGGGTTTCAAATTCAAACCCTAGCCCTGTCAAAACAAGTATACAAGGGTATCTTATTACAGATTCGAATGTTTAATTCAATTGTATAAGAGAAACGTGCAAGACACAAAGAAAGCATTTATAACATGGCTGAAGTGTTTTTAATCAAGAGGTTTAAGTTAAGGACTCGGGATCTGAGTGTTTTGGGGTTCGAGCCATAAACTGACATGATATTATGTTCCTAGCTTTAGACTTTTATTACAAGGACATTTTGCAAAGGCTGAACATGTCTAGACTAGTTCCTTACACATAGATTTACATAATAGCAGTATCCATATTGGATGTTATTAAACAATTGCGTTTCATAACAAATCATTTGATATTTTGTTGTTTTTATGGTCCTGTATTAACTGACATACTCTCTTTTACTTGAAAGTAACTTTTGTTCATTTGTATTCTTAATGCCAGTTCAGTGTGTAATTATAAACCACAGTAGCACATACGTTATAGCATTGCTTTGTTACAACTTAAGTTCCATCGGTATCAAGAACACACCAGAACGTTCTCTTTTACTGTTTCTCTCAGTTTGTCTGCATCCAGTTTACTTTGGATTTGTAAAGCAGGAAGCTGAAAAATCTCTGTATATATATTTATACATTATAAACCATTATTTTATCATTTCTTGTCTTCCTTTATGTTGACTCAAACTAAATTTATATATAAGTATAATTACATAAATTCCATCCAGTGATTGTGTTCGTAGAAAAGATTTATCACACCTCCTTTTATTGGCGGAAATCAGTTCTTTCTGGATTGGACGGTTCTTGTTGAAGAATAAGGTAGTTACATGTACACATTACGTAATCATTTTAATAAATGGAGTAAATAACTGCAATCAAAAATCGACGCTTTCGTATTTGAATGGAAATAAAAAAGATCCGATCGCAATGATTTTAATTAGTTTATGAATGATCAGCTCTTGAAATATGCATTGTCTTTAATTTAACCATATAGCTATGATTCAAATCAACCCTATACGCCAATTAATACAATAATAACGTTATATGCATGTCTCTGTTGAAGCTCTAAATATTTATACTTCAATTGTATTGGAGACCGAATCTAAGATTACACAGTGTCTGTCAACATGTTAATCCCTTGTGCACAATGACGAAGCACATTTTGTTGACATATGCATTCTAAATCATTTATATGGTGTACCCGTGTTCCTAATGCTGGGTGTCAAAATGTGCCTTCAAATTATATAGAAACAACTACAATATATTCTTTATGTTATCATAATAAGTTAGCAAAGCTAGTAACATAAACATGGAAAATCACTTAATAGCTCAAACTTCATACAGTGGACCTAATATATCATGCGTTATCAACAAACTAATACTACTACTTTTGTATTGTTGGTTTGGGTTGTTCATTTTATCAGTTTTAACTACGATGAAGGTGCTCACTGTTAGTTTTCTCACTTTGACGGGATACATATTTTTTATTTATACTGTTTGTTTGATAGAAATCCATTCAGGAAGTGCGAGGTTTGAGCGTGCCACAAACCACGCTTAAGCACCCCAGTTCATCCTTTTTGCCAACTGACGGTTCCAATGCTCTACTGCTGGTTTTTCTTTGTGTGTATTATGTCTCGTCTCTGTGTTCTGTGATCATTATGATTAGACCTTTTCTAATTTACCTATACACATATATGGGCGTAAGAGAGAGTGGGTGTGTGGATATGTGCTCTTAGCAAATCAACTACTGTAAACGCGACATATAAACGGAACACCCTACAGACGCACAATAAGGAAAAACACTAACCTCTTTCATATTGCCGTAATTTCATTTAGACAGCTGTGAGAAAAGCGGCAATTATTTCGGTTCACATTTTAAGAGCAAAAGCCTCTCCTTTGTGAAAATGAAGAGAACATGAACCTCTGGGGAACATTTTCTTTTCTTTTATAGGAAAACATGGCTAGTTTTAGTTGTTTTGTTGCATTTATTTAAGCTTTTCCAGACGACTCGGATCTATCGTCATAAGCGATACCTACATATAACATATGGTTGATCTTAAAGTTCAATTTGAGTTTTAACAATGTGTTATCATTTCTCTTTGTTGCCAACTTTTGAGCCTGAACTTTTACCATGTCCATTTCTAAGCTTATGGACAGCTAACGTAAACCGTAAACGTCATTATTTGGATATTTAGGATTCGAAAACTATCCATAGCAATCCGAAACAGAGCCCAAATATGACTAAAAGAAGCCAGTGACAAAGCAAAATATATCAAAGCGCTCAGCAAGATGGGATAAGTATGTCATTCTCATTAAGCAGGTCACAAGAAGTGTATGTGTGGTTGCCTTTACAGGAATATCTGTATTTTTGTCTCCTGCTGCCCAGAACTGAATAAAACTGATTATATATTTAGGAGCAACACGACTCCAACACACCAAACATACCTTCTCATACATACATCGGTACCCCTTGACACAAACAGTGTTTGCATTGTGCACGACAACTACAAGCTAAACAGAAACTAATATCTTGAAATAAACGATACAAGAGTTTTCAGGACCGCTTATTATCCTTTGTGGACGCATTTTAGTTTGTTACCTTTGTAAGCGTTTTGCAATCAAATGTGTCAGTGCATCAAAGAAGCTTGAAATTGCTGCGCTGCATCAATTACATAGCAATCTCATCTTTCCGTGGGAAATATACTGACCGTCTCAGGTCAAATAGCTTACTGTTACATGATTTTACTACTTTCTTCAGTGTACTCAAGAACTTTGCTCAACAGTATGTTTGTGTCCTTCTTAACTTCAAAGTCAGTATTGGAATAATCTCTCACAATCGTATATTTATATCAAATTAAGGTCAGTTAAATTGTGAGGCCTTTCATCCTATTTCCGTTGTAAATTTGGTTGTTTATTTATATTGACAAAATCTGTACAAACTCGGCTTACTTTATTATTTTTGTTTTAACAGTGTTTCTCAAGGTCAGTGCTCTACCTCAAAAGTTGGTAATTGACATGGGTTCAAGCAATCGATGATATAACCTAAGATATCAGTCAACATCGCTGACAGAAGTTTATACATCTAAATTTATTAAAACACTTTTATGATAAGATATAGTATTATAAATGTCGTAAGTGTAGTATGTTTGTACTTTGAATTCATTTTACACCGATCAGTACATTCGATAGTTTACTCTGTACTCCGCTTCTGATTATGAAATTTATTCAAACATAGAGATACAGCAGGTCTCACAAAATCAAAACATAACGATACCGACATATTTCACCATTGCGACCCGCGCTATATTTGTGTATATGGTTGTTGTCGCTATTAAAGACAGTTTTCCATAATCAGTCCTTAAAGGAAAAGTTCGACTTTGCGTTATTGACAATTTGCAAAAAGCATATGCTAAATTTAAAACGGTATTAACGTAACAGAAATGGCATAAACTTAAAGCCGAAAACAAGTTTCTGGCTATCTAATCAGTTTTACTTATTTTCTTTACTTAACAATATTGTCGTCAAAAGTTCAAACCGATCTGGTAATAATCCTTTTCGTGGGAAATATACTGGCTGTCACAGGTCAAATGGCTTACTGTTACATTATTTAACTACTTTCTTCATTGTGCTTGAGGACTTTGCTTAAAAGTATTTGTGTGTTCTCCTTAACTTTAAAGGCAGTATTGGAATAATTCCACAAGGTAACACCTATTGCTTGCTTGCTTTAGCATTTAAATTGTCCCGTCATACTAAATGACTTGTATGTCTAAATCAACAAAGAAGAATTGAGTAAGGAAGCCTTGATATCATTATATATTTTCTGGGAGCATGTCAGAGTGTCTCCAATCTTTTGAGCCGCATCCTTCTGTTTATAAACATATACCAATACTCAAGTTGGTAGATCAATAGTATTTGTACTTACTAAATTACTATACAACTTAAGCTTGCAGATTAATCCTGTCACCGTGTTCTATTTTATCTAAAAATCAATTCTGGCAGTAATATATAATTAATGTTTCTCAGATATGGGTAAGTTTGTCAGTTTTAATGCAGCGCAAATGCAAATTATGCGATAATTGTTTAGACAATACAACTGTTTGTTAAAGGTCGATGTAGTCCTGTTTTATTTTTGAAATCGAAATGATTGTACATTATATTGCAAATGTGTATGCTAATATATGTGGATCAAAATCAGTTGCATATGACTATAATGGCAATACTGATTGTTGTACTCTAACGGACACTTTGTTCCATTGAAATAATAATTAATCCCTTTGCCCCATACTTAATTAGTCGTGTATGCCCCCGTTACTTTTTTATTCAGGTGCCTAATGGAATTCTATATCAGTGGGTAAATTCAATAAACCTATTGTCTGTGAACGTTATGGTTAACGTACTTGTTACTAAATCGCTTTATCTAAGTAGCCATGCATTCTTTTGTTCGATACATTAAATGTTTACGTTAACTGCTAATTTCTATATCTATTCAAAAACCTTAGTAGGAGTCTATATCTCTGTTTAAATTCAAGAAAAACAATGTGATTCGACACCTGGACCTCGCGTATCTGAAGCCGACGCTCTACCAAATGTGTTACCAGGTCCGGTACGTTTAACGTATACACGTACTGATGACTTATTTATTTGATTGTTTAACAGTACGGTAAGAGAGCTGCAACCCTGACGTTAGGTCAGACCCCTGGTGGTGAATTTTTGTCGTCTACGCTTACGTTTCCGCAGCTGACACTTTGGTCGTAGTAAAAATAAGAATGCAATTTGAACCAATGATAACTTTGACTTCAGATAGCATAGGTTACAAATAGGTTAATTAAGATAGGTAAATGTTGCCATTTAAAACCATTTATTCGGGGCTCATACGTAAATATGACAAAGTCCTAAGAGTATTGCATCGTATGTTAATATTTAAGAAGTCAACACACGTGTTATGTTCAATGTTAACAACAATCGTTAGTCTTGTGGAAATTATTACAACATATTTAATATTCAAGAATATAATAAAGTTGTTAACTTGAAATAGGAATTAGATTTTATAACTCTTAAATTTAATGCATAAAGCTCTATACTGAGCATTGCCTTGACACTACATAATCTACACAATAGTTGTATGACTGTGTGATTTATGGCCGCATGCAGTAATGTTTAAGATCTGTAAACATCACGTGTTTGTGAAAAATGGCGTTTTATAATTCAAATGAAAGTAAAGGATGTTCATGCTATTCAAAAATAAAATTTATAGATTTACAGAATAACCATCTAGAGAACCATACTATAATTGTAACAGATTCGACAGTTTTATTTAGAGCCAGCTACAAGCTGTTAGATTTTTAAAGTCCATTGAAATTTCTAAAATAGTTTTACGTAGCGCAAAACCTCTAATGATAAGTAGACATGCACTTTGTAAAAAGGTAGGTCATATATTTGTATATAATCAAATTATATAAGCTAAATATATTATGTTGTTTAAAATGTGCAATACTTATGTTTAATTCAACCCTACTATTAATTGCTTGTTGATAAAATTTAATCTTCAAGCACACCCAAAACGATATGAGTAATTGGTTGAATGTTCACGTGGTGATAGGCGTACATAATAAGTTCTATCCTCTCGGTGGATATCTGGCTCTTAAAAGTAGTTTTCACTAATATTATTAATTTTTTTCTAAATAATGTAGCATAAAACAATTTGTCAGGATATGCTCGGGCAGATTGCTCTTGAACTATAATGTTCGAATCTACCGCTCTCGACACTACCTTGAATTAAAAATCGGTCCTGGCACTAAGGTGTCAGTGACTTTGCTTCATATGACTACGGTTACAATGAAAATAAATTGATGCCCGGCATTGGGTTCTAGGGGTTTAGATGAGCGTAATATTTACAAACATGTGCTCGACATTAAATGCTCTACAATATGTACAAACTACTAAAACCCAACTACAACTAATATAAACATGAGAAAAACGATGCATGATTAAACATGGAACCAAACAACATGAATTCTATTTAACATGAGATGAAAAATGTCGATGATTGTGAAGTCAATGACAACTAAGAAATCTTATAAACACTAAATCGACGACTATAAAATCAATATTAAAATTTATACTACAATGACTAACGCAAAATGTACATGGCTCGCTAAGCCCTCTAACCAACTGACCAAAACCACTCTAATCTACATTCTGAGGCGATGCAGCTGAAACGCGATACTCTGGTAGTAGATAAAGCAACAGACAACAGCCGAGGTGTTGAAAATGTCGTCTGCTGTGTCTACCTGCAAAAGTGTTCTCATTGCTCTTTGAAAAGATGCGCTGATACATAGTTATATGTATGTTTTCATACTGATATTAAGTATTAATATAGTCTTTAGCAGATACAATTCCTTATTTGCGTAAAACTACAATTTTCTGACACAATTCATGATGCAGTATTGCATGTCATGGTGATAATAAAACCCTATGTATGCATTAAGTGTACTGGCCACATTGATTGCACAGTGTCAGTCAGCATTTAGAAACGGTATACATCATTTGTGCACAATGATTAAACAAACTAAAGCATTGATAAATATGGTATATGGTTGTTCTTAACGTGTAAACTGACCCAGCCTTTAACACGGGGTTATCTTTTCTGCATGTTGCGAACTTTTGAGTTCGTAATATAGCGTTTATTATGTCAATTTCATACCTTATTGACAGCTATGAGAAACCGCTTACATCACTATAATTTCGATATATAGTGAGGATTAAAAAATCTTCAACAGATAACTTAGACTGGCACAGACCTAGCCAGAGCTAAAAGAAGCCAGTCACAAAGCACAATATATCAAATCGCACAACAGATAGCACTAAACATATACCCCAATTAGAAAAGGCACAGGTCAAAGGTATTCACATGCAATCCAAATGTTAAAGTAATAACACATACGAGATGAGTCATTTAACAATAAGAGCAAACACGACAGTTACCGCCTTGGAACGGTCAGTCCGCAAAAGGGACATACTGGGGTGCTTAAACCGGTTTTACAGAGCTCAAACTTAGCACTTACTGAGGGGGTTCCAAAATGCAAGCAATGAAAAGAAAACCGATCTAGTTTAATAAAAAACATCCAAGCGCTGGCGTTTTCTTTGATAAGTTATGACAAAAGTAGTGTCGAAATTGAAAAGAAATACATAGTCTACATAGGATTTTCAAAAAAAGGGTATTATTCCCTTTTGAAGAACTACATACATTGCTGATTGTAAATTATTGAATCAATTATTTGAATCAAGATAAACAATCCAGAGAAGTGTTAATGGTTGTAATATCCTGTTAATAGGAAGACGAAATGGAGATTTTTTACGACCGACACACTGCAAAGGTAACATTGTTGTAATCTTGAATAAGAAATATGACGAAATAATATAAGCTTTGCAACATATACCAAAATTTAAAAAGGCACATGACAAAGGTAATCACATGATAGCCAAATGAAAAAGTAAAAAATCTATGATGAGTCCAAAATAACAAGCCCACCAGCCTTTGAACGCCTGGTGCAGATCTTAATACCTGTGTTTTTCGTTGCAATGACAGGACTGTCTGAAATTTCACCTCCTGCTGCACAGAACAGACTTATGCACACAAAACGTGCCATCTTATACACAAGTCGGTACGTCTTGACATATAAAGACAATGTTTACACTGTTCACCATAGCTATAAGTTAAACCAATAGAATACTTTGAAATAAAAAATAAGCATTTTTTCTGGACATCGTACTATCCTTGGTGGACATATATTCATTGTTTTCGCAATTAAAAGCAAATGTGTCGTGTGCATCTAAGAAGCTTTAAATTGCTGTGTTGTACCAATTACATTGTCATCTTAAAATATATTTATATAAAATTAAAGTCATATTGCAAGGCGTTTCATCTAATTGTCGTTGTAAGATTTGTTCTTCTTACATATTGACAAAATTTGTACAAAGAGTAACTCTGAGAATATACAAAAGTACAGGTACTTGTCTACTTCCAAACCTAGAATTCTAAATGACAAAACCTAAAATCACATAGATGACATGAGATAAATGTAAAGCATAAGACAATTTTTCTTATGAATTTTACTTGTTTTCTGTCCTTAAAGGTCCAAAATAATCTTGTAACAAGAAGGAGAAATATGCTGACCGTCAGGTAAAATGGCTTTCTGTTACATGATAAGGTCATTGCATTTATATATTTTTTTTTCAATTTTAGGATTGTTCTAAATGTATTTTAGTGCTTTTCCTTAATGTAAAGTCAATGTTGTATTAGTTCCCTACGGCACACCAATAGCAAGCATGCAATAACATTTAAATTGCCCGGCCATCCTTAATGGTTTGTACGTCTGAATTAACAAAGAAGAATTGAGAATCAGAAAGCTTCGATTGGGTTCCGGACAATGGCAAATCTATATTTATAACTGGTTTTGGAATTGCCTTTCGGGTGACGACACAGCTTTTAAGACGCGATCGTATTTCTTTAAACGAAAATTATAATAGTTCAGCTTTTGAAGAAAAAATGATTACATTTATATTAAAGTGAACGTTTATTTATTGTGTTTTCTAAAGAATTTCTACATCAACAAAATAAATGTAGAAATAAAGCAACAAGTTAACGTTTACGCATCTCGATCGTCAAATTTCTTCGTATAAAAGAGTTATTGTTTCTTGAGAGAGATATTGTCTGATAATCAGTAACCACAGTTTTGGTCTTTTTTGCAAAAAGAAAGCATTTGTGTGAGGAGGTGTGGGGAGTGTAGGGTGGGGGTAGTGGGTGGGGCTGGTGGGATCGCTCGGTGACTTACTATTACAACAATTAGTGGCATGTTTGGATTAGATTAGGACAGACTCCAATAACTATCAAACACATTTTCTCGAACACTTTGATAGACATAAATGCAATAGTTGCATGGTATCCAAAGCTTGTTAGTATTTAAACTTACATGGTTTTACTTTTGTATTAATAAATATTACTGTTGAAAACATATTGTAAATGAATAGGTCATATAATTCCCGTGTTATTGTTGCGTTTTGTAAAGATTCCACCCTCTAAGACGGATAATGACTTGTTCATAAGTGTTATTGTGTTGCCTTAGGCATTAAAAAGTGCCATTCAGACTTAAAAGATTACTCGATTAACAAATTTACCTTTTTAATCAATTTTATTCCACAATAACAAATGGGCTAAATAGTGTTATACTAAATATGCATAGCTTTCTGAAATATTATTTTCAGCGACTTTGATGTTCTGCCTCAACTTTTTCTTGTATATATTTGCTGGAACCCTGTCAGTGGGCTCCAATATATTAAGCCACCTCCTTCTGTTGATGAATATATACTTCATATGTGCAATACTCAAGTAGTTAGATCAATATCAATGTTACTTTATTTTAATTACTAAAACACTTAGGATATATATGAGGCGATACAGTAAATCGAAATGGACATTAATCCGGTCGTCAGGACGTTTTTATCTAAAAATCGAATCTAAGCAGTATACTATTTACTTTAAGCCCCACCGATATGGGACAGTTTGCATGTTTTATTAGAGCGCAAATGCTAATTATACGATAACATATTATACCTTTAAATTGTTCGTTAAAGGTCCATTTAGTGTTATGTGTGACACCAGAATTGTCTACTTATAATACAGTAAGCAAACACTTATATATCAAAAAAGCAAAACAAGCAAGATATTAACAGTGCAATAATCATAAGAAACAATGGACACTACTGACTTGTTACTCAAATGGCATTAGCAAATAATATGCAGATAACTAACAATCTATAGGCAAAAAACTAAATATATTTATAGTGGTTCATTTTCTTAGATAGTCATACATGATATTGAGCCATTTTATCACGGTGAACGTCTAATTTAAGATCATTGCAATTTCGAGCACGCAAATAATAGAATAAATAAATCTATACATACCTTTTCACAGTATATTCCAAATGCGTCTGTACATCGGTTGATCGAATTCTTGCAATTCTGATTCCATTCAACTCTTCAGCCGTGCGACGGTGGATTTTAAAAAAGTGATCTGCCTTTGCGAAAATCAGATGCAGACGGCTATAAGGCACTACAGATTTGACTGCTGTCGCTTATTGATATACCACTAAATAGCATTACGTTTATTTAAGTATACAAGTATCATTGTGTCTTTTGTCTTCACGTCTGTTTAACTTTCTATGCTATCTATGTTTGAATTCAACGAACTTAGTCATGGACAACTGATCTCCTATTGTTGGGAGTTGTAGGGGACATTTATTTTTGGAATATGATACATTGTTATTAAGAAGATCATATATTGAAAAGTAAAATAGTTAAAGGTATGAACTTTTCCTTTTTGTATCATTTTAGTATTTTGCAGCACGTACTTATATATATACTTTATTATAGAAAGTAACAAAATTCGTTATTCATGTTTATTACACAGCAATCGAACCAATCACTTTACGGTTAATGACAGACGAAACACGTGACTTTTGAGTTTAATTTGGTGAAAGGTAGTTTTAAACAATCGCAACGTTGTTTTTGTCAACCTGAAGATATCACAACCTTTCTTAGGATATCATAATTTGCCTGCCAACTATATATATTGACATAACACACTTATTTTCTGTTTGCATACTTCGCATTATCAGTTTGTCAGTTTGTGTAAATGCACAAACCAATATGGACATTTTAACCCCTGACCCTACGATACCGTCTTGAAATGGATTATTGTCTTCTGCGCTTACTGTTACGAAGTGTTCAGCAGACCTAAAAATGTGAACGTTATTTGAATAGATGGATTCATTATCTGGTGGCTTATGCGAATATATGACACAATGGTTAGAGGACTGCAGCATATATTAATAGTTGAAATTCAACAGATATATGTATTATGTTAAATGTTAACATTGGGCTTTGATTTCTCATTTCCATTTTCACATGAACAGGATGCTACAACCATTATTTCTTCTCTGGTCATTTTTTAAATATTCCTTCATTCAAAAAGTTAATTTCAATAAAAATTAATAATTTTGTGTAGTTCTTCCAATCGAAACGACCTTCTCTCTCTCTCTCCCTCTCTCTCTCTCTCTCTCTCTCTCTTTGTCTCTCTCTTTCTCTCTCTCTCTTCTCTCTCTTTCTCTCTCTCTCTCTCTCTCTCTCTCTCTCTCTTTCTCTCCACTAAACACTTTGTGGATATTATTTATCACTGACATCACTACTTTCTAATGTATGTAAGTCTGTTTTATTTGGTTTACCTGAAATCGTAGTTTTCTGTTATCAGTACGCAAACAAGACTAAGCATAAATGACAAAGTCCTATGGACATTGCAATATATACCAAAGTTTTCAGTGCTGATTAAAGTTTATGTGTAATAGTAACAGCTTACATTATACCATCACTTAGAGAAAAGGTGCACACTGTCTACATGTTGCTCTTGTTCAATTACAAGAAATGCTAATGTTAAAGTGCATATATATTGCTACCATAACATTTAATGTTTTTATAAGAATGAATATGTGACCATATGATCTGGTCGACATTTTCTGTGGACAATGTTCCGTAATTACCGGAAACGTGATATATGATATTTGCTAATGCCAATTATAAAAAAAAACTAACATTATGAGGTGTTTAGCAAAATATGTTGAGTAAAAACGGTGTTGGAATCCAGTCGGTCCTTTTTGCTGATTGACCGTTACAAGACGGTAACTGTT
The DNA here is from genome assembly GCA_007844125.1 of Sinonovacula constricta. Taxonomy (NCBI): domain Eukaryota; kingdom Metazoa; phylum Mollusca; class Bivalvia; order Cardiida; family Solecurtidae; genus Sinonovacula; species Sinonovacula constricta. The sequence continues at coordinate 17,894,112 of CM017564.1, forward strand.
GTGTTTATTGTTGTTGTTTTTTGTTGTTTAATGACTCATCACAGAATTGTTCTTACTTATACATTTGACTTGCATGTGAATGCCAGTGTCAACTGCCTTTTCAATTTTTAATAATTTTCACAGGACTTTGTCATCTTTCCTTATTTATAAAAATTGCCAGTATCTACGAACTTATTGTACTGCAATCGTGAATGTGTAATTAGATTCCTAATGAAGTGATAACAATTCAAATATCACTTAGATATAGAAAGCTCTGTTAAGAACGTCATTGCCGAATCTTTTTTCACCTTTGATTATAAGCTAGTTTGCAGTGCGAGTATTTTACTCAAAATTAAAACCGAAATCACCATGACAGACAGTAAATGTGTTTATGCTAATCATTTTGAAATTATTTGTCTTCTCAGTAAAATATATTGTAAGCGTAGCCTTTCTTGAGATTGTAAAGAGACAAAACCAATGCAGTCAATATACTACGGTCCTTACTGGATCATTACCTGCCGCGTTAACCGGAGAACACAGGTATTGTACAATTTGTAAAGGCAGATTTTTACGCTAGACCCTATGGATCATTTTGCAACAATGGAAGCGTTACTCTTGAACAATGTGATTTTATCTTGGTCCTGTAGTGAACACGTCCAATTCATTCCATTGTATTGTCTTCAGGTCACGCACCATCTCTTCCAACAAATTTTCATTGGATATTGTTTCATCTTTTGACAATATTAACGATTTGATACGTATAGGTTTGCCCAATGTCAATGACTGGCATGTAAACTTATATAGATAACAAGGTAACTAATACCTGAGAGTCTTTAGATTGTTTGTTCTCGTACATATTTTAGGGCTACCGTTTATCAGTGAAAATCTGTACCGTCACTTTTATGGAAGGTAAAATGCAATCTCCTAATTAAACATTTATATCTTATGCACTTATTTCTAAGCTTTTCTAGATATTTTCCACAATTTTATATATATGACATCACGTGTATGGTAAATTGCTATATTTGTGAGTATCATGATGATACTATTTATGGTGCTTATGCTAATCAGCATGATTATGATCATGATGATGGTATTGACGACGACGACGACAGCGACGATGATGATGGTGATAATGATGATAGTGATGATTTTGTGATGATGATGCTGATTGTCCTTATGCTGTTGCTGATTACGTTGATGCTGAATGTTATAGTGTTAAAGTGTTGATCTGTTGTTGTTGATGATGATGATGAAGATGATGATGATAATAATGTTGTTGTTGTTGTTGATGATGATGATGATTATGATAATAATGTTGTTGTTGATGATGATGATGATGATGATGATGATGATGATGATGACGACGACATTGTTGACGGTGGTAGTGATGTTGATGATGATGATGATTATAATGCTGCTGCTTATGATGATGATAATTAAACCTGCCTTGTGAACGAGCTGACTTATTAACGTTACAAAAGAACCATGCAGTGTTCATGCTTACAATCCATGACAATACTGATATCACATTACACTTTGTCACATTGTTTGGACACACGGCCACCCAGAGAAAAAAACAGGCAGCACATAACCAAGCATTTGTCGGCAGTTTAATCCGAGTTTATCGGTGTACACATGTTTTGTTCTCACGCGACATGAATTGTAAACTAAAACGAAATAGTGTGTTCTGTCCTACGATAACTAGCTAACTAACTAAGTAACTTAGTAACTAACTAGCTAAGTAACTAGCCAACTAACTAACTAAATAAATAAATAACTAAATAAATAAGTAAATGAATAAATAATGAAACTTGCAATATAAGTAAAATAAAATATAAAAAAAATAAAATATAATATAACATAACATAAACTATAAAATAAAAATGAAACATTGATGGATAATGCTTATTGCAAATGACATGAAGAATGATGATAATGACAATGATGAAGATTATGATAATGATTAAGATGATGATTATGATGGCGAAGGCGACGACGACGATGATAATGCTTCTGCTGCTAATGATGATGACGACGCCAATGGCAATGATGCTGATGCTGCTGATGCTGCTGCTGATGATAGTAATAATTATGATGATGACGATGCTGCTGCTTCTGCTGCTGTTGCTGCTGCTGATAATGATGATGCTGATGATGATGACATTTATGTTCACTTTATAAGTTTACACGCAACAAAAAACTGTGCCTGAACAGCAGTTTTGTAGCATTAAAAAAAGAAAATTATTTGCATTTAAGAGTAAATGCAGGTACAGGTATTACTATATGTAGATGCGTGGTAAAAAAGGGGAACACCTATCCTACGAAAGTTTTGCCAGCTATCATGTATGACTAAAATATAATACGTAGAAATTTATGAGAGGTATTCTTTACATGGCCAAGTTAATCACTCATTGTTCAAAAGCAAAACAGATTACAGCTAAAAGAAATCTACGATCTGGTACCACTGAAAGTGTCGCATTGTTATTTACCAGTGACGCATGATATACAATGGTAAAATTAAAATAGACGCGCACTTTACTTGTCTGCTTTCGTTTAAATTAAACTCACAACTCTGTTTATAAAAAATGGTAAGTTGATAACATTACTTATGGTGGAAAACCTATTCTTATTTAGTTCATTTTATAAAGGGCACTTAGAACTTACAGCAACAGTCTATTGATTTGCAAATTAAAATTTGACATTGTAGTAAGTTTATAAATAGGTAAAAAGTGGTTGTCCATGTTAACAATAATCTTTCATGTTTTCACAATACAATCATTACATCGGTTATATTATTGAACCTTTTGGGGTCAGCATTATTGTTTTATGTTCTTTAACTTTTATTTTAAGGCACACAAAGTATTGTTTAAACAAATGTTGTAACACATCATAAGTTCAATATGCGTTGAAAGTTTGTTCAAATTTCGAAACAAATAAGCGTAGTTCAATACGTCCCGCGATTGTTAACAATAACACCTTTTCAGATACTTAAACAAAGTTGAAAAACTAGAAAACACTTTATGGTGAAAAAAGACATCGATTTAGTTTTTGGTTAGAACACTTCTCGCTTAGTGAACTGCTTGCTTTTCTGCTTAAATGGTGGTATGCACAGGTGAATAGCTTTGGCAGAGGTTCAGTCAGATATAGTGAATCCTGACACAAAGGTCACTACGCTATTGGGGACTTACGCCATCCATGGCTGGGTGTGTGTCGTATAACTTGTAGTCAATTTACATTAAGTATTTCAATGGAAGTTAACTTAAGCTTTCACTGTAAAATTCAGTGCAATTAATGATGACTCTTTTATGAGCATTTTATCTAAAAAACAGGGAGGCATGATAGCTTTGATTATCTGCAATAAAGTCCACTGCACGAGAAATGACAAATGATCCACTAATAAGCTCATTCACCTTTCAATAATGTAACTACATTATGGTGTTCATATACAAAAACTGAAGCTAAGGTCCTCGATTAAAAGTCCCAAACGAAGATGCATCAATACTATGAAAATAATTTAGAACTTTAAGAGTCTACCTCCGGACGATTTTTGACAACCGGTCCGCACTGATAGTCTTCTATCGTTAACATGCATTATTGGCTACTATCGTCGGTCCGTTCTGAAGACTCACGTGTATGTGTTTTGTCGCGCATTTGAATAAAAGTAAGGCAGCTTATCTACTTTAATTGTTTATAACAGCTAGGATCTCAAACTTTGCACATCCTAATAAGGACCAATATAATGTTAGTTCCTCCTATAGTAAAAACCATGGCCTCTCTACGATCGCTTCGTTTCAAAAAAGTTTGTAAACTAAACGCTTCTAAATGACGGAGAATGTGTATTTCCTGATGGCAACGTTTCCATATCTACTTAAGTTTTGGATGGTGACTATTCGGTGGAAAGTTTTATAGCCAGGAAAGCAACACCGCAGGTAAGTTTTTATGTATGATTTATATCGTTTATACACTTGATCTGTATCGAGAGTAGAACAATAGTCCTAGGATAGCAACCTTTTAGAATGATTGTAATAAACATGTATATTTTACTTTGTATAGTATATTTTAGCATAAAAGGATTTATTCCTTGAAGTTTTGCGAAGAATAAGAACACCGAAGAAAACTTATTTCAATCGTTACTCTCAATAGCTTACAAGAAGCAACAATTTTACTTTGTAATTAAACATACTATTTGCAGTAATATGCCAACAATAAAGTAAATGTAGCAAGTAGATGCAATATTTGTGCGGATTGTTTTCATGTACAACTATTTGTAATAATATATGTATTTGAACGTTAAGTATTTAAAAGAAACCATTAATCATTGCATAAATCATTACTTTTAGTATAAAACCATATATATATATATATATATATATATATGACCTTTGGTCCCATAAAGCAGGTTAATCAAGGGACAATCGTCAGACAATATACTATCAATGAGCACGTGTCCTAATGGGCAATTGTCCATACCTCATCTCTTGCAGAGCATATATTTAACAACAATTTGCAATATTGTTTTGTTATTGTGACAGAGAAAAAGGACCGTACGATACTACAAAATTGTTGTTGCTATTTCCCTTAAGAATGAATAATCCAGAGTTGTATTCGCGGTGTTTTACTATGCAAACATCTTTAGAAAAGTCGATTATATACTATTATACTTTCTGAAAATATCCATAAAGGATATGCTCGATGGTAGTAATTGTATATTTTCTTGATTCACTACAAATCAACTGCAGATATAGTGTTAATGTTTTTTCTTTCTTTTTTTTATATTAAAACACAATTAGGTAAGTTTTTACACCACCCATATCTACTATTTTATATTTTAACAATAATGTGCTCAGTAGGTTTTTTTTAAATTTCTAAATATATTGGCTACTGATTTTTTATTCATTAATTCCCTTACTTTTTGTACAGTTTTTAATTCAAATTAGCGTCACATAGTTATATCAGATAGGATAGATTTAACCAAGCTTAAGAATCATAAGGAATCCCGTGACATTAAGCGAATATGTAAGTCACTCGCACAAAACCATCCCTCAGGAAAGATTGGAAGCAAACAGCTGCCTCTCATATCTATTTAGCCTGACAATGTCATGATTTATAAACTTCATCTGCTGCTTAGAATGTGTGATGTTTTGTTGGCGAATTTCATTGATGACTCAAGACAACTTGATTGTAAGCTTAAGGTTCTTGGAGAAAGGTCTAGCAACTTAACTGCATTGGTGCAAATGATTAGGGAATGTGGCATTTCTTATAGTACGTGGACTGACATCAACGTCCGAATAAGCATGGACATCATTAACAAATTAACAGATTGTTAAAACATTTTCCGGACAAATTGTTGTCATAAATAACAGCACACATGGCGATGTCGTGTACCTTTGGAGGTAATTCGGTCAAATACATTGTATGGTAACACTAGGTCAAACAGACAAAACTGAGATCTTTAATGCTTTCTACAAATGTATGATCAATTTTCAGGGTTTACAGCTAAAGGTAGGCTAGGCTACAATCGAATGACAATATAAATGCACGCATTACTCTACCATCTACCGTTTATGAAAGCAAAACATGGCCCCTTCACAGTTACAGTTGTCAGGGTGTGGAAAAAATAGCGATATGCTAAAATCAATACTTTTAAAATCGTCAAACAAACAGAACCAGGCCCATGATGACATGATTGTCAGGAAAAAAATGAAAATTTAATATCAAATCAGAGACAAAAAAACAACAAAACATTGGCGTATTATCAGTCACGTATTTATGAGCAGAGAAGTTGGGAAAAAAATAGTTTTAAAGTAATTTTAGATGCATGTACAGCCTATTAGGAGCGTCCAAAGAAAATGAAAAACCCTTGATCGAAATGTCCCTAGCCGAATTATAGCAAAACAAAATATCCCGGCATTGTTATTCTTGCTAGAAAACGAGAAAAACTGGTAGAGCTTATACTAAACAAAAAATAGGACCAGTCCCCTTTTTGACTCAAATTGCTGGGTATGATATAAATATATAAATGAACAGAACCCCCTGTGATTCTTTTGTAAAGTGTCGTGCTTAGGGAGGTGATCCTCTTATTCTGCTATGGTGTGCATATATATATATATATATATATATATATATATATATATATATATATATATATATATATATATATATATATATATATATATATATCTGTGCATTTAAGTATAAAAGTTTCATCTTTATTTATTTTTTAATTATTTATATACATGTATCTTGTTTTGTATTTATTTTAACTTTCTTGGTCGATTTTTAGTCTTTGGTACCTATTCTTCGCATATTGTTATGATGTTTACAGCCAGCAGCAAGACAAAACACATACACATTTTAATATGCTTAATCAAACTATAGCAATATTTAGAAAACATGCGATCGGTATTTATAAGAAAACTCGCCATTACTGATGTTCACACTGATGACAAATTCATTCCAGTCGTCAATTGTTTCAGAATTTATCCCACCTTCCAATCAACAAATGATTAGTGCAGTAAAAAAAGCCTCTTCTATACACATTCTTTACTTAAATGGTTTACCTACCTTAATTGCTCAACATTTACGTAAAAGCACAAGAGAAAGTGTGAATACAAGGTTGGTTTAAAGTTTATACTAAGTGGTTCTCGTCGACTTGGGAATATGCGTATACGCGGGAACCAGTAACGAATAGCTTTTGTCGATCATTTTCAAAATTTCAGATATCACTCGGCATTACGGAAGATGCTGAGAGCTAACGACAAATGATGAGACAACTCATCGGCCGCTCAAGGAAGGGAATTCAAACGACACGGAAGTAAAAATGAGTGTCGTTTTGCCGTTTTAGAGAGTTGTCTTTCGTGAGAAGGACGTCTTAGAGAGGTATATACAGTTCAATCTAGAAAAAAAGAGATGTCGTTCGTACCTCAATATAACACTTCTGCAACGGGCTTTATTACAACATGTTGTCAAAACGGATATACGATATTAAACACACACTGTATTTGCTTTTAAGGACCATAACTATATAAAATTATATAACATTGTGTTTCGTTCTGTAAACCTTTGATTACTTGAGGGATTACTTGTGTAATTTTGTAATAATTATCTAACAATTTTCTGTACTTATTCGCAAGGCAGATAACTACGAGAATAACCAAAACTGTATTTGATTCAAAGGAACATTACCATAATACATAAAATTTTGTTCCGGTCTGAAAACCTAGGATTAAACCGGTTTGAACCTTCCTTTTTTCAAATTCTTAACCAATGTTTTATCTGACGTCATACATAGACATGTGTCCTTAAATAGTCTGTGCCTGTTACAGAGGTAAATGGTATAAACCGACAATGAGAGAGATACAGAGGCAGTGACAGAGAGAGTCATGTTGCTAAATAATTATCTCATTTATTCATGGTGGGTTATAAAGGACTTTAATGTTAGATCAGATCATACTAGCTGTCTCACGTTCAACTTAAATCCATTTTAAGGTTCTTTTTAATGTTGTATAATGCAACTTGTTACTGGTCCGTACATGGGCGACTGTACCAGTCCTCTCTGTGACATTAATTATAAGTTCGTAACTATGCGATACGTATTTTGGCTATTGCTTATTTTGTATATTTTGTTTTTAGCCTGTTCGAAGGTAAGAGACAAAGAATCCGTTTTATTCTCACGAACTTACAACGTGCCGTACCAACTTCAAGCTTGCTCGGGTCAGCCGCAGATGTCTAGTCCCTTCTTTTTAGCCTTTAATAGATCATTTTATTAAAAATCAATACAATCAATGTGTAAAACAAACAGACTGACAGACGAGTAAACACTTATACATTTTTTGACAATAAGCGACTGTTTATTTATCGGTTTTGAGAAGTATATGTCGTACCTAATGTTTATTGGTAGTGAATTGTATTTTTAGTGTTTGTTTTCCCTTTAATGTTTACCTTAGTATCAAAAATAAACTCCAGGGGTTATTCTTAAGAATACATGACAAAAACAGCAATACAACTTTATTAGTAGACGAAAACTGATGCTTATGAGCACGAGAAAGTGAAACATTTTTTTGAAATTATTACATTTTATAATATTATACAATATGGTTAGAATGAACGGAAAGGACTTACATACCTCATTACCTTTAATCTGATATAAATGAAATGTTAAAGTAGTACCTTCCGTTAATCTGGACTCCATATTGTTTCTGAATTTTTGACACAACGGTAATTACATTTTATGTTGTAAATTCATTAAATTACGAGAAAATACATTATCATAATGTACTTTAATTACTTCTCTAAATAAGAAAAATAACTTAAAAGATCTCATTGCCTACAATCTGAAACACGTGAAAATATAAACACATACAACCTTTTAAAAATTATTTCTTTATTCTTGTACACACATTGATTTTAATGACATAAAAATGCTACCTGTTTTATGTTGCGGAAATTTGGAAAATAGCAGAACATACGTGTAACGTATCGTTTACCAACTTAGACACACTATCTCAACATTTTATTCATACAAAACAAGAAAAACACATTATTCTTGCAATATAACATAATATCTTGTATGCTGTTCCATTACGCAGTGTGTTAAAATAACATTTTCTAATGTGCCGCTTTAATAACAACAGGTGGTTTCATGTATATAATACGTTTTAATAATGGTATATATATATATATAAACACGCCAATAAAAAGATAGATGAAAGCATTAACTGGTTAACATTCAAATCTATGCAAGGTTTGAGAATGTCAACAGTCTGTTTATGCAGTATTGTGCGTATGCAGTAATACACGTGTAACGACAGTTTTCATGAAATCCTGTTTGTAAATTCCTTTATTTGTTTACACTTTGCTGTCTTTAGTTAATTGTCTATTAATTAAATTGTAAATTGGTGTGATAGCCACGACCCTGACACACCTATGGGCGAGGTAAATACAAGTCTAATTCCTTAAAACGCTATTTCTTAGCTTCTTTGTAAGTGAACATCTGTGTGTTTGAATATGTGATGAGAACACAACGTAATAAAGATAGTTGCAGCTTATTGTACAGACTTTCCGTAAAGAGAAGAACAACAGATATCACTTTAGAAGGAATGTCAGCAGAATGACCCATTAAATTCATATCAGGCCCCATCCACGCACTTGTGTAAATTTGTTTCTAAGGCAACCATTATAGATGACGCGTTTTCTAGAGGGTGGATAGTAGTTTTTAATGTGATTCAATTTTACTTGTATACCAATGTACTGCACGCTAGGTCAAATACTAGTCCATTGTGAAAATCTGAGTAGTTATAATTTTCTGTTATCACTTCCTCCACCTTAAATGACTTAAACAGTTCCAAACACTTGACACTTGCAAGTACATAGTCTATTACTGTTCCTGGATGTGTATGCCAGCATGTGATTTCTCCTATACCTTTGTCACTAAATAAGCGACCATTTAAAATAAATACTTGTTGTTCTGGCACAGTTCAATTAATCTTTTTCCATTCACAGATGGACGATGTGTATCCTTAGATGATCTCTCTAAGGGAATGGAGAGCCGTTTAAACATTTTACACGCATCCTTAAAAGCATCGTTTAAAGTGAATTCAGAAAGCGTACCAGTATTACAGTTGTAATGTCCAGTTAATATAACGTTTTCAAATGTAGAACATTTCTCAGTCACTTCATATTCAAAACCCTCTTGTCCTTCTTTTGTCCAATATTTATTGTTTTCACGCGGGATATACACTGCTCCTAGTAACACAGAAGAGTTAGTTGTTGGGAAAATGTCTTTTATTTCAATCCATAGGATATACTCAGAACCGCCGTCAATTTCCCGGACAAACCGTTGTAATCTTTCATGGACGAATATGGCAATACCCCCTGACCTCATCGGTCCTTCTTCTCTGTATTTCGTATACAAATTATATCCATCAACAGATATGAGTTCAGGGTCTTCCTCCGTAGCCCTAATTTCTGTAAAGCACAGAATATCGTGTTTATTGATAAACTCATTAAAGGGGGGCATGTTGTTCTTGTCAAACAACCGTTTATACAAACCAGCTACGTTGAGAGAACATACTTTAACTGTTTTATATACGTCAAGTTTGCATGCTTCTTTTAGAGAATCTAAGACATTACGATCGGCAGTTACACTATATTTCTCAATATTTATGTCTTGGCTGAGCTTTTCCAGATCCGATTCTCTGTGAATTATGTGTGATGCTATCTTCTGATCCAAAAGTTCTATCTTCTTGTTGTTTTCTTCATTCTGCTTCATAGCCTTGCTCAGTATCTCCTTTTCAATTTTGTTTAAGTGCGTAAAAACATCTGACTTAAACAGATTTAAATCAGCCTTTGTCTTTTCTAGACATTCCTTGTTTGAGGACCGACAAGCATATAAAGCCTGCGTGCATCGCTCCTTTACCTCCAAGCACATGGATCGTGGAACTGTGAGCTTAAATGAAATATAAAGTAAAGAAAATCTTTGAAATTTTGTCCAAATATGCTCCACAAAAAAAATTTAATTAAAAAATTAGATATGTAACGTAACAAAAGAGAGGTTTGTGTTATCAGGACGGACTGTACTTGGAAAATAAAAGCCTCAACACTAATCCCTATATGCTCATTCATCCGCGGTTAAATGTTTTCTTAATTTTGCATAATTTAGTAAAACATATTCTAGAGGAGAAGAGATGAATTTTAAACGTTAACTATTTCATATGAAATGTTAATAATTACAAAACATATTGGTAATTTTAATCGTTTTCTTGTGTAAAACTGCATATACATATCTACAATGTTTTAAACGGACTCCATTTAAAGTGAATATATTTACGTCAAACATGTTATTATTGGAGCGAAAACATGCACATTACGCTTTGATGTAAAATACTTGTAAATTATAGAAAAGAAAAAAAAGGTGTTTCGTTTACTGCGCTTTTTGTGAATAAATTATTAACGCCTCTTTAACAGCCACATAATTGTTTTATTGATTTTGAAACATATATATATGTGGGTTCGACCTCACGTTTTCAAGTTTGACAAACCCGAACTTTCCAAATGTGCGGCATTATGCCATGCATTAATTAATACGTGTACATGATCATGATGTGTAACTATTACGCGACTTTTTTTAACTTAAAACTACTATTTTATTAAAAATGTTCAGGAAAGGAATATGAACTGAAGAGACCTTAATTTTGATCATGCTTGCAAGTAGAAAAGGATTTGGGAGTAACTATCACATGATAAAATCTGTCTTTATTTCATCTGTATTGTTCAACAACTTCGGGACCTTTATCTAATTGACAATGTAAATATATGACAAAGTCCTATGAGCATTGAAACATATACCAAACTCACGGTTGGTCACAGAATGAATTACTAGTCACGCAACTCAGTTTACCCAATATAAGTTCAACCGTATCGCGATAGGTTCATATTGTTTTTAGGAACGCGCAACCCAAAGGTGTCCTCGGTGTAGTGGATAAAACATTTGGTTTTAAAACAACAGTTCGCGGGTTCTAACCGTGTTGTGAGTGAAATATTGTGAAAAAGTATATATTTCTTTATATTGGTTGTTTATGTTTTTTATTAAAAAACTGCGCTATATAGGAAACTCAGCAAGTGTTTGTATGTACGTATTTTTTTTTGTGTGAATATTATTGTCGAGATTATGTACATTTTGCAATATTTTTTTTCTGTGAAAATCAGCCATTTAACATGAGGAAGATATTATTTTGACACGTTTTCACGAATCTTTCTCAATAAACATATTCTTTATAACCAGTAGATGATCTTTACAGCGGAAAACAAAATTGTTCCAATATTCTGTATTTATTGACTTAATATTGTGGAATACAACCGAGAAGCAGATCGGTCCGATTGTTTACATGCGCCCCGATATGGCGTGCTTATTTGCATAAAATTATGCATTACTTTGTGCTCAAATTAAGAAAGAAAGCCTCCTTTTTTGTATTCTGTGTAATTCGATATATATATATATATATATATATATATATATATATATATATATATATATATATATATATATATATATATATATATATATATATATATATATTCAATTCAAAAGAAATTATTACAAGTAGAGTCGATTTCCTTGACAGCTTGACAGACAGTTTTTATCTATGGTAAACATAATGCAAATACCTTTTCTGACCTTTTCGTGTTAACTTGTTTTCAACGTTTTAAGTAATGTATTATATTACATTTAGTGACGGATAAATTTGTGTTTCTGTCGCAGCGTTTATTTCTGTAAAACGCTGTAAATCATGTTCATCAAGAAAATCTATAAACAAATGATTTTATCAAGTCATATACATAAAGAGAACTTACAGGTCTGTCCTCATCTGTTGCCATTCTGTCATCAGCCAAGAAAGCAGTTTCTAAGGATGTGTCGGACGGCGACTAAAATAATAATAATAGTAATAATAATAATAATAATAATAATAATAATAATAATAATAATAATAATAATAATAATAATAATAATAATTGGTGAAGGAAGATAGCGTCTGTCCTTTCGCCCGTCCGTCCTTCTGTCTGTACGTAATACGTAGACATACGTTATAATACTTTCTTGTGCCGTATGTTAAAATACTTATTAAGAAATAGACAGTACTATTGTCGGGGTTACAGGATATTTTAAAAAACTCTCGGTCATGAATATGTCCAGAAATTGCCTGTTCAAGAAAAGTGATATGTTATCAATATAGATATATACAGTTTAAAAACATTAGATATACAAAAACGTAAGTTATATTTGTACAGTTTTCAAAACGTGTCAAACATTTTATTTGGACATTGTAAGATAAGAAAACGAATTCGAATAACCTTCATTTTCTTCTGACAAAAATATGTATTAAAATGTAACACACCATGAGAGAATTAAGCATTAAAGATATTCTATTTGAAAAAAAATATCTGAACATAGTACTAAGTCAATTTTGCCTAATGCTAAATATCATAAATTGTTACATTGTTATTAATTTATTGTTTTCAGAGGAATATGGATAAATTATTAGATATGAATGATAGTAAATGATATTAACCGACTATTCTTCTTTTGTGAAAAGATATTCAGAAAATGAGATAATTGTGCCCATCGTAAAACACGTTTACGCGCAGAAGTCGGCGGATTTAACAACCAAGTCGATCCTTTGGTAACATATGTATCATTACAAGGCGGAGGTAATTGTTATTTCTTTCTTTGTTTATGATGTATTGCCCCAGTGTTGTAGTTTTTTTCAAGCTTTAATAAACTTGCTTGAGGGCCTAAGTGAAGTGGTTGTTTTAAATTTAACACATTAATTTCGCGGGTCTTATATTATGAAATACATGGTGAAGCATAAAACGTTACAAAATAAAAATAAAAATAATAGGACGATACGGTGCATAAAATAGAAGAAACTCAGTAGTTAAACTTGGAGCATTTCATAGCCTAAGCCATTCTGAGCACATCCATGGATAAAAATGGTATACATTTGGACAGATTTATGTTACCTGGACATAATTAAGTATTATTAAGTAATAAAAGTACATAGAATATTTCCCAATGACGTTCATTCAGACTGAAGACCAGGAACCAGTCGACTACATAAAGGATCATTGTTATGACCAATATGCTCTGGTTATATAAACGACCTGCCATTAAGTATCTCATTTGATATCGAACATATCTGCTTTCTTATGACACGAAGCGTTTGTTTGTTCTTAAAACAACATTGAAACATTAGGAGTATAACATATAAATTATACTTTTAATCTCTCCTTAAGTATATTTTATGCAAACCGTTTAAAGATTCATTAGCTACTAAACCATGTAACAATAATCGCGAACGTACAAAAACAATAGGCCAGTGCATGGAGGTATTGATTATGTGTAAAGAGATAAGAATTACCTACATTAAACTTAGAAATGTCTACAGACAGTTACTAAATGTATCTAAAATATTAAATGAAAGCATGGTATAGATGTGAAACATATATTTGAACTAATTTTTAATATACCAATCAGAGAAAACGTATATCAATTGTTCAAGAAAAGGACTAAAATATTACGAAGTATTTTTTTTTGTTTCCGCATTGATGATGTTTGGAACAAATTACCAAGCAGCATTGTTTTAAGTCAAGACTATAAAGGCATACAAAAGAAGACTGGATAGGTCAACATTCAAGCCCTCACAGAAAGTACAAAGAACTATTAAGATTTACCAAGCAGCATTGTTCAAGCCAGTACTATAAAGGCATATGAAAGATGACATGATAGGTCAATATTCAATTCAAACCGTCACAGAAAGTACATAGAATCTTTAAGATTTACCGGGTGTCAATATTTATAGATAAGACAAAATTCAAGAAACGATAGAAATGACGTCGTCCTGAGGTTGCATTTTGGTCACAATGTTTCAACGACGTGAAAAACGACCTCAGTTCTTTACTGGAGTTTCAACAAATAAAATATTATAAAGGCTTAGATATATATATATATATATATATATATATATATATATATATATATATATATATATATATATATATATATATATATATGTAGTATATTGTAAAATCGGTGTGTGTCACCATTAAGTGATTTATTAGTTGCGTTCTAGAATAATTTAATGAAAACAATAATGGATATAGCTTTCTACTTCGGGAACTTGGTGACAAAACTACCTACACATGTTATGCTAATTTATTTGTCATATCAGATTAATGTTGTTTTTATTTTGCGTTTATCTAGCTGAAATCGTAAGTTAAAATTAAAAAAATAAAGTAAAATGCATCCCGGCGTTGCTGTTTTGTCCTTAAGACAAGCAATGCATGGACACAAAAATGTCTATGTCCGATTTACAGAATTTAGTGATAGTGATGCACCAAGCTACACCGTCCATGAGACCTGGATTTCAGAGGCACACAGGACTGACCCTTCATGACCTTGACTACTCAGGGTCAATTAGGAGACTGTACGCTTCAAATGTTAACATAAATATACATATTGTTACCTGTTTAAAATGGAAGTTCATTATATTGAAATTCAGATACACATAAAATGTAGATTTATTAATGCACAATGCCGCATAAATGTGCAATTTATAGGCAATGCAAATAACCTTTTCGACCTTTTCGTGTTAAATTGTTTTCAACAACGTTTTAAGTATTGTATCATATTATATCCAGTGATGGAATAGTTTGTGTTTTTGTCGCAGCGTTCTTTTTCTGTAAAACAATGTAAATCATGTTTATCAAGAAAATCCATGAATAAAGGATTTTAGCTAGTCACATACATAAAGAGAACTTACAGGTCTGTCCTCGTCTGTTGCCATTCTGTCATCAGCCGAGGAAGTAGTTTCTAAGGATGTGTCGGATGGCGACTGAAATAATAATAATAATAATAATAATAATAATAATAATAATAATAATAATAATAATAATAATAATAATAATAATAATAATGATAATTGGTGAAGGAAGATAGTCCTTCCCTCCGTCCGTCCTACTATCTGTACGTAATACATAGACATACGTTATAATACATTTGGTGCCATATGTTTAAATACTTTATTAAGAAATAGACAATACCATTGTCTGGGTTACAGGATATTTTAAAATACTCTCGATCATTAATCTGTCCAGACATTGCATGTTCAAGGAAGATGATATGTTTTCAATATATATATAGTTTTAAAAATATCAGATATACAAAAACGTAAGTTTTTTTTTGTAAAGTTTTCAAAACGTGTCAAACACTTTAACACTTTATATGGAAAGTGTCTTATAAGAAAATGCATTTGAATAACCTCCATTTTATTCTGACAAAAATATGTATTAAAACGTAAATACAACATTAAAGAATGAAGTATTAATGATATTCTATTTGAAAACAAATATCTGAACATAGTACTCATATTACGAAAAACGAACACATATCATGGTGAAGCATTAAAGGTAATAAAACAAAAAAACACAATGGGACGAGAGAGTGCATAAAATAGAAGAAACCCAGCAGTTAAACTTGGAGCATTGACTAAGCTTAGCCATTCTGAGCACATCCATGGATAAAAATTATATAAGTTTGCACAGTTCTATAATACCTGAACACAAGCTGTTTAAGAAATAAAACGCATACGATAGTTCCCAATGACATTCACATAGACTGGAGACCAGGAACCAGTTGACTACATCAATCATTGCTATGTCCAATATGCTAAGGTTATATAAACGACCTGCCATCTAGTATCACATACCAAACATCACATACAGATACATATCTGCTTTCTAATTGCACGACGCGATTGTTTGTTCTCAAAACAACATTTAAATATTAAGATAATAACACATACTTTGCACTTTTAATTTCTCCTTAAGAATATTTTATGCAAACCGTGTTAAGAATCATTAGCTTCTAAACCATGTAACAATAATCGAGAACGCACAAAAATAGGCCAGTACGTGAATTGAATGATTATGTGTAGAGAGATTAAAAAATACCAACAATAACTTAGAAATGTCTACAGACAATTACTGAAGGTATTTTAAATATTAAATGAAAGCATGATTTAGAGGTGAAACATATATTTAAAATATATAAACATGCATACATATATATTGTACAAAAAAGAAAAATTCGTAATATGTAAGACCTTTTCTTCGACAATATATATATATATATATATATATATATATATATATATATATATATATATATATATATATATATATATATATATATATATATATATATATATATATATATATATATATTGTCAAAGAAAAGGTCTTACCTATTACGAATTTTTCTTTTTTGTTTCCGCATTGATGATGGTTGGAACAAATTAAAAAGCAGAATTGTTCTAGCCAAGACTGTGAAGGCATATGAAAGACGACTGGATAGGTCAATATTCAAACCGTCACAGACTGTACATAGAACCTTTAAGATTTACCGGGTGTCAAAATGTGTCGATAAGACAAAGTTCAAGAAACGATAGAAATGACGTCGTCATGAGGGTGTATTTTGGTCATAATGTTTCAACGACGTGAAAAACGGCCTCAGTTCATTGTTGAAATTTCAACAAATAAATAACCA
This sequence comes from Sinonovacula constricta, assembly GCA_007844125.1. Classification (NCBI taxonomy): domain Eukaryota; kingdom Metazoa; phylum Mollusca; class Bivalvia; order Cardiida; family Solecurtidae; genus Sinonovacula; species Sinonovacula constricta. Next base: position 17,911,195 of record CM017564.1, read on the forward strand.
TAAAGGCTTAGATTTATTTATCCCACCATCTCTGTAAATATCGGTTGATATAACCCGTATGATAAAGATGAGCTTTATCAACCGATATTCGCGCACCTTCTCTAAGCCCGAGATCTCTTATTTAAGAAACGATCAGGAATGTTTACGTAAACGAAACTCATTGAACGCGTAATTTTTCTTGTAATCAGTCCAAAAATATGTCCATAATATAAAGATTGGTTAAATAGAGCTAACGATGGTATTAAAAAGTTAAGTCTAGCGAGGTCTCGATCTCTGTTCTGCAGGATTAAACATTTAAGTAAGGCCATCTGAGCTAACCGGACAGTTGATAGCGACATTCCGATGTTCTGTTTAACAATGATATTAAAAATTTGAAAAAAAGCTTAATTAATCAAAATGTACACATTTACAGTTCAAAAACTTGCAAAAAACTGAAAACAAAATGTAATACTGACTCATATTTTAAACTGTTTATGAATAGTAATAAAATTAATATAAATACGAATTTTTAGTCTGCAACAATACAAACATCTTTAAAAATGTCATATTATGCGAGTCCTTGTTGTTATTGGTGGGAATATTAAAAGAGTGTGATGAAAAATCGTGTGAAAATTTAATTGATCTTGAATCTGTGATTGTCTCAGAAAGCAGCAATCAGCTGCCTAATCTGAGGACAAACCCTGATGATCAAATGTCGTTTCATGATGAGCATTCAAATGGTTTAGATAAAGCTCGATCTTAAGTTGAACCAAATACAGCTGAATGCACAGTTCTGGACAAATGTCCTAAAAAAACACATTTTGTAGATGTTAACATGAACACCAACACACCACCTCCAATTCCAACATTTCTCCAAATTTCGCAAGTCACCCTTTCAAAATCACAAATATCTATTATCTATTATATGGCACTATATTCAATGTTCAGAATTTCAATTTCATCCACAATTAAAAGCCATGAGCAAACTGTTTTTTACAACAACAAACACACACAAACCTCGAATGTAATTCTTAATGCCATGTGCGTAGCAACTTTAATTTGATTTGCTTAGCCTCGCATGATAACATTTATCTATATCAACACTAACCTGGTATTCTCTATATCTAGTTTATTGTAAAATCGGTGTGTGCCACCATTTAGTGATTATCAGTTGCGTTCTCGAATAATTTAATGAAATCACTAATGGATACAGCTTTCTACTTCGGGAACTTGGTGACAAAATCTACCTACACTTGTTAAGCTAGTTCGTTTCACATAATAGGATTATGTTGTTTTTATTTTGCGTTTATCTAGCTGAAATCGTAAGTTGAAATTAAAAATAAATAAAATGCATCCTGGCGTTACTGTTTTGTCCTTAAGCCAAGCAATGCATTGACAAAATTGTCTATGTCCGATTAACAGAATTAACTGATAGTGATGCACCAAGCTACACCGTCCATGGGACATGGATTTTAGAAGCACACAGGACTGACCCTTCATGCCCTTGACTACTCACGGTCATTAGTCATACCTAGGAAGAAGTACTGCGTGTACAGAACAAATATGTATGTCTTATGAGACTATACGCTTCAAATGTTAACATAAATATAAATAGTGTTACCTGTTTAAACTTGAAGTTTATTATACTGTGCAATATAGATGCACATAAAATGCAGATTTATGAATGAACAATGCGCATAAATATCATTCATCGACTAGAGGAAAGGGTCCAAATAGGGAGCGAACATTCATCAGAATGAGCGTTTCATTGACATCTACCTGGCCGCGATACTTACGATAGCCCGTGTGGAGCCTTTGCAGCTCTGAACCAGGGTATATAATAACATAGGCCGATTGGTATCATTTCAGTCTTAAACATAACCGCTCGCATTTATTTTAGACATTAATTAGGTTATTATGCACAGTTATATAGAAAGAATTTAATGTTTAATAAAATGGTTTCTATTATCGGAAGTGAATGACTCGCAATTCATAATCTATATTTTTCAAGAGGTGTTTATTATCATTTATTATTAATTCTTTAACAACTGATGTTACAGGCATATATTCTATTTATCGGAACATTAGTTGTGAATGTGAATGTACAGTACACAACCATTTCTCGGCGTTTTACTGACATTTCGTGGTGTCAAAATCACCAGAATTCGTTTATAGTTAAACCGGATATATTCAAATGTTCAAGTGCTTACCTGATCAGTATTTGTTCTACTCGGCACGTCTTCCCTAAAAACAAACTGACTTGAATTTTCCTTTTCTGTTGTTCCGCGTTGAATATTGTCGATCGATGATTTCATTTGATCCTTACATTTTTTCAATTCAGTGAAAAACAGGTATTTTGCCGATTTCAGCACATCCAGGTGATTTAATTTTTCTTCAATAAGTGCATTATTTATCCAGCCTAGTATTAGGGATTCCAGGAGCCTGACATTTTTCGCTATTTTTCGACACAACTTTGAGCTGCTGTTGTAAATTAATTTGTTTAATTTCAAAGTTTATTCCTTGTTATCCAGTTCCAAAATAGAGGCGCTGTCTTCAGCATGTCTGATATCCTGTTGTGCTCGGTTTGGTGCTGCCATGGTACCAGATTGTATGACTCCCAAAGCTGAATTAAAACATAATAATGCAAACTTCATTCTATGAACATTTGTATGATTTTATAACATACAATAACAATACCTTTAGTACTACTACACTACTGCTACTACTACTACTGCTACTGCTACTACTTACATTTCTAATACTACTATTACTTCTACTGCTGCTGCTACTACTACTACTTATCCTACTACTACGACTGCTACTACTCCTAACACTACTACTAGTACTGCACTACTACTACTACTGCACTACTACTACTGCTACTACTAACACTTCTTCTACTACTACCACAACTACTGCTACCACTACTACTACTACAAATCCGTATATTAAAATAATGATCCAAAACTTGTCATTTTAATTCCACTCAGCTGATCTGCTTTGCGACCGTGTTTTTAATAGAGAATTGTCTTTTTGAAAGAAAATAATTGCTAAAGAAAATTGCAGACTGCTAAAAGATAAACCGACTCGACTGCTTAACACTTTCTGATATACCACTATATATAATACAATGTGTTTATTTAAGTAGTCAATAATTATTTAGTATTTTGTTTTACGCCTTTTTAACTTTCTATTCAGGTATCCTATCTCGGTTTGATTTCAATAAACCAATAGGATGCAACCGTATTGGCGTTATGGACAGTCGATCATCCAGTGTTGGGAGGTGTAGGACACATTTTGCTTTGAAATATGTCTAACTGCTATTGATAAAGAAGACTACAAAATGACAGTTGACAAACGTAAATGTGTACATGTTCATGTCTTGTATCATGGAAGTATTTTGAAGCACGAACCTATGCTTACTTCATTAAAGACACAATCTGTAATTCATATTTATTAAAGGCCGTTTTATTATTTCCAACCTGATGACATCACAATCATTCTTAGGAGAGAACTGTTCATGTAAAAATTGTGACTGAGTTTTAACCGGATGTTTTGTCTGCTCGATATATGTGATACTTGAGCATATGTATTGTGTTTGCACAGTCGCGTTAACATTGTGTTTAAATGCCATCAGTGATTGTACAAACCAATATGCACGCAAGAACATACATATAAAACATGCCGAACTTCTAACTGACTGGTGATATATTAAAATGTACAACGGTAGGGTAAGTTATTTAGGATACCCACAGGTGATTATTTATTGTTGTCTGCGCACACGTTTGCGCAGCTGACGTTTTTTCCCGTAAAGGTAAATAATGGGATTGCTATTTAAAGCAATGTTTGATTTTAAATGTGGTAACCAAACATTATTTTCTCAAATAAAAAAAAATCACTGTTAACGGAAAAGGTCCTGCATAATCGTGTTCAATGACGTCCAATATCTATGTGAACAGTGAAGCATAAATCAGCACTCATCATTGTAAAAAGGTATTTCCTATCTGGGGCACGCTGCAGAGATGGCTATTTTTTAAAGTAGGTAAACCACGTGACCTCCTACTCTTGCGTTCATTTTATATCGTCATCAAGTTAATCCGCTTTGACGTCGATGTTTATTTTTAGAAGAACTCCCAATTGTATTTCCATAGATGTTGTAAGACCTAATATTTATGGCGATTTATTTATTTCTTGACTTTTTATTGACCAATAATTGAAGTAGTGTTCACAATTGTCTCTCTTTAGAGTAAAGTACGAGTATACAGATAATGCCAAAATTTCACAAAAGCAGTGGTTCGATATTGTTAAATGTATTTGATATAGGCTAACTGTCTGATATCACCTTTAACTTTTGTTGTCATTTAATTAATCTCACAAGGATTTTTACATGTATTTCCTTTTATAGACATCGGACTTTGGTTCCTCAATTCCATCTTCCCATGAACAGGATGCGACAACTATTAACTCTTCTTTAGTCATTTGTTTTTCTTCATTCAGAAAGTTGATTTCATTTACAGTCATCAGGTTTGCGTAGTTCTTTTAATCAAAATATCTCTTTCTCTCTTCTAAACACTATGTGGACATTATTTTTCATTTGTCGAATGATCGCACCGCCAGTCAGAACTGCAATTAAAATCAATGCGATCAGGATAAGATCCGTAGATGTACTTTCTGTGATCATTGTCAATTTATTAAAAAAGACTTGGATTTTATTTGTATGTAGATTTTTTGCATAAACACTAAATCATTTTTTTTTCGAAAATTCGAAAGACTTTTTAGGCAAGTTCGTGTAAATCTAATTTTGAACTCCCAACTTTAACCACATGTACACAGACTTGTGAATCCGAAAACCACTTAACTCGTCGATTAGCTAACACATGACCGTAAGCTCTTAAGGCAAGATAGACTGCCTTAAGTTCACGAAAAGTGTTACTTTTGTCCTTGTCTTCTGCAGACCAGGTATCGTGAAATACAAAACCTGGCATGTTAACGATGTGAGCTCCACAAGCAAAACTACTAGCATCTGAATAAACCTGCAAAGTATCAACACTAGAACTTGCACTGACTTGTCTGTAATTCAAAGAATCAATATTTTCAAGCCAAAATTGTATCTCTGATAAACACAAATTGTCACACTCTAAAAGAAAAGGATTATCCCAACTACTCCTAGAACATATTTGGATATACAAAAACCTTGTCATGAGACGTGCAATGTTTTCCATAACAGGCATCGTGGAAATGACTCTACCGGCACACTGAGCCAATGTACGTGACGTAACAAAGGGCAAAGCTCCAAAAGTGAGGTTTTCAAATCATCAGTCCTTCGTGACGGTATACTGATGGAAAAAAATTGACTATTCCATACCAGACCAATCCATTCCAAGTTTTGTACTGATTTTTGCATGTTGACAATGAACCCGCCTTGATTTAAACTGTCCCTAACAAAGTTTGCATTTTGTACTCTCAAAGGTATTGTTAATACCCCAACCATCATCCAAAAACATCACAATTTTCATTCCTTTAAATCTCCAAAACTTAACAATCTCACGCATAAGTTCAGTGAAAATGAACGGCGCGCTGGAAATACGGAATGCTAACACTGTATATGCGTAAAATTTTCCATCGAAACAGAACCCTAAGAATTTCTGATATTCTGGGAAAATGTCCAAATGATAATAACCTTTTGTAGGTCAAACTTGGAGAAAAAAGAATCTTTACAAAAATATTCTAATCCAACTTTCAAATCTTCAAAAGACAATTTTTCTTTCCATATATGCTTATTAACAATTCTTAAGATCAGAATTAGTCTCTTCTTGTTGGATTTATCTATAGAAACACTAAGTGGATTGTCTACATAAGGAGCACTCTCATGCTGCTTAATAAAACCCTGCCTTAACATATCTGTAATCGATTCCGAAACAAAATCACTATTGTCTAAAGCAGACTTGTTGTTTTTCTAAAATGTTTGTTCAGGCTAAGTAATGAAAGGTATTTTGTAACCATATTCAATTACATCAATAATATCAGGATTTGCACCTATGAACTTCAAATAATCTACATGGCTTTTTAAATTACCTTTAACACAGGGGGGGGGGGGGGCAGTTGTGGAATTCTGAATGTATTTGACAGAAACTTAATCAAAATTATAAAAAAACTCATCATTTAGAGGAGGCCGTGTTGTTTCCAGATTTACCTTCACGTTTGAACGGTTGCTGCAGCCTTGTGAGCCAATCACACTCCCGCCGGAAGTGGTCCTTGCGTCCACACATGAAGCAGATGGCATTTTCCCGTTGTTGATAGGGACGAAAAACTCGCGCACAGCTTGTGCCAGGGGCCGACCAGGGAAGACAGGTCCCGAAGATGACGTGTTTCCGGGGTACGGAAAGGGAAACGTAGCCGTAGGAGGTGGTCTCCGGTCCATGCGGTCATTGAAAGAAAAGGAAGCAGTGCTCGGATAAGGTCTAGGTTTCTTGGGTTTTTTGACAGACTTGCCTTCAGCCCGTTTAATTTTCTTTGCGTCATCACTGTCGGAACCGAGTTCAGGAGCCTCATATTCCTTGACCGTGTCCCAGCCCCCGGGGGTAGAGTCTGCTAATCTAATAAGTTTGTTTCTCTGAATTAACTTTTGAGAGGCAACTTGTGAGAAATGTTTGGCCGAATCAAGGCTATCACACTCTGAGATGTTCTTCAAAATATCGATGACTTCGCTGTTGAAGGTTTATTGTATTTTACACGAGGTTTTCTTGAATGAAGGACTATCTTTGTTACACTTCTGAACAGAGATAGCACTGGTGAGTTCTTGCTATAAAGAACTAAGCTGAGAGTCCAGATAAGTCCTAAATAAACCAAAAGCATCAGCAATATCACTCTCTCTATCCCCCGAGGACCTACCTTGGACGTTACCGCCCGACGCCGTATCCCTTACACGTGGTCATGACGTATCTCTGCCACGTGAAAGTTCCTGCTCTTCCAAACATGGGTCCTGGTCATTAGGAGCAGCGGGCGTTGCAACAAAAGAACCCCCACCCTATCGCCGTGTTGTTCTTCTCCAGTACAATATATGTCGCCAGAAACAGTAAACGACATCACGAATTAAAGTAACCGAATCCAAAATAACTAAAATATTCGTAATTAAATGGAATGCACGTATGAAAAGCTTACCAATATTTAATGTGCACTGTATCTCGCCTGAGCGTCGAATGACGATTTCAATACCCTCTGAGCACAAGGAAAACTTTTACTAGTACGCTTGAATAACTACACAAGCGGTTCACAAAACGGACCAGTAATAAATACATGTTATAAATGAGCCTGGACCTTCGTAGTATGCTAAGTGTCGAACTTGTCATCCCTACGTCGTCCTCTAGCCATAAAACTATCATCTATAACTATGGACTAATTAGAGTAAGCACGTCGTCCTCCCATATCATGATATGAATACAATAATAAGGTAATAAAAGCAATAACAATGCTGTACGTCTCTGACGTCGTATACAAGCACACATCACTTTTTCGTCATAATTTCAATGTCAATACAGGTACACATCCGTCAATCTGTATCCGCACCGTCTGTTCGTTGGCGGTCGGTTGGTTGTCCTCGTTGATCGGTCGTCTTGTTGGCTCGTCGTGATGTGATGAGTAACAACTAGGTACACTTAAAAACTAATAATTCTAATTATAGAAGGAGCCCTTCCGCGATTACCGTCCTTAATACCTGATGTGACACTCAACACGTGCCGTCTTGTAATTTCACGTGTTGTACATCATTGGTCACTTTGCGGGGCTCCACATCGGCATATGAAAAACAAATATCATAAATACACGGCAATAAAATTCTCAAAATAAAACATATACAACCCTTCACCATATTCTACGATTAAAGTAAATGCGCATTTACAAAAACGGGAAATCCCTATTATACTCTCACGCCATATTGCGTTTACAATTATGTATTCGATGAGAAATATTGCTTCTATAAACATCTAGCGAGGCGTTTATCCGATCAACCTATGCAACTGGTTTTGTTAGTTTCGGATACAATGCAATATACTCAATCTCTTCCTTTTGTGGCCCCACGTTACTGGTGGGTGAACCCAAACTGGGCGCCGTGGCATTCAAGCCAACCACTGGTTAATCAGATGTCTTCTCGAACCAGGGCCTTTTTAAGCAACATAGCCGTCCAACCGATCTGTACTTATTTCTTAAGCAGTAAATATAGATGCCTATACCGATTATCATTCCGATGGCTAGCCCAGCTATCGCAATATAAACTGACCAGTGATTAGAATGCATTTCAGTGAGATTTTCGTGCATCATTTCCTCTATTAATGAGTTCATGGGTGTATACTGTAATTTATTTAGTTTCCGCGGGATAAGGGTCTTGTTATACTTTTTAATCTTAGTGGCAAAGTCTTCCCACATCGTTAAGTCTTATTTATGGAGATCCTGACCATTGTGAGTAAATCGTCCGTGACATCGCATTTCATGTACTGTTCATATGATGCTGGCTGAGAAATGTATTCGTTTTCAGCACTACACGCTGTCTGTAAACGTACTATATAAAAAGGTATTTTAGTTGTGATGGATGTAGTTTCCAGTCTGTTAATTTCTTTAAGTTTGATTGACAGTCGTAGAGGTTGTACGGAGGTCACGGCCCAAATACCAGCTGAAATGTGTACTGCTATGGACAGCTTAATGTTTGTTGCGACGATGTTACGGCAACTAGACGGTATCTTAGCTTTATTATCAACAATTAATTGTACTATACATGAATAGATAAATTCATTGGAGAATAACGGTTTCGATATATGGCAGAATGGGGTTTGCGAGCCAGACTGAATTTCCTTGTCGTTAAGCAATGCGTATTTAGTATTTTCTTTAGTTATAGCTATTCCTGCTGATTCAAAATAATATTTCACGGCTGCTGTTGTGAATGACTTAGGGTCAGTTGCACTTAGTTGTTGAATTATAGGGACATTGTAAACGGTGTATGTTTCATATCGTTCATTTAAAGGGAATTTTAACGAGCATTAATATGTAATATGATTGATTTTTTTCTCGTTAGACTGATGTCTCAAGGTACGGGAGAATATTCGTAACCGTCGCTTTGCGTCTAACGTGTCCGATATCCATGTTGGCGTCGGTCGGCTGTTCGAGTCGATTGCGTTGTCGTCGGTATTTTCGCTTTAATTCGGCTAACGGGATGTCATCGTCACTGTCCGAGGAGTCACTGCGTTCGTTAATATGTGTATTTCGAATCTGTCTCCTTAGTTCTGATAACGGTACATCGGTATCACCACCAGATGAATCATCCCGATTTTTAGCATGCATTGGGCGCATCTGTCCCATCAAGTTATCACCATCATCGCTACCCGGCGAGTTACTATCCTCGGGCGGCACTACGTATGTGGCCTTCCTCCGCCTATCGTTGGGTAGAAGCCTGTACTTGGGCAGTTCCCAATGCTCAGTATCAATCGCCTTGATATTACGGGCATGCACTGTTTGTGTGCTGCCATCAACTACGTTCTTTATCTTAAACGTTACTGGTGATTTATGTTCGATTATCCTAAAATATGCTTTATAATAGCTGTCTAGTTTATCTGTACGCGCGTTATTCTTCAACATCACTGCTTGTCCTTGATTTGCATACCTATTTCGCGTGTCTTTAGCTTTACGCATGTTACGCTGAGCATGCATCATTGCGCGATGTAAGTTTTCTATATATATCTTAGATAGATCTTCCCCCATGTATTTGCGTCGCGGGGCGAGTAATGAATCTAAGGTAACACCGGGTCACGTCCGTACATTAAATAAAATGGGCTGTAACCTGTAGACTCCGATGGCGTACTGCCTATTGCGGTCAAACATGCATTTACTTGTAAATCCCAATTATGGTCCCCATCACTAATGCGTTTTGCAATCATATTTGCAAATACACTTTTCATCAGTCAATTGTTCCGCATTTATGTCGATATTTGCGTCGAATTCCGACGTGCTTGCGATTTCCGGCGCGATAATTGGGTTGTAAGCATCTTTATCGAGCCTTATCCTATTCAGATTTACTACGTTAACCTCGCGACCTTTAAACTCATGTTCGGGCGGTACGACTTTGTAAGCTTGTTTACCTACATCCATATTTGGTACCGTATGTTCGTGTACTGGTTCGTCGCTATCGTCATGCCTATATCGGATGAACATATCGGCTACCCTGTTCTTTTTCCCACTTATGTATTCTAGGGTTACATTGTACCCGGAGATGGCTAAAGCATAACTTTGCAACTTTTATTGGTTAAATTAGCTGTTAGTAAATATTTGAGTGGTTGGTGATTAACAAAGCAGGTGACATGTGATTCTTGTACATATATTATAAATTTGTCTAACGCGAATTTTTGTGCGAATGTCTCGCGCTCAATAACAGACATTTTTTGCATAGTCGGACTTAGCTTATGTGATAGAAAATGGATGGGTCGTTCATTCGGTATCCCTGGGACAATGCTGTCTTCAGGCTTACATTCTTGGCATAGAACAGCGCCGATGGAAGTAACAGATGCATCTGTATACAACCGATACCCTTTATTTCGATCTGGGTATCCTAACATGGGAAGTGCAGTGAGTCCTTCTTTCAATTTTGTCAAATGAATCTTGACACTCGGGTGTCCAGTTAAACCTGACATATTTCTTTGGTAGTTGTATAAGAGGTTTCGCTGTACTGGAAAAGTTGAATATCATGCGGCGGTAGAAACCTGTCATTCCAATGAATGATCATATCTCTTTGACCGTTTTGGGCGGTGGTACCTTTTTATGGCGGCTACCTTATCTGGGTCAGGTCTGTAACCTTTCTCGCTAATAATGAATCCTAAATGTCTAGTTTCCTTGAGCAGAAATTTGCATTTACTAGGTTCTGCCTTTATGTTGTGCTCCCTTAAACGCTGCAATATGGCCTCTATGTTGGCTAAGTGTTCTGTTAGTGTGTTTCCTAATATAATGACGTCATCAAGATAGGCTATACATATGTTCTCTAGGCCTTTTAGAACAATGCCCATCAGTCTCTGGTAACAGGAACCCCTAGATTTAACGCCGAAGGGCATTGCACGGAACCGATATCCACCGATTCCTGGACATGAACAATTGTTTTTCCTACTTTCATGTGAAACAGGTACAGCAAAATGCCCACTGGCCATATCGAGGGTAGAGAAGAATTTTGAACTACCTAGTAGTGGAAGAATATCATCGATTCGGGGAAGAGGCCAAGAATAATCTTTAATGATCTTATTCAATATTCTAAAATCAATGCAGAACCTAAAAGTGTTATCTGGTTTCTTAACTAATACAACCGGGAAGTTTCAAGCTGAAGAAGAGGGTTCAATTATCTTTGCTTGAAGCATTTCGTTAATAGCCTTATCTATAATAGGTCTATTTTTCATGGGTGTGGGATATAGTCGATGCTTAATTGGTGGATGGCCGCCAGTATCTACTGAGAAAGAAAGTGTGCGTGTTTGTGTTACTTCCGTTAAGTCTCTAGCAAATACGTCTTTGTATTTAAACAACAACGGTCCAAGTAAGTGTTCGAATTTTTCATCATAATTAAATCCGTAGTCCTTTTCGAAGTCCGGGCCTGGGTTGACATGTTTATTCATTCATTTCTTTACGGGAGGTAACCAAGTTAATTTCGTTTATGTGAGTCACCTGCGCAATGACAGCATTCCTTTTTATCTTAATTCTTTTTTCCGTGTCGTTAACCAACACTATGGGGACAATGCGAAGCTGTTTAATGGTAATGAAACCGTCAGTGAGTGCGAGTCCTGGCTCATCATTAATGTTGTCTCCTAATTGTCTTAACTGATAACTGCCTGGTGGTAGGAAGTCGTGTGTTTTACCTTGCCTGTTGTTGTGACAGCGGTGTATGGATTTATTACTATGTTATTGCACGGGCCTACTAAAGATGCGATGTGTATGTCTAATTCGGATGCGATTCAAATCATAGTAAATCCTAGCGTCAAATTTTCTAAGAAAGTCTCGCCCTAAAATACAGTTCCTATTAATGTTCTTAACTACTACAAACTCATGTCTATTTACCTACTGTGAACTCAAATAACGCTACGCCTTGTACATTCAATGTGCTTCCGCTAACTGATTGTAAAGTTACTTGGGATTTCCTAAGTTTTGTTTTTTGCTTTATCTGGCAATATATGCGTTTGCTTAATAATGACAAGCCTGCCCCTGTGTCTACTAACGCTCTAACTTTGTGTGTGTGATATTTTAATTTAACAGGAAGTCCTCGTTAAAATTAATTTTAATAGCCTTTTTGTAAAACGCCCCCTCTTCCGGGCGCTGCTGACGGGGCCTATATAGTTTAAACGCACTTTTGGGCAGTCGCTCCTAAAGTGATCTGTCGATCTGCATTCCCAGCATTGATTTTGACGGCTCGAACGTTCTTTCCTATATTGATCCGGTATAATCGGTATCCGCCTCGGGTTTACTTCGCGAACGCTGGTTCTACATTCTCGCGTGTTATGATTTTTACGTCCACATTTAGCACATCGACGCGTTGGCCGTGCTTGATCGATATCTATTGGCTCCGGAGCGTCACTATCGGTACCTAAATTTGTTTGATGTTGACCGTATTCGCGACCTACACTGGAGCTAAATCTCTTTCTCAGATTTTGCTCAGACAGCGCAACACTAACCGCGTCCTGAAAACTCGCTGGGTTTGTCCGCATAACCTTAAGTTTGAGTTGATCAAAAGCTAAACCGTCTACAAATTGCCCTATCATTACCCGCTCTATAGTGGTGGTTCCCCGTGACACGCCATCTGTGACTTCGATTGCCAGTGAGAGCAACCGTTCAGCGAAGCTGACCACATTTTATGTCGGCCGCTGCTTAATTTCTCGTAACAAGCGCGAAGCATGTTGAGGGTCGATTACGTCGCCAAACCTAAACCTTAACTCAGCTTTAAATTGTTCGAATGTACTGTTGACGTTTGAGGTGAGGTATCTCTGCACAAAATCGCTGACCGTGCCCTTATAGGTTTGAAAATCTACACTTTTCCTGCGAGCCACCTAATAAGCAGACTTTTTCTACTTCCTTTATCCAAATTTCAGAATTTTTTTGGGTCCCCGTCAAAAGGATTAATTAAATATACTGCAGATTGACTAGCCAAAGTGCTGTGCAGTGATCTAATCTCATCTGCTAGCTGCTGTATGGGTGGGGGAGGCTCACCCATCATTTACAGATCGATAGGACGGAATGTGTAAGGCCAAGGAAGGAGAAGCACTAACCTTTCTCTTTTTCCCGTGTTTGTTCCTTAATACGTGATAAATACATTACAATGTTCATATTCAATTATCAAAACAAATATCTATATTAAGTATCAATTCTTAGTTAGTTAAGAAACATAATACAATATACAGAGCGTACCTTTAATTGCCGTATCACTCGACTAGTGATGTTTAACAATATCAATTCGTGTGGCAATGCTCCTCTAATTAAGATAATTAACAAACAAGGTTATCTATATAAACTTAAACATATGATTACAGTAGATACGTAATGAAAATGTAGTCCTACTATCAGTTACAGTCGAGAAATAACTATGATTGTCTATTGTAGGTTATGTTTTCAAACGTGCACTTTCAAATTACAATTCTACTGACCACTACTAAAACGATACTTTCCGTAAAGAAAAAAAAATAGTCAACATTTTAGAAGGTAGATCAGCACAATGACCCACTAGGTCTCTTATAACGGGATTTCACTGAGGCACCATCTACGCACTTTGTGATGTGTTTTTTTTATTTGTTCTGAGACAAACAATCTAAATGACATCGTGAACTACACCAAGCATCGCCATCGGAGTAGAAAGGTTATCCCGAAAAAAAAACATTCTTAGTGGGTGGGAATCAGTCTTTGTAGTGATGTATACATTACTATGCCAATGCGTTTCACCAAGCTCAACAGAAAGTGCACGGTAACAGAGAACGATTTGGGCATATCTGCCACCTTAAATGATTAAAACATTTAAACAGTGCCAAACTAATGTCGATTGTAGTTTGATAGCCAGTGACTGATTCTGGAGATATTTGAATGGATGTGATTTCCGCTATAACTTTGTAACTAAATAAGCGACCGTTTTAAAATTTATAAGTATTATTTTGCGACATATCCGATTTAAGACTCTCCCATTCCCACACGGCTTATGTGTATCAAGAGATGTTCTGTCTAGTGAAATTGACATCCGATTAAACAGTGTAAGGTTGTTTATTAGCCTGTCTATTGTCTTCCATGTAATCTCTGAGATTACCGGTTTTACAATGGACATGTCCAGTTAATATAACATTCTCAAAAGAACTGCGATAAATGTTAACTTTACGTTTGAATTTCACCATCATTTTTATATTATCAGACAGGCTTCCAGGTGAAATATAGGGCTCCTAGTACCACATTTTTGTTTAAAGTTGGATACACGTTTTCTATTTTAAAACATAAGACATAGTCACACTTGCCGTCAAGTACTTCAACACTTGGCTTGATATATAAATGAACGTATATACAAATACCTCCCGATCTCCAGCCTCTATCAGGTCTGCAGTTTAACTACAGTTTATATCTTTCAACGTGCAATTTTTCATAATCCGTTTCATAAGCGTTAATTTCTGTACAGCATATAATTTCGTGTATCCTTATATACTTGGTTCATTTTTTGCCTCTTCGTAGAGTGTTTTCAAATCAATTACGTTGAGAGAACATACTTTAATTGTTTTATATTCTTCAAGTTTGCACGGGTTTCCTAGAGATTCTAAGACACTGCGATACACATTTACATGATATGTGTTAATAGTTTTGTATTGAAAAAGACTGGTCAGGAGTTCGCTACGTGTTTGTCAGCATGCGTTAAAGTGTCAGACAACTGCTCCTCATTCTGTCCCATCGCTACTGCTTCAATGTTATTTATCGAATCTTCAATTGTATGTAATGCTATCTCCTGTTTATATTTTTCCCAACCTTCTTGTGTTTGATAGCCTTGCTAGATATTTCTAGCTCGAATTTCCTTAATCTAATTAGTACATAATGTCGAAATCAATTAATACCATCCCTTGGATGATACCATCGTTTGAAAACCGTCTAAATTCTACAGTCTGCTAAAATCGCTTCTTTAACTGGGTATGCTGACTTCTCCTTCCTGTCCATCCGGTGAATCTCCGGGCTAAATTAGAAGATAAAACAAAAACAAATCGTCTCAAAAATACTGCCAACAATATTTTAGCCAAACTATACATGATCATTTTCAGCCCCCTATATCTTTACTCATGTGTGGTTAAATGTTTATTTTAATTCTACAAATGCTTTCTTTTTACTTGTAATATTGTGAGGAGAGGAATAGTCTAATAAATAACTTTTACAAGATATTATTATAAAAAATGTGAGCAAGCTTTCCAAAACAAGTACAAAAGTAATATACACAGTAAATGCATCAACAAGTATTACATTTACCCTTTTTGACCTCATTTGTTTTAAATATTTGAATATTCAATTAATTATACAATTTTCTCCTTATTCTATAAAACATTACTACAAAGATTGCTGGTTTATACTAAGATATCTAAATTGTTCATTTAGTATCCTTTACTTATTTTTAGATTTAGTATCCTTTTCTTGTTTTTAGGGAAGTAAGGCATTCAAAATCATTACATGCAGCAAGCGCAATGGTAGGCCAGATAGAAGACCTTGGCGTATGTCCTTTGTCAGATGCTTCTCCTGATGTCAAGTAAGTGCTGATGTTTTATACCACACAAAACAAAATTATGTTTTTGTGTGTGTGTGTGTGTGTGGGGTCAATATAGGAGTGAACTTGTTTGTTGGTTAGGCTGTTGTTTTGTTGGACTGCATTTCATTTCCAAACAGTTAAACTTAAGTGGCTTGGCATAGTGGAGTGTTATATGTAACCCAGTGGTTTTTATAAGGTTCGTTTGATAGTGAGGACGAATGTGGTGTTTTAAATATTCAATGACCCGTCTTATTCGAACCCCATCCTAGATTTTATTATTTTTAAAGCCAGGATACATATAGTTGAGGTAATCAAGTTATGTTGATGTTTGTTTGCTATAGATTATTTGTTTTAGTTCCTTGGTTCCAGTTTGACAAGTTTCTATTTTCATGTTGTGTGTGTAAACCAAAACCACTTGAAACACTGTAAGTGATTCTTTGAGTTTAATACTTGTAATTTTGTTAAACCCGCCTGGCTAGTGCAGTGGGAAGGTCGTGAGACTCGTAATTCGGAGGTACCTGGTTCGATCCCCGGCGGGAGCGGTTCTTTGTGGCATATGGCTACCACCTCTCAATCAAGTGGAAATGTGCTAGGCTTTTGCGAAGACTCAAGCCTGTACTTGTTATATATCCAGGAAAGTGGTTAGGTAACCTGACCACCATTATATGACTGATGGTTTTGAAATGGCATGTGTAACCTCTCGAACAATGGGAGTTAAAAACCACAGTTGTTCTTGGTTGATTTAGGTTCTTTATTATAGAGTTAACAAAATTTGCCACAAAAGTAATAATACCAATATTTAACAACGAGTATATATTATTAAGCAGAATTACGCACAATCGATAAAACATTTAAATATAAAAATAAATGAAATAGAGAAAATACCTATGAATTCAGAACGAATTACAATCGATTATTTCAAGTTAATATAAATGTAGAAACATACCAGTCCATCTTATAAATCTTGTAAAAGATTCAGTGTGTATATATTGAATGATCAATGATCATGCTTCCAGTAATGGGTTCAATAGCAGAATAAATGGGAGAGGGTAATAGGGTATAAAGAAAAGCGGGAAATCCGTTGTGAGTAAAAAAACAACTCACACACCAGACAAACCGGTTTAAAACCATCTCACTCACTGACGCTTTAACGGTACTTATATACAGGACGCCACAGGGTAGAACGATGTACATGGACAACAGAAACACGCAGACAAAATACGACACAATAACACACAAACACACCCTGGTTACATACTACCCTGCTTTGGAGAAATTCGAATTAAAATATAAATCTGTATTGATCCAGCTTTTACCAATGCTAAATAAAATCATTAATATGACCAAGGGAGATAACCGATAATTCATTATCCGGTTTGATTGTTTGGATTGCCTCCCTGCAACTATAAGGTTTTAGATCAAGACTGAACACAATGGAAACAGAAAGTAAGCACCAATAACTCATTTCTATCATTCAGCAGCTGGTAAACACAATACAATAAAAATATGAATAATATTGTTGACCACTAGGATTTGGCCTGAAAAATCTGAGAAATCATTATAATAAAAAATGGCATAAAGTTATGTGACTGACATAACAAGTACCAGGGAAGTATAATACCTAATATTTGCTAGAACACAATACAACATAGCTTAAATATATTATCAAAATGGATAATCTTAAGTGGTATTTAGAATTACAAACTTAATAGATTGTCAGCCTGTAAATTAGATAATCATTAGACATCATCCTTTATTTTCTGCAAATAAGCACTGCTAGATATAAGTGAAATACACATATTATTCTGTTAAGAATAAATGCAATATAATAAGGCGCATAAACCGACTAAAAACAAAAAAAAGTTTATAATTTTATTTTTTACCGTTGTAGTTTTTTGTTTTTTATGTAACATTTTTCAGGGCACAATCCTTTATTATATACAAGTAGGTTTACTATTACATAAGGGTTTCTTTATTATTTTTCATCAGAGTTTAATTTTATTCCAACAAAAATATTTTCACCTGAATTAATATATAGCAAATTTATTTCGGGCCAGTAAAGAAAAAGGTTTATGACCGTGTGTCTATACCGTCCAATATGCTGAAAAGTGTGCTTAACATAGAAAGCGTGAAAGTGACCGTCATGCTTTACCATCAACCACATAGAAAGCGTGAAAGTGACCGTCATGCTTTACCATCAACTACATAGAAAGCGTGAAAGTGACCGTCATGCTTTACCATCAACTACATAGAAAGCGTGAAAGTGACCGTCATGCTTTACCATCAACTACATAGAAAGCGTGAAAGTGACCGTCATGCTTTACCATCAACTACATAGAAAGCGTGAAAGTGACCGTCATGCTTTACCATCAACTACATAGAAAGCGTGAAAGTGACCGTCATGCTTTACCATCAACTAAACGCAGAGGATTGGTGTTGAAACAAGAAAGGGCAACTACCCAAGAGGCACAAGAAGTACTGGAAGGGACTAGCTATCAGTCACTTACCTCAACTGAAATAATTTAATTAAAAAACACTACCAGACATCATACAAACAGGAACAGTTAGTAACCAGCTTGTTGAACACTAAATATATAGCCCACAATGCAGCTGAAGATGTATCTTCACTAAAAAAGCTTGTAGTGTTTTGTAATTTACCAAATCAAGAACTACTTAAATTCAGTTGCTCTCCCAAATCTCTATATAACTCATTGTTATTTAATTGTGAAAATGTTAAATATCTTTCTAGTCTAAATGTGCTTGTTTCCAGTGGTATTTGTAAAAGGAAAATACTGCAGGTCAGGCCTAAACTTGTATCAGAACAATTTCAATAAAAATGGTGAAGATGGACTGACTAATACATTTACATTAAAAAAACAATGAAAATCTACCAAGACTTACTAATACCAATTTATTTAGAGGCAAACATTCCTAAAATTGCATAATTCTCTGGAAGTGGTTAATAAGTGTCAAAACAGTAGCTTCCATCAGTTTTCTGTTCCCTAAGGATTCCGTCAGTTGTTTGTACAGACAAGATAGTAAGGAGTTCCGTCAACTGTTTGTACGGTCAACAAAGTAAGAATTCGATAAATGATTTCTGCAGACAACATTTGATAAGGTAATCGTTTGTACAGAAAACATAGGGTTCAGTATTTATTTATTACAGCATAACAAGGAATCAGTAAATTCAACAGACAACATATTAGTGAATCAGTGTATTTTTTGTACAGACAACAGAATAAGGATTAGGTAATTTGAATAGACAACATAGTTAGGATTCAGAAAAAAGGTTTGTGCAGACAACATAATTAGAATTCAGTATATTGTTTGTACAGACAACAGAGTAATGCGTCAATTTATTGTTTCTACAGATAACATTTTATTGGATAAATTGTTTGTACAAACATCATAGTGATCAGTAAATTATTTGTACAGATAACATAGGGATCAGTAATTTTTTTTTTGTACAGACAACAAAGTAGAGAATCAGTAAAAGGTACAGACAATATACTATTGAGTAAATTGTTTCTTTGTTGTTTATTTTGTGCATTTAATAAAGGATTTTTTATTGGTATACTATTTTCTTCATAAGTTCTTCTAAAGAGGAAAGTCAACTATTTCTTTGTCCATATTTTTTTTTCAAAGTTGGAATACCTGTCTAAGTTTAGCTAAAATTTATGTTTCAATAATTTATTCATTAGTTTTCTTTATCAAGTACTATATCTTCTTATTATAATATTATATATTTGCTGTTAATGATAAAGAAGAAATCCCAGACTTTTTGTCATTAGGAAACATATTGTGTATTCTTTTTCTGCTTCATACCAAAAAAAAAAAAAACCCTTACCTGCAATATGTCCGTTTGTTCATGTTTTACATGGTAAAGCAATCAGGTTTTCATTTATATTTTCCAAAAGACATCATAGATTAAAGTAGTATATCTATTTATCATGCACTGCTATATTTTTGTTCAATTGACAATCTTTTTTATATGAAAGAAAAAAACACGCAAACACAAATGGCTGTTTTGCACAATGTAGGACAACCATAAATCAAGGTCCGCAGGTAATTGGTAAGTTGATTTCCAAATCACCGGGAGTTACGCACGCAACATTGTAAAAAACATTGAAAAACTAATGAAAATGGTAAACGGAACATGTTTTACTGCCATTATCAGTACAGAGTCGTTAAAAATAAAGACAAAACAAAAGTCTGTAAAAAGAATCAAAACAGGGACAAAACCAATCATTCTCACAGCTCTAAACCAATAAACCATATACGTGTGGTAGGTGGTGGCGGCGGGGTGTACGCGTGTGTCTGTGTGTGTGTCTGTGTGTGTGTCTGTGTGTGTGGGGGGGAGGGGGTCGTGAGTACTCTTATTGAGTATCCACAAACAATGAAATGCTGAAATGCTTCGAAAACATAAATAAATCACTGATTTCAAATTGATTTTGAACCATAAATGTGTGGCCTGTCATCATTTTGTTCCTATGGTTGTAAAAACAGATCAACATAAAATATCTCGTCTTCTATTGTTTACCCTTGCTGATCTATTTTAAGATTGCGTCATACAAATAAAGTATTATATTTATTAAAATCTGTATCGTCTATAAAGAAACCTATTGAAGAACTATTAATTCTTATCCTTTGTTATTTTAAGGACTTTCTCTCGCTTTAAATATCAGCACTGACTAACTAGGTCTGGTTCATGATGTTGTACGATCAATAGTCTGTAGAGATGAGTTAAAAAATGTGAGACAAAGTCCGAGATTGCAGTTTATATTTATATTTGGTCAAAACATTAATAAATGATGGAAGTAGAACAAGGTTTGGTTATGTTTAAAGGACCTAAAGCAGTATGGTTTCTATATAAATATATCAATCATATATTGTTAAATACAGTGGATACCCCTAGAATTAGTACATACATAAATGATATGTATACTTTTTGTCAAAACGTGTATTAAACAATATTAGAATTATTTATGAAATTGTTCGGTTATGTAAACAGTTTTGGATTAACCTAGGATTTTGGATTAAAACAAATGCATTAAATAAATAAATACAACGGTTAATAAGGTAGAACATGTATTTAAGAGAACATACCTTAAATTTCTTTGGTTGTGAACATCCTGGACTGCTCACAGATCGTTTCAAACTGCTTCTTGGCGCGGATAGAATTCCATAGTTTACGTTGATTAAGGCCTGAAGTAATAATAATAATAAAAATAGATTTTTTATGATATGACATATATTGATTACAGTGTGCATATAAACGGAATGCGTAACTGTTTCGTGAGTTCCTAAGGTGAAACGCTTATTTTGTTAAAACAATTTAGGAAGTAATAATCTTGTTGTTCATTCATACAATAAGTAAAGTTTTCGAGAGTAGATGCCACGTTATAAAATCAGATGCCCTGCATTTCACTAATTCCGATGTCACCAATTTCTTCTGGGCACTAAACAACTGACAGGTTGATTGACCAAATTCAAACCAATTACGTGGACGGAGTAAAGGCATGCCAACAAGCAAGAAATTGCAATACCATTGAGGCAGTGTGAATGGAGACGACTGATAATGTACAAAAGATAGGGGCTGATTGGCGACAAAATAATTGTTCTACGTATACGTCATCACTTAGACTGTTATGTTTTCAATAGTTCTACTGTCTTTTCTACTGCTTGAATTTAAAACCCTTCAGGAAGTCCTAGGTTAAATCTCGTAAAAGTTTCACAAGCATTAAACTTTGACTCGAATGTTTCTTTTCTAAATACGTAAATAAGAAAAGGTCCTTTTAAACATTTTCACAGATATTTAAATTTTATCTACCTGTAGACAAAGGCAAGCAAGGTAAATGTGACAAAAACACAGAGAAGAGACATAACACACACAAAAAGAAAAACCATCAGTTACCGCCTTGGAACGGTCAGTCGGCAAAAGGGCCAACTGGGGTGCTTAAACCTGGTTTGTGGTGCGCTCAAACCTAACACTTTCTGGAGGTTTTTCTATCAAACAAACAGTGTAAATAAAAATATCCCGTCAAAGTGAAACAACTAACAGTAAGGACCTACATTGGGAGTTAAAACAGATATAATGAACTTATGTACTTACATGATAACTAGTAATAAAATGAACTAACAACATATGTACAGTATGTACAGTAGATAAAAGCCTCGGCAACCTAAAAATTCCAAATAAAAGAGTAGTTTCAAAAAAAAAAGAATATAATAAAATAAAGCAGTACAAGGGCTGATATTTTATAAGAACAATATAATGACGTCATACAATGCCATGACGTCATATGCCAAAAGTGAAATGTAAAAAATACGAAAGAAATCATAGAATTTTAGAAAACAACCCAAATCAACAAAATAAAATGTAGTATTGTTTAGAGTTAATACGTTTTAAAAATAACATATCATAAAAGCCGAGGATTTATTTGCAGTTGGCGTATTATATTTAGAAAAGGTACCAAACATCCCGATGTTACACCTACTGTGCATTCTCACGTAAAGGGTATGGAGACTGCTCAAGTTGTCCCACCTATATAGGGCACGACTGGAGAGATGAAGAGACAATAACTCCAACAGTGACTGTCCAATTATGGTTTAAGTCACTGTTTTCATATAGTCTCAACGACCTGTCCGGTCATCGTGTAATTTAAAAGCAATGCAAGTTCTTGTCTGTAAAAGGGTCGATTGCAAGCAATGCAGTACATCGAAGGATTCCCGGGTTTTAACCGTCTGCAATACATTTTCTGATAAGTTTTGTAAAGTGGTCAGAAAAGTTATTGAGACTCTTGATCTTCTTTAACTTGTATAAAACATTTCCATAAAATGCAGGATGGCTTATGCTTTTCTGCATAAGTGTTGTCATACAGCTATTATACTTAGAAGCAATAAAACCATTGCGGTGAAAGAATTTTGAAAACGCCTTTCTTAATTTCTGAAAACGAAAGCCTTGCTGTAACAGTTTAGAAGAAATATACCGGTTTCTAGCATTGAAATCTCCTACTTTAGTACAAACTCGTGCAAACCTTGTAAGTTGTGATATGTAAATACCATAGGAGGTAACACGAGGTGAATCACCATCAAGGTATGGATAATTCACAATACTGAAGTTGAAATCATCTCTCTTGTCATAAATTTTAGTAGAGACGTTGTCATTGGAAATATTGATCACAATGTCTAGAAATGCTGCATTTAAATGTCAGTTAATTGCTTTATTAAGGGTAAGTTGTGGAAGGTAAATCAGATGGATCATTTGAGAAAAGAAAGGATTATCTATAGTTAGAATATCGTCAAGAAAGCGTGACGTTAAATTGAAAGCCTCTATAATGTGGCTTTGGTTTGAAGGGGATAAAGTTAACATGAAATCACGTTCAAAGCAGTATAAAAACAAATCTGCAATTAATGGTGCACAGTTGGTTCCCATAGGGATACCAATTACTTGTTTAAATAAAGTGTCACCCCATTTTATGTAAATATGGTCTAATAGAAATCGTAGAGCTTCACAAACATCCGTGCAAGTCCACATAGTAAGCTTTTCTAAGAAAGTGTTGGTATAAAATGCATTACTTTCATGACATGCAATATATAGACGTTGCTCTCGAGTAAATGTTTTCTTAATAAGAGCAATCAATTTGGTCTTAATTAAATCATGAGGTAAAGAAGTGTACAGCGTAGAGAAATCGTAAGTATTAACTGCAGAGCAATGCAAGTTTAAAGTACGAAACTTGTCTAAGACTTCTGAAGAATTTTTAATAGACCAAAAATGTTAATTCCTGAATTTTCATACACTTTTCACAATATTTAACAACGTGTTTGCGGACAGCTGTAAGGCAAGACGTAAGTAGTTTAGAAATGTGAGTGGTGGTGCTAGAGCTGGCATTAGCTATGAATCGTGACTTGTATGGTGTTTTGTGAAGCTTAGGAATCCAGTACAATGAATTAAGTCTTTCTTGCTTTGATTTTATTTTGATATTGAAATGATGCAATTTCTGTTTATGTTTGTCAATGACTGTCTGAAAGTCAAGGTTGGTGCAAGAGTAAGAACTGGTGGTGGATAACTCAGCACTCAGTACATTTTTGTAATATAGTCGTCAGACAAAAATTATGTTGTTTGAAGCTTTGTCTTGCTTTGACAAGTACAAATGTGAATATTTTGAAAGGACTGTTTCAGAAGTTTTAAGTGATAAAAAGTTTTCTTAGGTTTATTAGAAGGATGGGAGCTGTAGAATTTAATGCGATTTTTATTATCTTAAAATGGCTTTCTTCTAAATATTGAATGCTAATGTATCCGTGTTTTCTCTCTTACACCAACGATCGGCAAACAGATTATTTGCATCAGCAATTTCTGTGCAACAAAGGTCAAAATCTATTTCTTCTGGCAGGCGATATTTCGGACCCTTAAAGAGTAATTTTCTTAATTTATAGTCATCGATGATGTTTAAATTTCAGTAATGATATGGCCGGAAGGTAAATAACAGAAAGGTGAAGATGAACAGTTACAAGAATCTTGAGAAGGGTCATATATGTTAAGGCCTGTTACTGTTTGGTTGTAATTAAAAATAAGACCTCTAATGGTTTTTATACTTATAACAAATCATAGGGTTTTCTTTGTTTTCGAAGTAACTGGGGATTTTATTGATGCTATGTTTGTCCCGAAAAATACTAGGTAAGTCGATAAATCAATCCCTTTATTAATATATTTGATTTTCATGAAATGTCGTTTGTGTTGAGACTGTTTATCCATATGAGGTCTTAAAGCATGGGTAGTATACTTTTGAATGATGGAAGCCACCTAATATAAAGGATGAATACTTAAATGTATTTTATCTGCCTCATTGTCCAAAATAAGTAGTGATTTCAATGGTTAGATTTGTAACTGTACAAAGTAAGACGTGAATACCAGATCGAATATAAAGCGTGTTCAGATCTTGAATAGAAACAGTTTTCCTAAATCTGCGATTAAGATTATGATTTTCTTTTTAATTCCATGAGATCGGCGTTTGCGCTTGCGTAAAGATAGAATATTAAAGATGTCAATGTTCGGATTTTTAGAAATATTGCCCGCCTGATGATCATTGTCATTAAGACCGAGTGGAAATGGAGTCTGTAGTTTTTTAATCCAATCAAGTTCGTCACTGTATCTGGCCTGTAATTTAAATCCTTTATTAACATCGCTATCGAAAACATTTTTCTGCAAAGGTTTTATGTTCACATACTTTAAATAATGTCCAGTAGTTAGAAAATAAATATAAAGGTAGTTTTGGATTTTATATGAATGGTCTCGAAATCTAATTTTAAGCGCCCGCCGCCCCGTTTGTCCAACGTACTGCAGTTTACAGTTCGGATGGTTTCATGTTATAACATAAATTATGTTGTTACTTTGTCAATCAACATCAAAAGGTAAGGAAATGTTAAATGTATGACCATTTACAGTAGACTTGGAAGTGGAGTTACAGTTAAGGAATCTACATGCAATACATCTTTGATAATTACACTTGTAGATATTAAAGTACACATTATGTCCACTCTGCATTTGTCCGGGGGATTACGTTTTTTCTAAGTAATCTATTAATTATTTTTTTGCTTGAGAAATGGATGCCAGATTGAGTACCTGATTAAACATGTGCTCGTTTACATCCCAAAGTGCACAAATAGCATAAATAAATGTCCTTATTTATAGAATATACTTGTATTAAAGCAAAGAAGTTTTTAAATAGTACATACATTTGCGATTGCTCTAAGAAGATACTACTAAAACCACATTTACTCACAAAGAAATACACAGTCAGAGGCGCACGAATGCAAACATGATGACATCAAATAATTTACCAGTTTAAAAGATTCAACAATGCAACAGTATATATGTCGTCATATATATGTTTGTATTGTTCCTCTTTGTATTGTTAATTTGCTTAGTCAGGAAAAAGTGCATTTATCAATATTTTGTCATAGGAAAAACGTCTATTTCACATGTGGAAGTTATTATTAAATTTCTACTTGTCTTGCCCCATAAAATGCAATATTATCAGTAGATGACCGTTTTAGCGACGTACATAGCTGTTCCAGTATTCTGTGTTTGTTGTCTACATCATGTAGGGTAAAAGAGCCGTCCTACTGTTCAGATCCCCCGTTAATATCACGTGTTTTCAGATAACGCATGTAATTATTAATACGTTTTCAAAGTCGGCAAATAAGTCGTCTTGAACGCAGTTGGAGTTTTCCAGTAGTACATATACTGATCCTAGCAGCAAAGCTTCGTTAAACCGTTTATTAATTTAATCCATAAAGATTCGAAAACGGTTTTTCTATTTAGAATTTAAAGTCTCCATATTATATTTCGATCGTTCTATTAGCTTTTTTTCTTCAAAATGAAGCATATTTTTATTTTCAAAAGCCTTTTGAAAATGCTATACTCAAGCACTACTTTTCTAAACATTTTACATTCAACATGACATTATATATCCTGATGCAATTAAGCACTTGTACTGCATTATCATTGGGTGATAGCAATTATGCAGCAATCATTTTGACGGGCATCTGATCTGTTCCAACTCCGGAAAAAAGGAAAACTATGATAAAGCAGGTTGAAATGAAATGAAGACATTAATAACGAAGGATTTGAATGGCATTTCTTTCTTAAATGAACAGAGAAATACATTTAGAGATGCTCTACTGGATATTGTGTTGCAGTGTTTGCCATCAAGTTCTGACACACGGGCCGGAAAAAATACATAAAATATGTGTATGTGTAAAAATAAAACGAACAAACAAAACAAAACAAATTATTAAACCAAAGATATACGAACAATTAACATTACACTCGCAGGTAGATTGCTCCGCCCACCGAGTCACTTGACCCACTATCTGATAACCTTGGACATCTTATCGTCGATCGGGTCAATACTCTATTGTCAACGGTCCTACGAAACACTGCAAAAGACATGCAAAGGCACACGGAGACATGCAAAGACACAACAAAGACACAACAAAGACATACAAAGACACCACAAAGACATACAACGACACCACAAAGACATAAAAAACGATTTTAATGTATTTATGTATTCATATATTACATAATATATATCAACAATTCGTTGCTAGGGGCATAAATAACAATAAGCATGCGTCAATACAATTCACATCATCTCCAATGAAAATATTATTGTATGTACTAAATATTGTGTACGTTACTTGTATGAAATATTTAATGTAAGATATGAACATTAAAACATAAATTACAAAGCATGACCAAATTATTATCGTTTGTAAGCGAGATATGTCAAATAATTACGACTGCTTTGAAAATAAACACAATTTAAGCGATAAATGTTTTCTATGTTTTGTCGATAAGAGAATTGAATAACACAGGTGCAGTTGAAAAGAATGTGCTGAAAATTGAAGTGGTTATTATTTGTCTTGATAAAAACATATAATTAACACCTAATGTGGAATATCCATAATAACAAAAGCAGAAGGTTTAAAAATTAAAGCAATACATTTCGCACCTATGCGGCATCTTCCTTGTTGAGGTAAGTGGAGCAAACATCAATAATTATTGCAATTAACACCAGATTTGAAATGCTATAAAATGTAATGTTAAAGTATACTCTGCACAATATTTTAATTGGATGTTAATCCTAGTAGGACCCATTGTCAACAATCATGGCTGCCTGTTTAAGCGATCTACCAGCGAACTTTGGGGAGCATTTTATGCTAAAAAAATCGTCACTTCGGCAAAGAATTCAAGCCAGACGATACGCAAATGAATCTTACATTCATTCAGTCAGGTTGACTTTTAAATCGAAGGAAGAAATTGACGTTAATTCTAGTGTTTTCAGATCACAACAAAAGAGCGAGAAGCCACACAGTGTGCACATGACGAACGGCCTAGATTCCGTTACAGACGCATACTGTTCGTGTAAATCCGGGTTATTTTCATTTTTACATTAAATCCACCGTTTATAAATGCAGTTAACCTTTGATAATGTGTTTATTTTTTGTTACCATATATCACAACGAAATCGTCCGATGTTACTCAAGTTAAAGGGGATCTATTTCTTTGATCTGATTAGAAGTTACTGCAGTAGGTCATAACAAAGATGGAATATATAGATATTTATCAAAACGAGAATGCGTTAGACGATACAGATTGTAATTTCCATCGACCTTTTCAACATTCAACTGGTGGTGTTCACGATTACACGATTTTATCCATCTTTTACAAATGTCCAAGTTACGTTTCGGCTTTGGAAATGGAATAAAAACGATGCCGCCTGGTGACGTTCAGGATATTGACTATCTGAATCACAGAGACCCCACTGACATCTTTTAACCATTTTCTTCTCGCCTTTTTGTTCCTAAAATCAGAATTATTTCTCCGTTTCTTGGTCAACGAAATGCACTCAGCTTGTCCAAGGAAAATGGCGACCGAAAACAAAAGAATCACGTGACCAAATGGAGCGCGCTGATTAGCTAACGCTATGCGTCTTGTCCTGTCAATCAAATTTCTGCGTAATGTTAATTGGGGATATCTAGTTATAAGTTGAAAACATAAAGGTCTGGACTAACTAGAAACCCGAAATGTAAAATTATGAAATATCATGAAAGATAAGTTGCAGAGTCAAGGCGAAAGCAGGGCTCTTTTAAGAATAGTGTGCTTGGGCCAACAAAGACGTTCATGGTGGATTTTAAGGAGGTTGAAAATTGACTATACCATGTAAGAGACTCCCAAACCTGAAAAATTATAAGCCGTCAGGACAATTTTGAACTATAATGCATGCAATGTGTGTTGACTTTGCAGGGTCCGTCACCTTAATAATTAAAAAAAATGTGGAATACTGAAAAGGTACACAAGGATTAGGGCTGTTCCAATATAAATGCAGTTTAATATTGTATAATGTATTATTGGATATATAATTTGAAAGCAAATAGTGCGTCGTATTAAGACAAATGAGCTTTTCAAACAATATATATATTCATCCGAGGCCGATTTATAGTTTTACAGAATACTGTTTTGTTATAATGGAATGATATACTCTATCATGGCAGGGTAATCGATGAAGTAAACGGCAAATTCATGAAATCGTAAATATTTAGACCTTTATAAATAGGTCCATAAATCGCTTAGATATATAGTCTATGACCAAGTCACGTGTTAGGATCACATATTTAAGCAACAACTTATTAAGCTTCACAAGAACAATTAAACAGAGTTGTCTTTCTTAGGCCGTATCAACACACGCAGCAATGCAGAAGCATTTATTAATAACATAAAGCAGCATTTGCTTGCATAGATCTTTTAACAAAACTGTAATCCTCACTTCATTTGATTTGCATACTGTGGCTAGCAGCAGGGTAGGCCAGCATACCAGTTGGATTTAGATAAACCAATATTCGGGCTAGCATAGTACCCCGGATCGGGCTCTTGGGGACGCATTGCCCGATCTATACCTTTGGAGTGGGTCTGGACCGAGCCTACCAACTTTTTGGGGGGGGGGGGGGGGGCGGGGGGGGGGGGGGGGGGGCGAGCTCGAGGCTGGGGCCGGGCGCGCTGACTTCGGTGGATTACTAGTCAAAGTCAAATGCGGCATCGCTTTCTATTTCTGGGAGCACTGGGAGTTTGATGCACAGTACTTCAGCTTCGGCGAGCACGGAGATTCAAATGTTCGATAGACAGACGCTCCCTAAGTCGATCACTCCAGTCATCCTAGAATGGGACGTGATGAGGTGGACGTTGTGAGCGTCTACGGGCTGCCCATGGAGCTCGAGGGGTGGGAGCTTTTTCTTGCCACCTTCGACGATGAATGGCTGGCACCAGTCGTATTACTTGGTCATAATGGACTTTCCGGCGTCGTTGAACTTTAAAGTAATGCAAGTGATTGGGTTATCCAGCTTTAGACCAAGATTGGAGGCGGTGGAGCTGGAAACAGTCCTCTGAATAAGTGGAATAAGACGATCGCAGGCCAGTACCAACGCGTAGCCGCCCTCATCGTCTTCATCATCTTCGGTAACGATATCACAGACGGAGATGTGCTTTTCAATCTCGTAGAAGAAGTATTCTTCCAAGTAGCTGATCATCTCGTGGTACACGGACGTTGGAGGCAACGGCTCTCAATCAACAAGGGGGCACATTTATGGTCGGGTTGCGGTCGCGCAGCTTAAGGGCGGATAGTTGGTTGGCCAACAGGCGCTCGTTCACACGGAGCAACTCGTCCTCATCGAGTGTGGCGATCTGACCGACATGGAGCTCATCCGAAATACGGAACATTAGGCACTATCTCTTGTTGGGGCATGAAAGACGACAGTACAGGCCCAAGTACTTGGTACCGTTAAGCCCGAAACTGCGGGGGACGGTGTCGATGAGAAGATTGAGGATAAAGGATGTGCGGACGCCAATGATTCGGCACTCTTCTCCTCGTTATCAGGGTAAGCCGACATGGACTGGGCCTTAGCGCGGGCCTTGGCGGCGGTGCAGGCGGCTACTATTGCATGGGCGTTAAATATCTTCATGCTCCTGGATCTGTATTACCTTATGAGGTCCTATGTTCAAAAGGCGTACCCAAAGGCGGCCGCTCTTCACTGGAAGACGGCCCACAAGAATATGCCTAGACAGAGGCCTCCTCCTTGGGCAAGACAATCCCACTGGTATGCTGGCCTACCCTGCTGCTAGCCCTTTTCCCATTTAGATGTTGTGTATATATAAAGCATACACGCCGACACCAAGAAGGGGACAGACAAATGCAATTGGCTTTTGCTCGGCTCGAATGAGCGCTGTGGCCGGTCCTGCCTCAAGGAGTTTTGTAAATTTCACCTAATGAGATTTCGCAAAGGCGGCGGCACGAAACCCTGCAAATTCTGCGGGATAGGCGTTAGAAGCTACCTGGAACTTTGCATGGCCTGTGGTTATAGGAGGAAGGAGGCAAAATATTACATGTTTAAGCAGAGAGCCTTTGCCAAGGATTTTATGCGGTTTTCGGCCATCGAAATTCCCTATTTGAAATATGTGTATGAATATGTATATACCCATTTTCTATGGACGATTATATCGAAGAGTTACTTGCAGAAATGCCCGACCCTAAGGGTCAACAGTTCATCGACCTGGATGACCAGTTCCCTCCCCCGGAGAAATTCCCATCCGATCCGTGGATCGAGGTTTTGAAGGACGCCAAAGATGAATTTTAATTAGATGACGCCACTGCGGTCTTCTCCGCGTGGAGCGTGAAAACAGAGGACCCTCTTGATTGGTGATGTTGAGATCGCAGATGGTATGTACATTAGAGCCGGTCGACTGGCCTTTGACGCCAGCTTAACAGGTGCAGGAGCGACACGGCTTCTCGCATCTCTCCCAGATAGTAATTTCCTCCTGCTAATCAAGTTCTTTAGGTCGAGAGCTGAGGACAACATGGTAGTCGAAAACAAATTCGATTCAGTCCGTTCAGGGAGGACGAAGGGGCAGGCGGTCATTGAAATTTCCAGAGACACAAAGGCGGGCACCATTGTTGAGGTTGACAGTCTGTTTTATCAGAACGCCTATCCGGAAACCGGGGAGTTCCTTCTATCGACATGAAGGGCTGCTACCCCTCATGCTTCCCGGGGCACGGTGAGACGAAGCCTTATTGCCAAAAGTTCGGGTATCCGGGTCAAAGCATGGCTCGCGTGGCCATCAAGGGCATCTCCCCGAAGACATTGGCACAGGCTTCGACGAGGTCCAGCAGTGGGAGTTCGCGCCAAATGTCCACCCTGTCATCGCTGCCTGGTGTGGGAAGCGTTTCACAGAGAAGGGCTGGGCCCCGACGTCCCAGTTGGCCTACCTTTTGGAAAGTGGCCTGCTGAATTATCTCAAGGTCCGAGAGGCTATCATCGCATTCGAGAAGCAAACAGAGGTCTGGCTCCCGGAAGACCGAACCCAGGGCTGCATCATTATCGGTAAATTTACCCGGGGCCGCAAGGCCGATGGAAAAAAGGCTGACCAGGAGGCTCGTAATCGATCCCGTAGTACTTGACTTCCTGGTCCGCGATACCCGCCAAAGCGGCAGGCTGGTCGGGGCCCCAGCAAGGTGCCCGCTTGGCCATGTCCTCACTTACTACGACGGCACCCAGCCGCAGTGCGCCCACCTAAGGGCCAGCATGCTGCCGTATGCCCACATTAACCTAATGGAGATGCTTCGCCGGTTCACGCCTGACAAGGCTGTCCGAGAGGCAACCGATTCCATCTACGTGAAGAAAGTAGCCCTGCCCAAGCTGCAAGGGGTCGGGGCGTTTGCTGCTTCCCAAAAATGCGACTGCATGAAGGACTGTTGCCCTAGTTGCCTCTTAGATTCCATGCTCCCGTCGCCCCAGCTCAGTGGAGAGACAAAGGCGAGGAAATATACATGCCAGCAGAGCACGCTTCATACATCTTAAAACCCGAATATATTGCACAAGCTAATGACCTGCCACCATCCACGGCTCCAAGTCATAATGATTCACTGTCAATGTATAAGTTAGGCGGTGGAGACTAAGGTAAAACCACTCGGGCCATCGAGCTCTTCCGAGCAGGAGACCTCTTCACTTAGACCCATTGCCTAGCCAAAGAGATGCGGACGCGCGATGTAAAGGGCCAAACCTATCACAGCTTTTTGCGCTGGAGCGGACAAATGGAGTGGACCCCAGATAGGATGGGACAGAAGGTCGTCCTGAGGGTGATCAATTTGGGACGAGATCTGTACCGTACCCCGGCCTTACATCGAGATCTTTCTTGGCTGGCTTGATCTAAGAGGTGTACAGGTCGTCTGCTGCGGCGATCAGGGGCATCCGCTGCCAATCGCGAGAGAGATGCCACACGACTGGCTGCGGCAGAAGGCAGACCACTATGAGGAGGTCGAGGTCGACCACAAAGCGAAGGATCCCGACCTCAGAGACCTGAAACGAAAAGTCCGTCACCGGCCCGACAAAGACCAGTGCGCGACCAAGCACAGGGGCTTCTATTCCAAAGGCACAAGGAGCGCTTTCGGGACATCTTGGTGCCTCTTCTCTACCACCCAAAAAACAATTAGAAGCAGAATATTCAGGTGGCGATTCCTGGTGCAGACCGAAAGGAAGAGCTAGTTCACAATGACATCGTGGAAGTCCAGTCGAGGCCTGCAGAGGCTGCTATACAAACAGATGACTGGCGTCTGGGGTATTCCATCACAGATCACTCCTCCCACGGTCTGACAATCCACAGCCCTCAAACAATATGAATTATTGACGACTTTCTCCAGTGGTCCAATCTGGCCTGTCTTGCGGTGTCTTGAGTGGAGTACATGCACCAACTCGAACGGGTTGTCTGTCCCCGGAATATGGTTCCGAGTTTACGCAACTCACCAAGTAGCAACTCCGCAAGGCGATCCAAAGGAAGTCCGTGACCTATAAGTCATAGTCTAGGACCAAGCAAAGGATTCATGGGCTTCAACCTTAAGGTCGACCACATCCTGCAGCACAAGGAGGCCCAAAACAACCGAAACGCATCATATTCCTTTCATCCATCCGCCAGCTATCGAGTGAATTATGCGCGACATCGATCATAGTGGAAGCTAAGGTCCCAATGACTTTGTGGCGTCGAGCGGCGTAGCCTACTTCCAGCATCTTAGTAAACAGTTCATTGGGAAGGCCCATAGTTGGGTATATATAAGGGGCGGAAAAAGAAGCAAAGACATTAATTAATCTGCCTTTCTAAGTAGTAACACGCGACCCCGGCCCCTCCGAGCGCTAATACCATAAATCCAATCTCTCTAGCTTGCTCGTCATCGGACGGATTGTAGAAGTCGGTCAGCTGGGGCTCGGGCCTAATGGGATCAAGCTTTTTGTTTGCATCTGGCATGACCAGAGCATACACCTGCAGTACAGCGTATGCATCCTGGAAGGTTAGGACGGCATGTTCTTGCCGGCGAAGCTCGTCCTGAATGAAATCGATGCGCAGGGTCATTTTTTGGGCCTAAGGGGCCTGAGTTGCCTGAAGCTGTTCTACGGCGAGCTCATTGCGTCGACGTCCTTCTTCGATGTTGGAGTCCTTAAAAAGGCTAGACAGATAATTGCTTTTAGTCACCATCTCTGTTCTGGCGGCGCCTCCTCCGTCGGCTCCAAACCAGCGGGTCCCCTCCATCGCTGTGGTAGGTTCCGCCATCTTGCTCAGTAGATACATGCTTGGATGCTTTGTAATGTTTAAAAGTGCTAAGCATTGCTGTAATAGGTGCTAATTACATGCCATAGTGGTGGTATAGCTCGCAGGTGATGGTAGTTAGGTCCTTAAATAGGCTAAACAGATAATTGCTTCCGGTGAACGCCACCGCATTGGCGAGCGCGCCGCAAAACATTGCAATGTCGGCCGTGGTATTATACATAGGCGCCCTTCTGTAATATGTCAGCGGGGATTATCCCTCGCTTGATGAGGAGATCTGAGGTGAGAGCGCGGCCGTGAGGTGAATTCCAGTTTAGGGTACGCCCCTCCGAGTGCTGCCTTGCCTAGGCGGGCATAGCCTATCGTGAGTCCAGCTAAAACGGCACCGTGATAGATCGAATTGAATACTTCCTTTCCGTCTGGAGTTGCTTGGGTAGACATTTTTAGTCCAGGCGAAGGGGGTCGTGTCTATAAGAATCGCGGGCACCCATCTTCAATTCGCAGACATGGGGAGGTGGTACAGCGGAGCCCTTTACCCTCCAAAAGCTTCCAGCTAGGGCTTTTACGACTCCAGCGAGCATCAACCTTTAAGGCGTTGCTGAAGGTGGCGAGGGTTTGTGCTATCTGACGGGGTGGATGGCTTGCGGTTGTTCGCCGGGCGCTCCGCCTCCACCGCCTTAAGGCGTCGCAAATCATCAAGGAGTTTTTGTCGGTTCCTTTTTCTCGAATCTTCCCCTGTACGTCCAGCAGCAAACCGCTTAGGGTCCTTGCTCCTAGTCACCATCTCTGTTCTGGCGACGCCTTCTCCGTCGGATCCAAACCCGGTGTCCCCTCCATCGCTGTGGTAGGTTCCGCCATCTTGCTCAGTAGGTACATGCTTGGATGCTTTGCAATGTTCAAAAGTGCTAAGCATTGCTGTAATATGTGCTAATTACATGCCATAGCGGTGGTATAGCTTATAGGTGATGGTAGTTAGGGCATGCCCGACGAACGGATCTGCCTCGAGGTCAGCGATCAGTAAATCCTGCCGAACAGCCGTGATCGGGAGCAGCTGGCTAACCACCATGGTGTAAATATGGAGCGCTGCGGAGGCAAGAGTCTTGGTAATACTAGCCCCTAGTCGAGCCTTATATCGGGCGTACAGCTTGCCGATCTCCTCATCGGTGCGGCGATCGATCTGATCTGCAGAAATTTCTCTGCCTTTGTACTGCCTTGACTGACCCCATGGAAAGGGCGACCATTCTCTGTCTTTGCCCTTAGCGTTCTGCGTTATCAGGCTCCTCCCCGCCGTACTAGTGGCCTCCAGACCGAGCAATGGCCCGCACAGGCGGCGCCGGCTCGTCGGCAAGAAGCTCGTCAATAATGTTGTCGCATTTCATTGCTATAGTCACGTAAACACCGAGTCTAATTGTGATGAAAAGAAGAAGAGCCGCCACTTTTCATCCGACGCAGGCGGCGGCAACGTATTGGCATTTCATGTTAACACGGCATAGCTAATTGGCTGCTTCGCATGTTTCGTTTTGGCGAGTTGTCGCCGCAAAGCAGGCCTGTTTTCACGCAAACACTAGTCGAAACTGTCCCGATTCTTGCAGACCCAACACGTTTGCTGTCGGAGATCTTTGAAGACGGCGTTGTACCTCTGAGGCAAGACCCAGACCGATTGCTTGCCATGGCGGCCGCTTAATGCCAGGTCGGAGAGCATGTCTTTGTTCTTGGTAAGCTGTTTGCTGTCATCAATGACATACAACGTCCGCTGACCCTGAAACACTCTGTAGAGAGAGCGCAACAAGTCATGAAGTCGTTCACCTGGATCTAGAACGTAAACTTCTTCGTCGTTCCACACCACGGGCGCTCCTGGTAGGTCCTGTGATGCCTGGTCATGGAGCAGAGGAATAGGACTCGATCGAAACCGCCGCGAAATGGGCCGTCGAGGAGGTCAAGCGCGAAATGCGTTTTCCCGCAGCCAGTCATGCCGCAAATGATCGCCGAGTGGGGCTCTTCAGTAAATAACCGATACGAATCGTCCATTCTCGATGTTGAGCTGCGCGTCCATGAGAACGAAGAGGTACATGTTCAATGCTTCCCGAGCTTCCGCTTTCTTTGCGAGCTGAATTGGGATCCCCTTGCTTGTTTTCGATCCGGCGGCCGTTGCCATGCAAGCCGTTGTCATCGCAGGACCTTAAGTCCAGCCAGAGAACGAACTGCTCTGTAAGGTCCTTACGTCAGTTGCAGGCGTGGTGCCCGAGGTCCTCGGTCACCATGGCCACCATGGTCACTTCAGGGTGCCGTTTTATTCCATCCGCCATACGTTTTCTGACCTCGTCCCATGCCTGGCAAGGGAGCATGCCTTGAGCATAGAGCTGGTTCGGGATGCCCTCGTCAGTGACCTCCACGTTCGTGATCTTGGTGTTATAGAAGCCTTACATCTGGCGTTGAAAGGGCTGAGTCGGTTCCTCGAAGAGTATTTAGACCCTCTTTATCGAACGAGCTGGGACGTTCAGGTTTATGTTCCACAGCGTGTCGGACTTATCCGCCACTATCCTGAGGTGCCGGAGGATACGGTCGTAGAGGATCGCCATCTTCTCTTCGTACTGGTTGCGGATATTTTCTTCCAACTCCCTGTTGGTCACCATCGAACTCCAAGGCAATGCCCTCGATTGAGTATTTGGCATTATCATCGCCGGTCGACCTGACAACGCGCCCAAAATCATTGAACGTAGGTTCGTACTCGAGTCTATCGCCGAAAGCGAATTGAAAGAAGGGCATGTGACGCTCCAAGAGTTCGAAATTAAGTGGGATGGAGAAACGGTTGTCGTAAGCCTTGGCGATAGCGGCATCCTTCGCTTGAGCAGTCTTGTTTCCGGCATCGAGTCTTATTCAAGTTACGTTTCTTTCATCCGTGATGTCCATACCCTGGTAGTGGGCATAAGCCCGCTCGTTTTCCGTTTTCCAGAGGTCCATGTAATATCCGAACATATCACTGTCGTCGAGACTCATGACCTCGTTCCCGGAAATCTTAATCACGGTTTTATTAACGATCGCCCGACCCAAATTATTAACCACTGACCGATTAGCGTATGTTGAGACCAATTTGATTTGGAAAGCTAAACGGGTTGTTCCTTGAACAATGACATCGTTGGTACCGAGATTCGGAAACCTCACTAAGAGCTGCTGATTCTGATCGATTATGAATAACTTTCTAACCTGTTCGCGTTAACATAACATAACACATAGATAAAGAGAACAGCTAGGACTGACCTTCTGTGTATATATTCTGTCAACAGATGTGGAAGCAATTTCTAAATCTGTGTCGGATGACGACTGAAATAATAACAACAAGACCATTATCAATAAATAGAAATAATAATAATAATAATAATAATAATAATAATAATAATAATAATAATAATAATAATAATAATAGGATGAAGTTTAAATAGAGTCAGTAGAGTAACTAAAGTCGCATGACCTTACTACTACTAATAATAATAATAATAATAATAATAATAATAATAATAATAATAATAATAATAATAATAATAACAATAATAATAAAAATAATAATAATTACAGGATAAAGTTTAAATAGAATCAGTGAAGTAACTAAAGTCGGATGACCTTAATAATAATAATAATAATAATAATAATAATAATAATAATAATAATAATAATAATAATAATAATAATAATAATAATAATAATAATAATAATAACAACAATGATGATTCAAATGTACATGTAATCTATGTTGTCATTTAATTCATACTATAAGGATTGTAACGTGTATTTCCTTTAATGGACATTGGACTTTGGTTCCTCAATTTCATCTTCGCAAGAACAGGATGCTACAAACATTTACTCGCCTCTGGTCATTTTTTTCTTGATTCAAAAAGTTAATTTCATTTACTATTAACATTTATTGTAGGTCTTCTAATCGAAATAATACCTATCTCTCTTCTAAACACTATGTGGAAATCATTTTTCAGTGCGATGTTAGAGCTCTGTTTACCGGTTTCAGCACCACAGTCTGTCCATATTGCCGACTGACCGTTCCAAGGCGGTAACTGTCGGGTTTGCTCTTATTGTTAAATGACTCATCACAGATTTCTTCTCACTTTTACATTTGGCGTACATTTGAATTCCTTGGTCCTGTGTCTTTTCAAATATTTGTATTATGTTGCAATGCTCATGGGACTTTGTCTTATATATTCTTATTGTTATATTACATAGCATGGTAAAAAGATATTCAATGAATTCACGAAATTGTTATGCAATATATTGATTTAAAATGCGATTCTATC
The DNA here is from genome assembly GCA_007844125.1 of Sinonovacula constricta. Classification (NCBI taxonomy): domain Eukaryota; kingdom Metazoa; phylum Mollusca; class Bivalvia; order Cardiida; family Solecurtidae; genus Sinonovacula; species Sinonovacula constricta. Next base: position 17,949,389 of record CM017564.1, read on the forward strand.
ACTGTTTTCAAAGCCTCAAGTGGATCTGCTTTGCTTTGCATAATTTAACAATTGTATGACTTAGCATCGTTTTAATTTAAGCACTGACTAACCAGCTTTATACGAAGCTGTAAAACCTCTCAGTCAAGAATCTGCCTAATCTGTCTATTTTGTCAAATGTGTTAGAAACAGCATTATATTTTTATTATCATATTCCGGTAACAAAATCTGTTTTGGATAAGCTTAACGACTTAAAACATGCATTAAACTGTATTTACAACATTAAACAAGGTAGATTGAAAGAGAACATACATTAAATCTCTTTGGTTCTGAACGGCCAGGACTGTCCTTATTCCACTTAGAACATTCAGTGATGACAGGAAATGATTTCACTAATTTAAAAGATTCACCCGTTTCAATGATATAGTCAATTAGTTTGTGTATTGTTATTATTTATTTCCTTCGTTTGATTATAATTTGTCGATAAAATGTGCATTTACCAATATATTTGTCACTATACAATTTTTATAAACATTCGTAGTTATTTTGACAAGCATCCACTAATCTTGCTCCAAAATATTAATTAGTATCACTAGATGATCTTTTTAGTGAAATAGATAGCTATACCATTATACTGTTGTTTTATTGTCTTAATTATTTGAGATGAAATCATGCCACGATGTTGTCCTACTGTTAAAATCGCCCGTTAATATGACGCGTTAATGTGATCTCTGAAAATGTAGTGCATTACTGAGTACTTCAAAATCAGATAGTAAGAGTTATTTTATGTAGTTTGAGGTACCCGGCATACATAAATACTGGTCAGAGTATCAGAAGTTCATTAAACTTCTTTAAATTTAATCCATATTTTTTTTTACAAGCAGAGTCGATTTCCATGATATATGGACTTAATCTATCGTGAACATGTATGTAAATATCTCCTTACTTTTTTTACCCGTTCGCGTTAACATAACACATAGATAAAGAGAACAGCTAGGACTGACCTTTGTATATATTCTGTCAACAGACGTGGAAGCAATTTCTAAATCTGAGTCGGATGAAGACTGAAATAATAATAACAACAATATTATCAATAAATAATAATAACAATAATAATAATAATAATAATAATAATAATAATAATAATAATAATAATAATAATAATAATAATAAAAATAATAATAATAATAATAATAATAATAATAATAATAATAATAATAATTGGCGAAGAACGACTCCGGTCGAATTTGTGTAGAATCAAAGGCACACCAGGGTTAAGGTTAAAGACCATCTATTCATCCGTGCGTCAGTCCACCAATCCATATGTTTGTCAGTCCACACATCTCTTCGTCTTACTATATCTACTAATCACGTATGTATATCTAGTATTTATTATTGATCTTTATTAATATATTCATAGATTGTATCTTGCATTTCATCAACAATACTTTAATACTTTTTCAGTTTTGCTTTCTGTAAAAAGACCTATTTTAGAAATATAAAAAATCAAGGTGTGTTATATCAATAGTATGATAAAATGAAAACTAATGGATTCCTATAAATATTGAACAATGTATTATTTTTTTAAAAATGATGATGATATAAATGCGTTATGCCTATTGGGTTTATTGTCCCACCAACAGTATTTCATTTATCTGTGAACGGTGTTCACTTGAAACAGATATACAGTCAACTCTCGTTATCTCAAATTTCAAGGGACCGTAGAAAATAGTTTGAGATATCCGAAGTTTGAGTTATCCGAACTTAAGGGTAGTTTGTGAAAATCTTAAAATTCTTACCTGCTACGCGATGACTGGTAATGACTGAAATTTCTTGTTATATCTGCCACTGTAAACTAAGTTTCTGCAAGTTTATGTGTTTTTTGAATGTTTAAAGGGTTATTAATTTTTTTACAATGTAATTTAATATTCTTCTTTGTATTGTAGGTTGTTGCGTCGTCGTTAGTGCATGGCCTAATTTTGTATACCTGACACTTTCTCGTGTCTGGTCTGTTGCCGGAACCTATCCTTTTTTTATTCAATAATCTGTACGTGTATTGTGGATAGGTAGTGGAAGAATGATAAAATCACTAACGCGACCTCTCATTTTATTTACAAGTTGAGAAGGCCGTGTCAACAAGTTCTCAAAAACTGTTACAACAACAAGTACAAACTGAAAAACTTTAATCCGCGTTAATTGATTAATGAAATTGTTGTTCATTAAATCAGCTAATTAAATAATAATCGATTAACCTCTTCTCTAAATTGCGTGACATCCTGATTGCCGATAATTGGCGATAAAACTCGCGCCCAAATCTTCGCGAGTTTCACGGTAGGTGTGAAAATCACTATTGTTGCCATTTTGCATCTCATAGCAATTTAAAGTTTGAGATAGACCAACTGATTTCAACAGTTTTATACGTGTGGGGACAAAGAATTTAGTTTGATATATCCGATAATATGACACATCCGTATTTGAGTTAAGCGGAATCGAACTATATAGAAACTACAGGAAAAAAACGGGACCGTAGAAAACAGTTTGACATAACCGAAAATTTGAGATAACCGATTTTGAGATAACGAAAGTTGACTGTAGTGTTGCCTTCACTGCGTAAAGCGTGCCGTGAACACCTAGTACGATACTACACACAGTCACATTATCCTGACACCAGGCCAACCAGTCTTGGAACTACCCTTATATTTGCTTGAGCGTTAGCTAGGGAACTATAGCACTACCACTTATAACGACATTGGTATGTCGCTACCAAAGATAGTACCCGGGGACTCCCGTACCTGGAGCCGACGCTCTACCGATTTCACTACCAGGTCCGGTCTATCAATATTTTAAATGGGTCGAGTGACTTGTCTTTGTTTACCATACTTTAATCAGTATGGAACTGTCCATTGCTTTAATGTTGGCACTGCGTAACCAGATCTTTGGTATACAAAACTGTTAAAACTGTCAATGCATCTGTCCAAACATAACCTTTAAAAGGAAAGTCAAATGTTTTCAAAATATAAATAGTCCAAAGATTAATATTTGTGTACATTTTGAAAATGTACCAGAAACAATACAAGATTAAGTTTGACATTGTCTTGTAAGAAAACAATACAGCATAAGCTCAATATTGTTCTATAAATATATGTATTAAATGTAAATACAAAATACTGTTAGAACAGTTTGATGCTAGCTGGACAAACACTTTTAAGCAATAGAACAAATCTACATGATGCTCATTCTGACCGGAGACCTGTAACCAGTGGAATTACCCTAGAATAATTCCCAGGACTAGTATGCTTTGTATTATATTAAAACGACTTGCCACTGAGTATATCAAATCAAAGCGATATAAATCTGCTAACTAATAACATGAAAACATTTAGAGCCACCAACGAGACTTCGCAAAGATAAATTCGATGTGAAGGAATGGCAAGAGATTTGGCCTTTGAAATTTCATCAATAAAATGTAAATGAATGGGGACTGGTAAGAGCAAAGGGAAGGAAATGGCTTTAGAGGATATACTTGATTTTATAGCTGATACTTATATATGTCGAGGATGTCGACTTCAAGTTTTCGCAATCAATGTCAGCTGAAACCTTTATTCGCATCAAGCTGGTCCTGTATTGAGACGTGTATACATGTTGCATTGAATATGAAATAATGTATTCCAAAACACCACCGAATTTACTGTTTCTTTGAATGAAGTAAAATCATTAATGTTATATATCAATGCTCACTTCATTCGAAATCCCCATGTTGATTTAGGCCTTTGTTCGTCTTGCTATTACCAATTTATCTAGTAGTAAACGTTTTTAATTTGGTATAGTTTAGGTCATACATACCGGACGTTTCCTCAGCTTCTCATTCTGTTTTTCTAGCTCTCGTTCCTTTTCACGAAGCTTTTGATTTTAAAGAACAGAAAGTAAGTAAATAAAACACAAGAACTTAATATATTTATAAATTCTGTAAACATTTGTACTCAAGAAATGTTTTAAAATCAATGTAAATGACAGCAACAGTAGAGGTTAAACGTTAGTCAATTTTGATTGTGTGTGAGTTGGTGCACGATAAAAGTATATATATATATCTATATATATATATATAGTATAATATATATAGATCTATACTATAATATATCTTATATATACTAATATATATATCTATATATCTCTATCTCTATCTATCTCTATCTACTCATCTATATATATCTCTCTTTTATCTTCTATCTCTCTCTCTCTCTCTCTCTCTCTCTCTCTCCTATATCTCTCTCTATCTCTCTTCCTCTCTCTCTCTCTCTATCTATCATATCTATCTCTCTCTCTATCTCTCGATCCCCCTCTGCAGGGTTTCCACTTTTCTTTACGTGTTGTTGAGTGCATAATAAACACCATTGTATAAAAATGCTTACGTATATTACTGTTACCTAGCATTGTAATACTTGACCATTTAATGAAACTCCATCACAGCATTGTAATAGTTTATTATTTATTACGTCAGTTATTTCATTTGTTAAAATAAGAACTTCCTCTTTTAGATGTGTTCCTGAATAAGGAAGCTTGGCGATATATTTCTACGAATAAGGAAGATTGGCGATATATTTCTACAGTGAACAAGGCGAGGTGCGTTCAATCTATATGAATATTCATTCTCACTTTACAAATTTTTGGTAATATTTAATTAAGAAAGGAGTGGTTCTCGATATACTTTAAAGGGCCTAACACTGTTCATCAACCGATGAACGAAAGAATTAACACAATCCATTTCTTAATTAGTTTTTACCCCCAATTTTTTTTTTAGATTACGTTTAGATTTAATAAGAATTAATTAATTTAAAAATAGATAAATACAATCTTTTTTGTTTATTTTGTCTTTATTAAACAAACCATGTGACTTCTTATAGTCTTTAAATCAAACGAATACTTATTCTGCTCGTGATAAAATTCTTCGTATTTAAGGAACGCCCACACAGTCAAGAGGCAAACCAACAAGAATGTAGTTGCCCATTTATAGTTAAATTTATATAAATATCAACTATTTTGCATTTGTTATCTAAAGAACAAATAAAACATGTAATTATTGCTTTAAGCAACAATAAAGCCTTATGGACGTGGTCTGTAAATGGTGGTCCTGTTGACTTTGTTACATATTGTTGTAAAGATAATTCCAGTATCATCGTATTCGGATATGACGTAATTCCTTCCGAAGGAAACAACTATGCAATTATGTAGATTGTGCATTAGATTATTGTTGTTGTTGTCTATCGGAATAATCCTAAATACAGAAATAGATCATAAATAAGAATTTTTTGATTGTGCGTGAACCCCTTGTCATACAGAGTACAAACACATAAACAAGAAAGTTACGGCCTTGGAACGGTCAGTAGACCGACTTGTGCTTTCACAAATTGTTTTCCGATTTCTCTAAAAACACATGTGCATGACATGATTTTATGGCAGCCTGACGTGTCATCCTTTGCTTTTACTGAATAGCGCTGGTTTATTCAAACGCATGCCATAGTATAAACATTGTGTCGACTAAAGTAAATAACTTGTAATAAGTAATAATAACGGTGTAAAAGTCAAAGCCTCACGATGTATTATAAAAGAAAATTAATTAAAATTATAAAAAGGCCTTATTTCAAGCCTAACATTTTGCAAAAACACCAAACGTCAGTCAATTTTTAAACGGTACGTTTTTTGTTTGTTGTTGTCGTTATTGTTGTTTTGTTGTTTGTTTTGTAATTTTGCATTATTTTTCATTTTTGTTTTTGTTTCTATTCATGATTTGGTTGCACATTAATTTAGGATGTAACTTCTGTGTTTAACTGTTCTTAAGAGGTTTGAAATTACATGAGTTTAATCTATTTTAGGAAACTTATGTTTCGATTATTCATACCACCTTGACAAGGTCCTCATATTTTTGTTTCCACATTCGCACTTCATCGGACTGCTTCTCAGTCAAACTCTGTGTAAAAGAAGCATATACATAACCTGTAAAACAACTTTTAAAAAATGATTGGTTAAATATTAAACACATTTACTTAATGAACTGTTCTTTGCACTATGTCAATGTGAAAAAAAATCACGATCGTGCTTGTTTTTAAGAAATAAAAATGGAAAACGAGTTTTACAAGAAACACAAGATGCTTATGTTAAAACAATAACTTGTTGTCTGTTAATTTGAATAGCTGCACGACTTCCCCACTTCGGAATATTGGAATTGGTATACGCCGTGGTTGTGTACTTGTATCAGATCTCGTGTTACCTGGGACCCGAAAGATTGCTTTCAACAAACCATGATGAAGCGTTGGGTTTGTAATGTTTTGCCTTTCGAGGGGTATATTTGGCAAAATTGTAGGGAAGACTGTCCCGACATAAATATTGGAGCCAAAATGCCCCGGCGGTGTTTCTCTAGAGAGTTTACTGTTTAAAGAGTGTGTATAAAGAGTCGATGTGTACAATGTGTTACTGTTGCTGCCATTAAAGGCATCAACACAAGAAACAGATAGGAAAGATTAAAATGTTAGTGGGCTCGATGATTTTGGCTGTTTGTCTATTGTAATAACGATAAAGAGATGCTTTTAATTTGTTGTTTTCTCCATCTGCATTTTTAGAACGACAAAACATATGCCATACCTTTTCTTCAAATTTAGGTTCTTCTCCTGTATAAAAGGAAAATGCAACTTAAATTAGAATAGTGAATTTTAAGTATAAAATATATCAAAGGTGCAATAAAATAGAGACATATGCGTTAATTTATTTTTGTTTTTTTTAATATTGGTCTTGCCAGTCATCCCTCACATTTCTGTTCGTTTTTTGTCTTATGTCCGTTTCAGTAAAGCAACATTAATATAAAATACACTTATAAACAGCAAGTGCTTATCAATTGTTTAAGACTCTACTTACCTTTATTTATCGACGCAGCAACCTCCGGAGAAAATCTGGCCCATTCACTCTCCACATAAGTGATTTTCTGTACATATGTAAAACTATTGAAATTATCTTCCTTTGTTTTCTTTGTTTCTTATTGTAAGATCTAGCATATATGTTATAGATATGGACCAGTTAATACTCATACATGCGTTAAAACGGAAATAGTAATATAATAAAAACATTCATGTGTTATATTCCCTTAAGTTATATATAGTAACGTTAAGAGTAATGTACTTGTAATATATGATTCGCATAATACATGATAGAGACTATGGTCTGTAAATTAAGGCTAAGGAATCCATAATTCCAAGCCCTGAGTCTCAGACAATATATTCTTTGTTAGTATACATATCAATTTGAATAAAAACTGTTTAAAGTATACCAATGAGAGATTGACATTTTATACTTGTCTGCGTTTATCTTTGGAATATCTTCACTTACCTCATGTAGATTATTTGCCACATCCAATGTGTGCTCCAACTTTCTTCTAGCGCCAGGCAGCCACCCCTGAATCGCGTCTTTGCATTGTGGAAGTCTAATGTCACCTGACTTTACCTAGGATGGTAATATATATACATTATTAAGGGCATACACTAGGGACATTATTGCTGTATGGGTCGGGGTTGAAAACCAAATATCATTCCAAACAAACATGCAACGCTTGAATGTTCTAAATAATATTCCTTTGGGCCATATAACTTTTAGCTATATAACGGTAGTATAACCTTTAGCTTTAACAATATAAAAATAAAAATGATAGACGATCGCAAAAGATTATTCATGTAAAAAGGTAATTTAACTCGTACCTGTTTAATGCGTTCAATTGCTTTGGTAACTTCATCTGTGTTTTTCAATGTCTTGATATGTTGTAAAAAGTCAAGAATTACATCAACGATGTCCTCCATCTCTGGTTTGCTTATGTTCATTTTACTACAGTGAAATGTCTTGTTTCTCGCCTGTCTGACCTGTTACAATATAGTATTAGCTGTAAGTTTCTAAATAATACAATACATGCAGTGTCTTAAAATTGTTGTCCAACTAGAGGGGCCATGGGTAATGATATGTGGGTTATTTAATAACTAGTTTAATGTGTACTCGTTATGATACATGCATAAAATTGCAATAGACGGAAACGAATCTGTTATAAACGCACTGTCCCTATTTATTTTGTTAATACTATCACCATTAGTAGGAAAATAAGAAAAGTTCCTATAAGAATTGCCACAGATTTTTGAGTTACCTCTTGACAAAGGCAAAAAGTATAAATGTAAACGTGACAAAAACACAGAGACATGACGCACAAAATGAAAAATCAACCATCACCGCCTAGGAACGGTCAGTCGGCAAAAGACGACTGGAGTGCTTAATTTGGGTTCGCACTTCCTGAAGGTTTTCCTATCACATAGCGGAAATACAAATATCTCATCCCGTCACAACGCATAATGACGTTCATGGAGTAGAAGTTTTGTTACTTACTGCATCGATTTTTGAACCAAACATCTGCATCAATGGTTTGCAGCGTTGAATAATGCTACAGAGTGCAGTGATATCGCAGTCTTGAAAATCTTTCACTTGAAATTTCATACAATCTTTGAGAAACAGACGAACGAATTCAAATGGCGACTTTAGCCAATTTTGGGGGTCAGTGCCTTGTAACATGTCAAAAAAATTCACGGAATCTGTAGTGTGTCCCTTGATAATATTTAAAAGACACTGGCAGAAAACTAGCGTCTCAGGACAATCGTGTCTAAATTGAGCCATATTGGGACTTGTTCGTATGATGTCTTCGGCCGTTGCTTCTTTACAAAGTTGCCTTCCAAAGTCAGTTTGAGTTTTTTCTTGCAAGCTTTTTATTTCGTTTTCGACAACTGGTACGAATGCTGCTTGGAGATTTTTCAAGGCAAGAGTGCTTTTATACCAATTCATGTCCCCTTCTTCAATAAGGATCTGAAACGTAAAAGTCACACGTATTAAAGGTGGTATCCTACGGTTTGGAACAAAATTATTTACACAAATAACCAAATAATTCATTGTAATCTGAAAGATTCCTGCAAAATGCTGTTCATTGATGTCCTAGATATGTGTGAACAGTCAAGCATAAATCAGCACTCGTCATTGCAAACAAAAGCGACCTCTTACTTTTCAGATTACGTTATATAGTCATCCTGGTAACCGCTCTGACGTCGATGTCTATTTTCAGCTGCGACCACTATCGAGCTTTTTCTACAGTTTGATACATGACAAAGCCAGAGTGATTTTTCCCGCGACTAGTTCTGTCTAAAGAATTCAGTTAGAATTTAGACTCGCATTTATTAAAAGCAAAATATAAATTTATATACAAGTTATGCCAAAATTCCCTAAAAAAGTGGGTCGATATTGTTAAACTGCATTGTATTTAGACAAACTGTCGGTTACCATCTTTAGGATCAGCGAAAATACATGTGTGTATACAACTTTATAAAAAACTTCCTACTACCTGTTCATTTATGTGGAAGTTTTTCTTAATAAGTGATTTTAAATTGCTTATTATTCTAACGTTGTAGATTTTTTGAATTTTCAATTATAATTCACATTACTTTATATTTCTACTTACGTATTTTACTTTAAATTTGATTTTAATGTGTTAAACTTCACTGTAAGCAGCGCCGTATGACTTATCAAGTGTCGTTGTGCCCTAAAACTCCAAATACAACATACAAATACTGTTATAGTGGATACACACAGCAAATACTAATGTATGGATAAACATACCAAATACTAATACAAATAGTTCGTTTATGCATTCAGAACAAGTTTGTAAAATTTTAAAAGCAACGTTTAATGCTTTTATAATGTCGAATGTATTCGCTGCCAATCTCCACACAGGATACTAGTCAATACTTTCTTAAAGACACCGTTTGACCTATATGCTGAAGAGCTTCGAGAAAAGTCAAATGGATGGCAACTTTGGTAAATATCATAATTAAATTAGATTGTGGTTTCAAGTGTGACTACATCATTACAAGTCACTGAAATTATTAATCTTCCATATGTGTATCTATGATTTGTTAATTACAAAATGCATTTGTCACGACGATGTAGTATGTACAACTGTTATGCTCTATTCTTTTACTTATATTTGCACATTTGCCCATGCGTCAGACGACAGTTTGTTACTACATGGACTTTGTCATATATTCTTATTGAAGACATGATTATTTGACGGCAGTGTAAATTGTGAAATGATATGATTTTGCTGTTTCTTAATCGGTATGTTGTTAGGTAAAAATCGTCCGTTGTTGAACATAGCCGCGACGGCGACCTTTGATGCTTTACATCAATTCGGTTTTGTTCATTATTTAATATGCATATTTATTGATATCAAATGTTACGACATGACCTCTGAAGAAGTAAGTCTGTCATTTCGCGTTGTAAAGATGCAAGATTAATTAATAGGATACTTGTTTAGCTCATATTATTTATTAAATTGCTTTGAACGGCAAACGGAATCTTGGAAGGTGAATATTTAATTTTAAATTTTCATGAAAATTTAACTTATATACGCGCCTTTTCAGTTTATCAGTTTGAACTGTTGCCCTGTTAGTTCGAACCAAATCCAACATTAAAATGCTCCATGAAAGAGCGCCCTTTTACGCGGAAAGTCAAAACTTGCTCTTAGCATATATTTTAACATGACTTCGTTTTATAATCAAATGTGTTATTTAAAGTATTGCGTTAATGATTGGCTAGGGGATACCATCGGTGTTTTTGGTCATTTTGTTATGCTTCAGTGTGTGGTATTTAAAACACACGAAGAGATGTGAGTCATTACTTTAAGTCAATACATTTCTTTCGGCGTAGCTCTCCAGCCCAACTTTCTTACATAAGTGCATGAAGTTTTTTTAAAATTCAAGAAATGATTACCTTCAATACCAGTGTGTTTATCGCAAATAAGACGACCATATTATTTACTTCACGTTAAAGTTAAGTCCTTTGCAATAACAAAACAAAACGCGTAATTTAAATCTTCACAAAGGACGCAAATGTTTGTTTTTAAATACCCAGTGTCGATTTTATTTTAATCGGCTATGTAAGATAATCGATGACAACCGGTGATATGCTTTTGTCAAAATGTGAGACCCACTCACAGCATATTTGACACTTGCTACTATGGTAATGTCCAAGGTGACTAGCAACGTAACATATACTTTCCGAATCGTTAACGCCGTTAAACAAGATTGAGTCATCTAGACTAGAATAAAAAGAATAAACAGTTGACTTGTTCGAAAAGAAATGAAATTAAACACCTCATTTCTAAAACTATATATATGTGCGATTTTGATTTTATCAAACACTCTTGTTTTTCTATCAATACTTGTTCACGTTATCGGGAGGCTTACCGTAGAATAATAATGCATCAAGGGCAGCAATTAATACAAATAAGTCACGTTATTTCATTTAAAAAAAATCCCGTAACGTAAATACTTTCCGTAACATCAGCATCATCACTTAATAAGATCATTATCATCACACAATTTTCGAACATGTATAGAACTGTGAATTTCTGTATAGGTAAATAAGAAAAGGTCCTATCAAAACTTTCACAGATATTTAAATTTTATCTACTTGCAGACAAAGGCAAACAATGTAAATGTAAATGTGACAAAAACACAGAGACGAGACATTACACACAAAAAGAAAAACCATCAGTTACCGCCTTGGGACGGTCAATTGGCAAAAGGGCCAACTCGGGTGCTTAAACCTGGTTTGTGGAGCGCTCCAACCTCGCAGTTCCTGAAGGTTTTTCTATCAAACAAACAGTGTAAATAAAAATATCCCGTCAAAGTGAAACAACTAACAGTAAGCACCTGCACACATGTTGGATATTAGTATATTCTTGTGATCAGTGACTTGTAAAACTGCTGTGTTGAAATGGTAATTTAAGTGGCTTTACCTTTTGGTCTTGGTCAGCTTTATCTCCTAAATTAAACAAAAAAAATAAAACATACATGTAAGTAATCTAGCAAAATATAATACAAATCGTGAACGTACATTTCTAGTACACATTAAGCTAAGTAGACTTTCTTTTATCAAATACTATCCACAATCACAATATTCATTTTAATCGACTAATAATGCAGGTTCTCTACAACAATTATAGCAATATTTAATGCTTTATGTATGTAATGGTCAATACATTCAGTTTAGGTAGTATTAAAAAATCTCGCAAATCAGCTGACAAGGCTGATTTCAGAAATTGCAAACAAAGGAGCTGAGTTTATATAACGACAGGCACGTTGTGCTTGATAAATGGCATTTAATATTAAAGACCATATGGAAAGACCGTGTTTGGAACAAACGTAATACATTAACATAATTAAATTATTTATGTCATAAGTGGTTGCAGTTGCGAACAAAGGAGCTGGGTGTAGTAACGATAGGCACTTTGTGCGGGATAAATTAATAGACAAGTCCATATGTAATTTTCACTTTCTGGAGTTTCGTAATTTTCCTTGATGTATGTTATCGCGTTTCTTTTTAAGTAACATTTTGCACAATGGTACTAATCAAAATTAAGTCCGGATCTTTATATATTATTGAATATATTATTATTATTATTATTTTATTATTATTATTATTATTATTATTATTATTATTATTATTATTATTATTATTATTATTATTATTATTATTATAAGAATGTCTTTGATGGACTTTGGTCAAAGTTGTTTAACCAGATGATATGTCACCACTAAACTCACAAAATAATAAAAATAAACAACGTTCTATAGTACCTCAATGAGACTGCGGTTAGCACACAATATTGTAACGAGATGAATATGCATGACTTTAACATTTTTTTCCGTATACAATGAACACGCGGTAATAGATTTATTCATATTCGCCTTAATTCATTCAGTAATATTTTGTTGTTGTTTTTTTAAATTATCTGGATATATTGGACCTGCTACTAAGCAACGTTTTGTCCTTTTTTTAAACAATATATTCTTAAGTTGATACTTTGGTAAGCTGCATCTCATTGTTTTTATTTTCATAGATACATTTTATTGTAGATAATATTAATATGCTGCGTGTGTTTAAATTGTTAAAGTCACATATTTAATCCTGTTGCAGGTGTTTACTCTTTATTGTCTAAAAGTGAAGTTATATTTGTGCAGTACTTCATGAAGTTCGAGCTTTGGACATCAATGAAATTATATTTAAACAAGATCCTCTTTCCCCACAGACACTTTCAATGCATTGTTTTCTCTTTTTACTTCTAATATGGCAATGTCTAGTTTTGCATACTTGTCTCTATGCACACATTTCTAATTTAAATGTAAACATAATTTGAACTTTTTGAAGGTTAAGGTAATACATTAATGCTTCAGCTTGTTCAAACGCATACAAAACAGTCGCGTGGTGACTGTTTAAATGAAACCCAGGTATTAATTCTATTTCGACTCTCGACAAGTAGTAAAACTTAGTAACTTTGAAATTGGTTGGCTGTCATGAAATTATTCATACACTTACAAACCCATTGTTAATCGTCTCACTAGCCAAACATTTCCAGACTACCCTGACCAAGGCAATTAAAGTAGTTATACTTTTATTATCCAATAATTTATTGCTACTGAATCTTTGAGAAAATACGTATAGGGTAGTCATGCCCAAATGCTACTTTGATATACTCCGATATATTGTACAATACCTGTAGATGGGTCAGGAACATTTTGATCCTCATCCGCGTCCTTACCGTTCGCAGCAGTACACTGAAGTAAACAGCGTTAAAAACTAATCACGACGCCTCCCCAAAACATCAAGTCTTACCATTATAATACATGTATTTTGCCCATCCTCAAAGTTAAACCGCTGTCATAACATAAAACAATATTTCCAAGCGTAATAAAGTATTAAAGATTTCAAATCTTAAACTTGAAAAGTGTTTTATAATAGGCAAAATGGTTAAAGGAAACATGTTTATCAATCTTAAAATGTGGAGTAATTTAGATATAAATATATAGTCAACATTTCCTACAATTGCATCTTACAGTTAAGTTAAAATGAAACAACGCAATGCTTTACCGTCTCTGGTTCCATCCTTCGTTTTCTATAAAATCGAGAAGATCTCCTATAGTGATTCACTAAATACCTCCAAATCGGGGTCACGCCTCAGAAAGTTTAAATGGCGAAACTGATTCTGGATGTCTATTCTTGAGCTGAAATGTTTAATCATTTATATGAACGAACGAACTACCCGGATGACAATATAACGTGGTGTCAAAGGTAGGTTGTCGCCTGGTTTTCTGAGATTGAAAAAAAGCTATCTCTGCAGCGTGGCTCAAATAGGGCATAACTTGATTGCAATGCCTTCTCTGCAAACATTATTTAAATAATGTGATTGTAAACAAATAGTAAACATAAAAAAGTCCGTATAAGTTAATTCTAGGTGCTAACTATTAACAATAGTAACTAAGCCCAAACCTAATTCTCAAAGTGGCGTGTTTTATTAAAAAAACAATATAATGAAAGAATGCTAGCAGTTAGCCCACCTTATCAAATCCATAAAAGTGACAAGTCATTTGTTCATAATAAAATAAGTTATAAGAATATATAACAACGGCGTTGTTTTTCCTTTTTATTCTCTGAACTGTATCTGTTTCTGGCCCAGAGACCACATCCTTTCTATACGGATATTCAATCTGACCGTGCATGCACAGACGATAAGTCATGCTGAAACAATTGGTTTAGAAAAAAACAACATATTTTACATTATTATTCACTATGTTCGACACTGACGAGTGGTTAAATTCATACACATATCAAATATACACGCTTTGTGCAAATAAAATTTGTAAAAACTACTCAAGGTTTAGAAGAATAATTTGTCAAGTTTCAAAAGTCCCGTACTATATAATAAACCCATTCAAATCACACCTAACCTTTTCTTCTATTCAAATCATTGTATGTACTTACTTGCTAGTGTTTGACATAGGTAAATTATTGTATTTTCGTAGACTGCTAATCGTCTTGTTTTTAGGCCAAATTGGGCGCTAACTTTAAATCTCTGGCTTTCTCTAGCATGGTAATGATTCGGTCTGTCTAATTCAGCGAATCTGTTTAGACGAATGAGCAGGCCTATGCATTTAGCCTTTGTTGTATACTCTTTGCAAAAGCCTATTTTACCAAAGTGAAACATACGCATGTGGCATTAATTGTAAAATTATAAAATGCACTCATAAATGCTTACTAACACGTGTCAGATAAAATTGGTCATCATCTATTTGCTTGTTTCAACCGATGATTTGGGATGCAGCGACATCGAAAACAGAAATGCAGCAGACATATTTTCTGATTCTACTCTTTCTGTCCGCGAGAAAAAATGTCATCAATAAGAATATATTTTTAATGCTTTGAGCTTTACAGGTAGTATTTTACTTATACTTAATGTAGTTTAATCTCGATGAGGTATTATGTGTATTCAATTTATTGACTTGTAGCCTTATATCCTAACAAATGTCACAAACGTCAGTAAACGTGACATTTCTATTGTTAGTGTGGTGGGCATAGTATCGAAACATTTCGACCTTAAACATTTAATCGATGGATACAAAGTCAATTATAACAAAAAAAAATGCAGTAGTAAAACTATTGGCAAGTGAGAATAGTAATGTTAAGATAAAAGTAATGTTAAAGAAACTCACATGAGGAAAACACATTGTCGCAAATAATCTGATATGATCAACAAGCTAACAGAAATAAGCACGAAAATAAACAACAACATATACTGCTTAATAGGGGTAACGGCAACATTTTGGCAATTAAAACAGGAAATGCGGACACAAACCCTAAGATGTAACATGTGTTTACCTTTGCCAATGGCTTCTAGTTTTTTGTAAGGGTTTTACTTACAAAGTGCTCATTGTTTTTTTTAACTGTAACGTTGTTTCTATTAAGCATTGTTTCATGTATGAATGAACTTAGTTATTAAAATAAAATAACCATATATACATACACATGATTGATAACAGAAAGGACTAGGACTAGAAATGAACAACATGTTAGCGAGTGATGATTCAAGACACACGTTTTGTATATTTGTTACGCTCTACAATATTAAAATATAGATAAAACAACATTGATCAAGACATTCGATAGCTTGTAATGTACACCGCTTCTGATTATGAAATATATTCAAACACGTATACAGCAAATGGTCTAATGAAATCGAAATCACGCGATACCGACCGCTTCCACCATTGCGATACACGCTATACTTGTGTGTAGGTTTGTTGTCGCCATTAACGGCAGTGTTCAATAATCATACGTCCAAACCGACATTGTGTTATTGATCATTTGCAAAAATATACGTTGAAACTTAAACAGCATAAACATAGTTTAAGTGGGATAAACGTAAATCCGAAAACAAGTTTTTGGTTTTCTAATTAGTTTTACATTTGATATACAGCGGACAATTTTGACCATTGTTTGCACATCTGTAATCGCTGACAGGGCAAAAATTTACAACGCCACAGACAACGCTTCGTAGTGCTTTGTTTAATTCATCAGGTCAACGATAAACAGAAACGGTAAAAAGTTCACCTGTTTAAATTGTCTTATAATACGATGTAAACTTTAGTCCTGATCATGCATCGCCGTTACAGTGAATGTGTACGATGTTTGGCTAAGGCATTCTATAAAATTTCTCGATCTCCGGGTTCTGTCGTTGAAAGCTGATCAATTTAAACTCATTTTTTCTAAGTTAACATTATGTGTTAAACAACAAAGCCATCGTAACGGCTTTTTTGTAACAAATCGGATTTAATTTGCAAACCCATTTTATTCTGATTCAAAAAGTAAATTTATTTACCTTAGTCCTTTCATTATGAATTGAATTTTAAAGCAGCAGCGTCAGTTCCGCAACTATTTACTAAACCATGACAATGGTCGTAAAGCATGTTCTAGTCAGTGGCCTTTGTCCGGCTCCCCATTACACAGAATATTTTTTTCTATCAATCTGGTGATCAATGAAAAAACCAAGTCAGCAGCCATGTATGCAAAAGTAATTTGTGTATAAGATTGATGTGTTAACCAATCTATTAGTTTACCAATATATCGAACGATATACTCATTGACTATCAAAGCGATGCCCGTTAATTAAATAAAAGTTTCATCAAAAATACACCCCTATGATCTTAATCTAAATGCCAATTCCTAACCTGGTACAGAGTCACAGCGGGATATCGCATACATTTCGGCTTAGTTTCTATAATTAATCAGTGATATTCAATGAAGCTCGAAAAAGTTATTTTAGCCAGTGATTGCAGTTTAAAATGATGTGCATGTACCTTTAAACTTTAAATTGTTTACGTTTCCTGAATTAAAGACCTGTAAGCTTCTATAAAGGATATTATCAGTTGTATATCATTTTTACATCGCTAAAGAAAACTGTGATAACTCATATACTACATACGATTAAACCTTATGGCCATTTGACATCAGAATACAGATCAATGAAGAGATAATGATTATTGATGGATTTGGAATAAGCTCGTTAATAAGGATATTTAGATTATACAGTGCGGCATGTAGTAAAATTTACTATTATAAGCATAATTAGTGTATACGAGCAAGGTGAATATTAAGCACCGAATAGATTTGTGCGAACGCAATAAAACGTAAACGTATATATGTTTATGATGGTAATAGTTAAGAAGGTCACGCTTAGACGTACGGTGTAGTATATATCGAGGTTTATATTAAAAGTATAAAAGAAACAAGAATGAGATTAGTAAAACACCCACATCAGTGTACAGGTATTACAATTCTCACACGTGAACACTCCTAAATCCTATCCAGAGCCCAAATCTTCATAAGTTGTCTCGTAAGGTATAGTCCATTATACTAAACACTACTCAGGTAAATATATTTAATATCAAGGGTATTGTGTTTGAAGCAAACCACTTGAATAGGGAATACTCTCTAATAATAATTATTATATAGGTAGGTAGGTAGGTAGGTAGGTAGGTAGGTAGGTAGGTAGGTACGTACGTACGTAGGTACGTACGTACGTACGTATGTTATTGATGATGCTGAGACAGTCACATTTATGCGTAGTATATATCTAATATCTAGATCTAGATAAAAATTAAAGAAAAACAAACATGACAATGGGAAAACATTCAAATCACTGTACAAGCATTACAGCTCGAACAATTCTCACACGTGAACACTCCTAAATCTTTTCCAGAACCCAGACTGATAGCCGTCGACATGTTAAATAGTCTGAATCTGTTTCTTAAAGAAGAGTCGTTCTTTATACTAAATACCCCTCTGGTAAATATAGTTAATATCAAGAGTGTTGTGACTGAAGCTGTTCATTTGATTGAGTAATATTATCCAGCTATTCATTAGACGCTTCATTTGGTCTTTGATTCGCGGTCCACTTGAAGCAGGCGTTGTTCTGTCTTCACTGTCTATAACATACCGTTAAAACATGGCATTATCCCACAGCCAGTCACATTATCCTGACACCGGGTCAACCAGTCGTGGAAGTACCCTATTTGCTTGAGGTTAAGCAAGGGAGCTATACTACTTTTATGTTTACGAATGTGGTAAGTTGCGGGCCAGGTTTGAGCCCGGGATCTCACGGAACTGGAGCCGACGTTATACCGATTGTGCTACCAGGTCCGGTATGTTTAACATGTACTGATGACTTAATTGTTTGATTGTATAACAGTAGGGTAAGTGTGGTGTAACCGTAACGTTAGGATGAACACTGGTGGTGAATTGTTGTCCTTTGCGCTTACGTTTCCGCAGATGACAGTTCTGGTCGTGGTAAAAGTGAGAACGCAATTCGAACCAATGATTAATTTGACTTCTGATAGCATAAGTTACAATTAGGTTAATTAAAGTAGGTTACTGTTGCTATTTCAAAAAAGTTTAATCGGGGCTTAAACGAAAATATGACAAACCCTAAGAGTATTGTATGTTAATATTTAAGAAGCCAACAAAGGTGTCATGGTCAATGTTAACAACAATGGTTAGTCTTGTCGAAATTATGTATAATACATTCAATATTCAAGAATATATTAAAGTTGTTATCTTGCAATAGGAATTAGAATTTAAAATTGTTAAATTGAATGTATAAAGCTCTATACTGAGCATTTCCCTGACACTACATAATCTACACAATAGTTGTATGACTGTGTAATTTATGGCCGCATGCAGTAATGTTCAAGATCTGAAAACATTACGTATTTGTGAAAAATGGTATTTACGTGTTTGTAAAAAAATGGGGTTTTTCATTCAAATGAAAGTAAAGCCTATGTTCATGTAAACAAAACGTCGCACATTTTTGCTCAAAATTTTATAAACAATTATATTATAACTTCTTTAAATTAGTCCTTTCTATTGTCTCACATTTGTATTACTTTTAATTATATTCATTGATTGTTTGAACAATTGTCATTTATGGGCTTCGAAATACTACCACCGCCTAGTCTAATGTTGCCCATTGACATACATGATCATTTGGTGTAAATGTTTAAATAGATTATACAAAGTAGGCAAAACGTTTATCTCTCCTCCTTTCTTTTACCGAAATCAGTTTTGACTTTTATGCTTGGTCTATATTTCTAATTTATTCAAGAGTTATCCTAAAAGAACCGTCATTTAAATCCTTGTGGATTGGTCAAAAATGAACACGATAAATAAAGCAAATTATTATTCTTACTGGATTGGAGGTTCTTGTTGAAAAACTTAGTGGAAAGGTGTACATAGTGTGTTACAATTTGGTAGTAACATGTACATATTGAAAAAATCATTTTAAGAATTTGTGTCAAATCAATCGAAGCTTTCGTATTTAAATGGAAAATAATAATACAAATACCGGAATTATATTAATTATTTTATGAATAACCAATTCTTAAAATATGCATTTCCTTTTATTTAACCATATAGCTATGATTCAAACATACCCTATAACCGACAGTAAATATAATAAGAACGTTATATACATTTCTTAGTTGAAATCTAAATTTTTATACTTTAAGTGTACTGTCGACCGAATTTAAGATTGCACAGTGTACCTCAGCATTTAGGAACGGTATGTTTCATTTGTGCACAATGACGAAATACGTTTTGCTGACAGATGCAATCTAAAGCATTGATATTGTGCATCATCCTTTTTAAATAGTCAGAAATAAGTAAAATGTCAAAAAGAAATATCTGCCTTCATACAACATCAAGCAATTAGTATCCAGTACAATGTTCAAATAAGAATTTTTCGAAGCTAGTAATTAAATACCTACAGCAATAATACAGTGTAATTTGAAAAGTTGTAGTAAAACTAAACAGTGGTTAGTTAACAGTCATTCGTAATATATAAACATTGTATACACAATTTGTTTAAGGGGCACACATTTCTTTATTATTATCCTTGCAGTATCTCGAGACAGAATTAAAAAAGAGGAGATGATTGTGAACAAACATGCACCTATGTACGAATACAATATAAACAAGCTATGCTTATTTATTCATTTTCCAAGTTCGACAAAATGATAAACATGCGAAGACAAAGAAGGAAATGACCCTTATTTCCAGTATATTGACTAACGTTGTCATTAAACAACAACACTAGACGATGTCTGATATGACTTAGTACGATCTGGATTTAACTGTACGTATATGCATATAAACATATTTGCATCATACACATTTATATGTGTGCGTGTGTGTGTTCGTGTGTGTGTTCGTGTGTGTGATATTTTTTTTTGGTAAGTGTGTATTTTTGTTTAATTAGAGCAAATTACCTGTCGAGCTATATTACAGTAACCGTCCCAGCTCTTAGTATGTTAACTACCTTTAGGTTACATCAAAAAGGACACATAAACAGGACAGATAAAGACACACTACATCTACATACGCACAGTTAATCCAAACACTAACGGTTAATTTCATCTTCTACAACTCTGGTTTAAGTTAAAATACTCTCCCTTTAGAAACAACATTAAGTGACGTCATTGTGACGTCATAACGTCATGTACTTCCTTAGTAACGTCATGAGTTTCTTATCGCTATAAGGTATAATGTTAAGTTATAATAAAGTGTAAATTATCTAGTGGTGCCGGCGTGTAAAAACTGGTGTTGGCGTTAACACCGACCATTTTAATATTGCCATTGTTGCAGGTAAACAGTTGTTAGAACAACGGCTGATATTTCGCTCCACAGTATGTACATTTTAAGAGCAAATAACCTCTTTAATCACATTGTTTATATGATCTGAAGAAAAAACTGAACCTCTAAAGATAGATTTCATTCCGTTTATAAACAAAACATGGCTAGATGTTTGAGTTTTATTGTTGCATTTATTTAAGCTGGCCGGGCAACACGACTCTTTCGTTATAAGTGATACCTAAATATGTTATGTGGTTGTTCTTAACGTTCAAATTGACCGAGTGTTTAACCGGGTGTTATCTTTTTTGCAAGCTGCAAACTCATTTCCTCGGAGCATTTACTATGTTAATATCCTACCGTATTGACCGCTAAAAGTAACCGCTAACGTCATCATAATTTCGCTATTTGGGATTCAAAAATGTTTTCAGCTGATAATTCAGACTGACACAGACCGAGACAGATCTCATATATGACTAAAAGAAATCAGTCACAAAACACAACATATATCAAAGTATTTTTCAGTTGTAACCGTTTTTAAAAATCAAATGTGTCACTACATCAAAGAAACTCGAAATTGCTGCGTTGAATAAATTACAGTCATCTTAAAATATTTCTAAAAAAATAAGATTTTTAAATAAGGCATATTGCAAGGCGTTTCACTGGACCTGTGTTGTGAGGTTGGTTCTTCTTTCATATTAACAAAATATGTACAGACAAAAATATATAAGTACACAATTGTATACTTCGAGATCTACACTTTAAAATAATAAAGCCATAATCATTACAAAGTTACAAAGTTATGGGCAAGCAATGTACGGCTTTCACCTGATAATTGCCTCAGCGGCTTTACTTTTCTGATATATATAATATATAATTTGCTCGTGGACTGTTTATGATATGTAGGAGAAACAACTAATATAGTGATACTTTAGTCCCATAGTTTACACCTTATTTAATTGTTTGTATTTAAGAGCCTCTTGCATTTATCTTAGTTTGGGCGCAATGAACCCAATTATCTGTGACAGTATTGTAGATCAAAATAGATCAGATTATAGGACGCCCATTGTTCAGATTTGTAAGACACAATCTTATGTGACAGACGATTCGACTTCGTCTCCCACGGCTCTGTATATAACCGCACCATATAAGCACCTTACCGATTTTACATACCACAGTATATTTAACTTAGCATACAATATTTGGTCCCATAGCTTACATCGTTGTCTGTTCAAGTGAAATATGAATGGATAATTCATTGTAGCAGTAATATCTAATTACAACCCGGCCGAAATGGGGTAGTTTGCATTTTTTATTGCAGCAGAAATGCTAAAATTACGATATTTTTTTTTCTTTTTTTTTTTTTTTTGGCAATACCGTTGATTCTTAAAGGTTCATGCTGTTTTATTTGACATTAGAATATTTCTCCTTATACTATAGTAAACAACCTCTATAGCAGGGAAAAAAAACAAATATATCAAATAAACATAACAGATAAGATACAAATAGTTCAATAATCAATTATACTAAATAAAACAAATGGACAATGACTTTTATCCAAAACTTTTTGTTAAAGTTGACAACAAAGTTAAAGTATAATATTGTACCTGAGGATTAATCAGATGGTTGCCTGTTAAATATTTAAACATAATGCAATAAATTAGCACCGGTTTTGTGTTTGCATTATCAACTTGTCACTTTGTTTAAGATGGTATCATTTATCGCACAAACTTACTATGCACACTTTAACAAAAGAACAAAAATGTACTGAACGTAGAACGTATAACTGCACTGGTAAAATATTACATCGTATACCAGTAGGGTAAGTGAGGTATAACCCCTGATAATGTTTTGTGATAAATTATTGCCGTCTGTTCATACGTTTGCGAAGCTTCAGTTTACGATCTCTCGTGATGAATTATTGTTTGCGCAACTTCAATTTACGATAAACCTAGATACTGAGATTTTTTGGAATTATGACGGACAACGTTAGTTTATAGCAGCAGTTTTCAAATAAAGGTTGAATCATACAGAAGTACCCTTTCCTCTATCCATAACCACTATACCTGTTACAGAGATACTGAGAACGCTATTTGAATCAATGCATTCAATCATGCCAACTTTTCCATTATTTTTTCTGGCTTGTACGATAGTACATAAATAAATAAACGTACTGCAACATATACAAATATTTGAAAATTCAACAAAGATATTAAGTTAAATGTTAACCTGAAAAAAAAACACATTAAGTCTGCTTAAAATTTGTTTACAGAGCAAAGACGAAATTATATATAACAAAACCATACGACAGTTCCAGTCCTGTTTGGCGAATAATGACAGGTTGTCATTTCAGACAAAACGATGAAGTGTAACTAACTCTACTCTGATACGTTTCTTGCAATCAATTAAACGATTCTCGGCAGAAAAGTACCAGAAAACTATTAACTAAGCGTTTTTAGCGATCTTGAATGTGTGTTGGTTATGTTATGTTATTATAATTAGAAGACTGGGTGCGAGTGTGCGTTTGGTTGTGTGCCGATTTAGTCGATCATCATTTCAAGTGTACCTTGTCAGATTTTGGATTGTTCAATTCACACTAAATAATAAGGTTGTTTTTTAATTTTCAACGTTTTATTTTTTATTTCTGAGTGTATTAAACTCTCGTATGTCAAGTTTTCGGTTTCATGCTTGAAGTCGGCTCAAAATAAGACAACGCTTAGAAATTCATCTAATCAAAACCTGATTTGTTTGAAATAGCTTATCTACGAACATTCTTCTGTAAAAAATGCAAGACAAGACCGCGCGGACCCACGCACACAGACAGTTTTTTTATGGAAAATCGAAATATCACAATTCTTCTAAATGAGCAGACGAGGAACATGGCACGTATATATTGGTAGGTGAAGAATAAATGATAAATCAAATTTAATTAGTTATTGACATTTTGTATTTTGAAGGTTACCGTCAAGATAAAGAAAGTGTCCTAAGTTAATTTAGCTGTTCCTTTACCAGACCAGTTCAATGAAGGAAAAAAGCTGTTATGTTAAAATTTAATACAACCAAGAACAAATCAACAATTCTGTTAAGTTTAATTAAAAAACTGTTTTCAATGTTTCCTGTTCTCAGAGTGTTGACATATAACGTATGCCTCTTTCTTTAAATTGTCCTAGAAAACTAAACTGTGTTTATTTTCTGTGTGTTAACGATGTTTCTCAAGAACAATGCTTGACGGTACAACCTGGTCATTGACATGGTGTCAAACAATATTTTATATAATATAAAGTGTCAGTGGCACTGTGTGGTATTCACCATCGCTAAAAGATAATAATACAGAGAATTGACTGTAAAATAAGCCGAAAGACAAATTCTGACATCTCGGGACTGTGAAAAAAGTCCTTGTTGAAAAAGTATTATCAATGCCATAAGTGTGGTAATGTTCTGTAATTGAAACCTACCATACTTGTAAAACGTTGATCGGTACATTTGATAGATCGCTCTATACACCGCTTCTAATAATGAAATATATTCAAGCATGTATACAGAAGAATCTTAGATGTGTCCGTGGTCCTACAACATTAACCTGTCATAATAAGACCCGTTGCACCAAGTAGCCCCGCTATTTTTCTGTGATATTAACGACAGTTTTAAATGAGCAGTCATAAAAGGAAACGTTTAAACAGACTTTACTTAAAATGGTCGAATGATTTTGCCAAACAAGATGTCAATATATATTTTCAGGGAGAATTTCACAGCATTTGTCAGAATTTAATTTATTGTGTTTAGTTTAATGCCGTGTAGATAAGCTTTTTGAACACATCTCGGAAATTGAGTGTGTATTATGTAATCTTATTTAGTGTCCGGTTTGCGTTTTGTAAAGCCTCGGGTCTCCTATCTAGATACACTGGTTTGGGAAGTCTATTTATAGAACTTATGGAGAGGTTTTATTGTTCTGGTCATTCTAGATAGAGAATCATTTTTTCTTTTATTCTTCGGACGGTGCAATGGTCATAGAAATAGACGGTTTTGTGCTTGGCACTGGGAAAGTGATTTTCTTTAGTTAATCTTTGTACCTGTGACACGCTAAGTGGTGTTTATTTAATTTTGTCTTTATGCATGTGAAATTCTTAAATGTTTTTGTAATATTTAAACTTTTAAACAAAAGGCATGAACAAATAATGTGCAGATATCTAACTCACAACGAATAAAAGTAAATAAAATGGGAACAACAAACAGCAAGGAAAGACGATTTGTCGTTGGTGAATACGGGCTTTTAACATCAATTGAATAAACAATTGCGGCCATCTAATAATCCAACCAAGGAAGAAAGATATATTCAAACGCCCACCGATACGAGGCAGGTTGCATATTTTATTGCAGCGCAAATGATTATCGTGCGATAACATTTTTAAAGATCAATGTAATCCTGCTTTATTTGAAATAAGAATTTTTGTATTATACTTGACAAAAGAAACCGTCATTGGAGCTGAACATTTAACATCAACTGAACAAACCACATATAATATAAACATTGCAATACTCTTGTTAATTACATAACAAGTTATGAAAACTATTGACTTACTCAAAAGGCACGAAAAAATAATGTGCAGATAACTAACTCGCAACGAATAAAAGCAAAAAAAAGGAAAATACGATTTGTCTTTGGTGAATAGTTTCTTTTTAACTAACATCATTTGTATAAACAATTACAGACATACATTACATGGGGTTTTAACTGATGACGTTTTGTTGTAAAATAAACATACCACGCAATCAACATCTCATTGTGGTTACCAAGACCATCTCTAGATTTCAACACTCGATCTATTGTTAATTCAGGAGATAAAGAAGAAAACAAAACAGCGTACCTGTTTAAATTGTCATTTTACCAATTTCTCTGTTCAATCCACACAATATAACGACTCTAACAGACCATCGTTAAATTCTATTCGTTTGGTTCTTAAATAAACATAACATCTCATTATAGATACCAAAGCCATCTCTAGGTTCCACCACTCGATCTTTTGTTAATTCAAGAGATAAAGAAGAAAATGAAACGGTAAAAAAGCTTACCTGTTTAAATTGTCTTTTAACACACTTTTCCACACAGTATAACGACTTCACCACTACACAATTTCGTTAGTGTCTAAATTTGACTTGAATCGGCAAACCTTTTGAATTCTGACTTCCGCAGCATTTTTTCCAACCTGTAAACATAGCAAACACTTTAGGAGAACACCTTTAATGTAAAATAAAGTGACTAAGGATTAATAAAATGCTTGTCTGCAAAATATATAAACGTAAATTAGCAACTATTTTTTCCTTTGGAATAGGTCGCATTTTGTACATTTTTATTGGTATCATATAGCAATATGTGCATTTTAATATATGGGTTATTGGCGTCTGTGCATGCTTTTGACAACCCAATGTGAACAATAATATTTTCATTTTAATTTAAAAAGCATAGGCAAAATGTATGCTTACAATATGTAAATGTTTGTATTTCAAATCATTTTATGGTGGCTTATGCCAACATATGACAACATCGTAAGAGTATTGCATCTTCAATTTTTTAAAGTAAATAAACAAACAAAATACTTAGAACATGTCAAATTTTTCACACTCTTCAACCGTTTGTTGAGGTTCATTTATTTAGTGTCACTGAAACAAAGTAAGTCAAGTGGCACTAGGAATGTGGCACTAGGAATGTGTTGTACCCTGGAGGTAAAGAAGTCCGCTTTCACGCTTGAGTGTTTGTTTTCGCTCCTTGATGGGAACCTCTTCTTTTACCGTTTTTTTTAACATTAGTTATATTGACAAATTTCTAATTGTTTTAGTAGATCCTTAAGTAAAATATGATTTCTTCAAACGTTGCTATGGAGATCATGTATAATTCTTTTTTTCAGAAGATCAAGTTTGAGTCGCAATTCACATTCCTCTTAACTCTTTGTCAAGATAATCTCGCAGCACACGGCGTGGATAAAACTATTTTATACAACTATTTGATAAAGTAGACAACATTTCTTTGTGGTATAAATGTTGCCTCAGTTTATTCACTAATAGAACTGAGGTAATGATTTAAAAAAATTGATAAAAAGAAAGAGTATTAATGTATGGTTTAGTTTATATCCATAACGATACACGTGCAAAACTTTAAGCTATTTTTTGTAAAATGTTGATGTGTGTAAACGTAGGTTGTATTGTAGGAAGGAATGTGTATATTAAGTGAAGGGATTTATGTACAACTCTAAACTGTTAAGCGTTAATCGGGAATGTTTAGTTTAGATTTCCTACGTTGATATTTTGTTAATAACATTTGTTTTATTATTTACTATATATGGGACAATGAGACGCACGCCAAGGATTGGCTGGCACTGTCACAGAATCTGGATGGTCAGATTTCTGCGTCTTTCTCCAGTATTTGGAAGAACACTTCCTAAAGCATGTGCCAACTCAGTCATGACCTACCGTTATACTTGTAGATGGCCACAAATCCCACGTCAATTTGACCCTCTGAGATTGGGGAAATGTCGTATTCTTCTTGCTATTACCCCAAATTTCCCACTAAACACAGCCTTTAAATGTTGCATGTTTTGGGCCATTAAAGAAGGCATACTTTGCTAAATGCCAGTCATTTTTACGCACCATACCTGGGTTGCCTTTAAACAGGTATAACATTGTGCAACTGTCAGGCAAAGCGTACAACAAAGCACTGAAACCAGATAACCTGATATCCTCTTTTCGAATACATAAATCTATCCTTTTAATCGATCAACAATTTCATCTTAAAAAAGCTCCATCTACTATCTAACAGTGTGTTAATGACCTAAGAAATGAAAATAGCAAAAACCTCCTTGAAAACAGCAAAATCTTACAGCCCCCCCCCCCCCAAAAAAAAAACAGATGAAAAGAAAACATCAATCAGTCAATGGAAATCTAATGTCACCATCTAGGAAAGGAATACTGAAAGAAATCTTAGATGAATCAAAAATACCAAAATTTGGCAAGAAATATGCCAAGAGAACAAAGTCCACCAGCCCCAAAGCAACCACATCTGCCGCCGTCTTGAATCATATAAGTGAGTGTGAGAGTAAAAGAGTGGCTGACGTGACTGAAGAGGATCTTTGCTGTGTATGCAAGAACATCTGATGCCCCGGACATGATGTACACCATAGAGTTTGTTAACTGGGGTCAATGGGACAAGTGTAGCCACTTGAAATACGGCTTTTCAGTCAGAGTTCTTATGAGAAACGACAACTGCCCTCATTGTAATTAAATGTGATAATGCGAAAATAAAAAAAAACCCGCTAACAAACAATAAAACTTTGTAAATATTTCATTGACTGTTACCTGTTACTTAAAATTACCTGATGAGAGTTAATCAACATGATTCATTTTTCCGGGCAAATATTTACCACACCTCCTTTAATTTGGGTCGTTCTAAAAAACATAAATGGCGGCCGACCTAGTAACATTCATCTTGCAAAAATGCTTAAGAAACACTTCCGGGTGTTGGAAAAATAAGTTAGAGTAAATTAATTGACCTATTTTTTAACGTTATTGTTTTTTAAAGAATATTAATATTCCTTGTGTTAGTTTGAAAACAATATTAGCTGACCAGGATATATAGATTTGACAAGAAAAGTCGTTGATGTTAAGCATCAAATGCGACACATAAGCTGTTTTTATTTGAATCTTTATTTTGAATTTCAGTATACTATAAAGAAATCTCGAGAAAATGTGTGTATAATGTACAGACCTATTCCTGAGACTATAGAATGATTTAAAACAAAGTAAAAAGCAAAACTGACACCGTCCAAGAGGTTACAAGTATAGACAAAAATGCCAAGTTATAATCAGCATAAACAGTTAATTTCTTTTAAAATTTGTATAAAAAACAAACATTGATGAATTGTTCCAATAATATTTTGCCAATTGATTGTGACAAAGTAAGCATTCAGTAGTTCAATGTGTGTTTAGTTAGAACAATACTGGTGAATTCATTTTAGAAAAAGGCTTAGCGTCATATAGCCTCTTATCTAACGATGATACGGGTTCAAATTCCTCTTTCAGAAATTTATCATTAATATGAACTTTTTTGTATTTTTTGTCGTGTCATAGTTTTTATTGACATTTCGGCCCAGTCGGCTTTTTTTCAAAATATAAAACTGCGATGAAAGACTCCTTAACTGTTTATCTCTAATGGTATGAAATATCATCACCACCATCATCATCATCATCATCTTCGTTGTCATCGTCATCACAATCATCATTATTATTATCATCATCACCATCAGCACCACCACCGTCAGTACCACCACCTCCATACAGGTAGCACTGATATTATCACCCCGACCCATTATCAAAATACAGCAACTAGCATTACTAGACATTTTTATCAGCAACAGCAAGAGCAGCAGCAGTAGCAACATTATCAGCCATCATCATTACTATCCCAATCACCGCCATTATCATGATGATCATCATCATCATTAGCAGTAGCAGCATTTACTGTAACATCTTCAGCAACACATTTTTCCATTACGCACAAAACCTCTCTCATCATCAAAATAAAATATAGTAATTTCACGGAAGGGGATTCTTGCTGGATGTAATAATGTAATGGAAGAGGCTTATCTGTGAGTTAGATGATAAACGAAGGCTATTATGTCATAATTGTCTTTAAAATAGTTCATAGAAGTTTGACTTCTAAACAATGCTTATTTTATTTACAATATTTACGCCACGCAAAATTACCAGGTGGCTTTTATCGAAAATATACGTGTGTAGTTTTATACTTGAGCATGCCTTTTTATCATTTTCTTCATAGTATGAAAGTGACCGAAATTATGTTGCTTCTTTTTCTTTATATTGATGAAATATAATATATTTTGTGTCCCACTATGCTCTCGGTGGCAATGATCATTTTGCTTATTTTAGAAGTATAACGTTCTAATGAGCATTTGTAGTTTAATCCATGTTCCTGTAAAATGGGTGTGAACAAATCAAATAACATGTAGATATATGTTATCGCTGCAATACCTTAATTGCCCGAGAAAAACGCATTTACAGCAATGTGCAAATTGCATGCATTCTTAGTAAGGAATAAGGAACAATAATTACGAAGGAGATTAATGCCACAACAAAGGTATGTTTTTATACTAATATTGTTCACTTACGACTTAAATTTTAAATATATTTGTGTCATTGTATCTTAGTATATCTTAAAAGACAAATTACGGTCAAGGATGTTGGCAAATGTTGTGTGTGTGTTTTCAAAAAGCTTAAATTGTACTAGGCAATGTGCAGTACTAAATAAGTAAAGGAATATTCGTGTTTTGTTTTGTTTTTGCGAAAGACACCAGACACCAGTCAAATTAATTGACTTTAATTTTTGCCGATAAAATTTGTGAAATTTAGAATGCATAAAAATCGAGAATTCTGTCTATTACTTGAATGCCAATGAACGCAAATGAAGTTCGTCCATTCTCGTTCAGCATCGTGCCCTTCGAACTAAGCTCTCCGAATCGATTGTGGGCACAGTCAATAGCTAGAAAGTCAAATACATAATATTAATTACACATTTTATATTCCGTGGTTTAATTAACAGAGTAGTATACACAGTGGGGGTTCTGGACCACTTTCCCCTGAGAGGGTTCATTACCCTCCCCGCACCCAGGATGGGGGGAGGTGTCCAGAACCCACCTCGCTAGACCTCGACGCAGAGCGAGGTGGGTTCTGGATCATTTCCCACTGAGATATCACATTTCCCGATCTAGTTCTGCCCCCACCCCACCCCATCCTTTGCTATGTAATAGGGCCCGCCCCACCACCCTGGCAGGCTCCTCAAATAATGATTTCTTTTTTGTGGATCTCTCTGAGAAGGCACATAAATAATTAAGATGACAACAATCAAGGCGATTTTGTTGCATTCGAACAGGCTCAGATGAACCTAATATCTCATTTGTTTTGTTTTCTCAAATAGAACATCGCTGCTTTTAAAAATAATTACCACTTTTAATTATATAACTCACGATTTACGATGTCGTGCCTATGAGTCGTCCTAAGATTCGTTTTTATAGGAATTTGTTCACGGCCTAGCATCTTACCTGACGTTGATAGGAATTTATAATCGAAATTGTTTATTAATAATGGTATCTTAATTATTTTAACATTTACGATGAACATAGTCCTTAGGCTTGAGAAATGGTGTTTCCGTTATAAACCCAAATACGCAAGTCGCCTTAAGTAAATATTTGCTAAAAGGAGGTCGCCGTAAGTATCGATTTTATCATACGGACATGAACAAACTTAAACATCAGATGATCGAGAAGTTTATAAATCAGATAAATCATTATCGCAGATTTAAACACGAAACTTCTTGCTTAATCAATCGTGACTAAGCACGAAGATATTTTCGGTTTGTTAATGGATGTATACCACTATTATACAAGTCGCTTTAAAGGCGAATTTGTCAGATGAGGTTGCCCTTTAGTGTCGTATTTACCATAAAGGCATGGTAAAGTCTCAAAATTCAGATAAACAATACTTTATAGCTGAAAAATATTTTAATCTGAGATTCACGAAAGTGCGATTTCTTGCTTACACTAAAGTGAGAATGCATATAAAATGCAGATGCTTAAGAACCGATTCAACACTCTATTATACAAATCGTCCTAAGTGCGGATTTGGCAGATGAGCTTGTGTCGTTCTTATTAATAGGACATGGGAAAAGCTCGACGTTTAGATGAATATATTAACTTGATATCGGGAATAAATTATCATTATAGTTTGAAACAACACAACCATTATATTGATAACATATTCGAAGTCTATATAAACTCTGTTAAACCTTCTTATGTTTACATAGTGAATCAAAAAAAATATCGTTATCGAACAGACCTAACCTAAATTTATTTCTATTTTTTTTTTTTTTTTTTTTTTTTTTTTTTTTTACAAGTAGACCATCACTTTCATCAAAGTTATTTTGCAACACATTTTCAACACAATAAAATATTACACTCGCGACAAACAATGTCGGCTTGTTTCATATTTGTGCCTGTAAGCAATTATAAGCGTCCTTTTACTATACGCATTCATTTCTTTCACTCCACGGCATCGTAGCTGATGTTGATAAAAGCGTCAATTACTCCTTAGGTAATTAACACTTATGCTTATATTTTATCATGAATTATTGGTTCAGTTCTTTAATTCTTTATAGCAAATTTAAGGCACAGAACAAAGGTATTTCACATGCAAGCCACGCGAAAAGTAAGAACAAATTTGTGATGAGTCATTTAAGGTAAAGAGCAAACCCGACAGTTACCGCCTTGGAACGGTCAGTCGGCAATATGGACCGACTGGGGTGATTAAACCGGTTTTACAGAGCTCTAACTTCGCACTTCCTGACGAGTTTCTCAAATGCAAGTAACGAAAAGGAAAAACGATCAATTTGAAAACAAAATGCCCATGCGCTGATATTTTCTATACGTTATGACGAAAGTAGTGACGTCATCAAAAAATAATGTCCACATAGTATTCAGAAAAGGAATATGGTATTATTTCGATTTGAAAAAACAACACAAAGATGGTTGACCACAAATAAAATTAACTTTCTGAATCATGAACAAACATGACCAGAGACGAATAAATGATTGTAGCATCCTGTTCATGTGAAGATGGAATTTATGAACCAAAGTTATGTGTCCATCAAAGGAAATAGACGTAACAATCCTTATAGGATGAATTAAATGACAACATAGATTACATGCAAGGGGAGATTTTTTACGACCGCCACATTGCACAAGTAACATTGTTGTGATCATGAATATATGACAAAGTCCTATGAGTATTGCAACATATACCAAACTCCGAAAAGGCACAAAACAAAGGTATTTCACATGCAAGCCAAGCAAAAAGTAAGAACACATTTGTGATGAGTCATTTAAGGAAAAGAGCAAACCCGACAGTTACCGCCTTGGAACAGTCAGTCGGCAATATGGACCGACTGGGGTGCTTATGTCATGTTTGTCTCAACATATTGTTTTGTATTTATATTGCATATGGTGATACATAGAGCTGGAACATGAAGTTTGATATGATTTTGTTTTTAAAAGTTCATTCAGTATATAGTTTTATAATAAATAATGAACGTCCAATACAAAACGGACAAAACATTTATTCGTGACGTCTTATGTGCACAACAAAGACAACATATGACTATATCTATGAATATCTTGTTAGTAAAACCCCCTTTCAAATAAATAAAATAGCTTTATTTTCCGTACGTCTAGGTTCATGATAACAATGTCAATAAATACACCCTAACAAATACGGACACACAAGTTAGTAGTAATAGAAACTTTTAAATATTAATATCAGTATGCCTTTTTATTGAAAATTAGATTGACCTTTACAACGGCTTGATTGCCAGGTTAGTTTTGAGACACGATTTTTGTTATTGCGTATTCAGCAAAGGTATTATTATATACCACTGAGTACATATGTGTAAAATACTTTAATAATAAATATCATGTAACATTGATGGATTAATATGACAGGCAGGCATTGATATATTTAACAAGATAACAACAAACATGCAATTCAATTCTTCTGGTGATGTTGTTGTTCTGTTTATAGAATCTCGATTTTACGTTTTCATAAAATGGGGACAATGAAAAACACTTGTCCTTTGTAAGCAAGGACATTTGTGTTAAGATAATGAATGCAGAGCGCCCACAAATTATCAAGTGTTGGAATCATAGTGTGTTTAACATGCGGGCAATCTTATAACAAATCAATAACACAATCCGTCGTAATCGTTGTCTAACAAACCTTCACCATCTGTCAACGCTCTGGCTTTGCTTATATTTATTCATATTTAAATTTCACAGGCGTAAATCTGGTTTTGTTTTATTGCTTAATCACAACCTTATACTATGTCCTTCTCTTGGCAATATTATAAAACTGTCTTATAATTTAATCAATAAAACTATCATACTCTAATTAACTGTTAGAGTGTTGTACGGATAGCATATTTTATTAGACTGTTTTCGTTATACAAATATTACATATATCATATCAAACACCTAATGTCAGAAATTAAAAACAACAGGTCCTTAGTGAGGGCATTATGTTCGCTACCGAGGACAGCTACCCAAATATGTATATATCTTTACAAGAATGCCCACTAATTAAGGAAACAAACATCCCTTTAATGCCGGAAGTTAAATAGGGAAATAAATTGGGCAAGGTTGTTAAACGTTTAGTGATGAATAATCAAATGGGTGTCGGTTCTTTGTCAGAAATATATTCCTGCTTGGCAGGAATATAAATACTTTGTAATTAATAATTCTAAACACACTATTATTTCTACTTGATCATGTCTTTGTTGCATGCATCATTCTTGCGGTTTACCATAATAAAACTTCCTTAAGGACGAATGCATAACAGGTGTTAATATGTCCAAGAGGACATGTCGTCAGCATATCTTCGTCAGCGACTCGTATCTTCTTACCTTATTTATTTTCCTCACGTTCACTTGTCGGACATGTTTGCAATTCATAGCTAAGACATGAAACCTTAAATTCTGGGAACATTTATTTAAAGTACAATCATTGTATCATCATCATAATTTTAATTAACTTTAATGTGAATCTGAACATAAATAGGGACATTGTATGCGTGTTTCCATATATTCATAGTAGTTTAACACAAGTGTATGGTTAAATTCCTGTCTATTTACTGGTTGATATCAATGTTGTCACCACAGTAATGTTAAAGTGTATTCACACAGTTTATATGTATAATTACATCTTGCAACTTATTTCTATATATTTCAATGGTAAAACATCTTCGGCAAACAATGAACACGTCTATGGTCTATCTTCGGAGATATAAGCTTTGAAAATGTAATTTTGTATACCTAATAAAGTCCCATGTAACAGGTGAAAAATATAATTACTGAAAGTAAGGAAGTAGTAGTATCTTGCATACTTGATGCTGCAATTAATTAAAAACAAAAACATACAAATATACATTATTTAAGCAGAAATCGTACTTTTCTAACAATGTTGAGCTTGAAATACTACGATGGTCCAAGGGACCAAGCCACATAATGCATAATTACGTCTATATTGTATAATATATGCCAGCTTTGGAGTAACCATAAACATGGAGATACACTACGCATACCGGTATTATATTAGTTTAATTTATACCGAGGTACATAATTACCCGCATTAGATTCAAATACAACCACCACCAGTTTTAAAGACATGTTATTAATGTAGTGTACGTATGAGCACACGTTAACTTAAGGGGCTGAACTAATACTTGCTTTGGATAATATTATAATCTTTATATTCTTCACGTTTCTGACGGGTGGTCTGAATTGCGTTTTATACATAATCGTATATTACAAGGTCCACTGAGCAATGGAGCATACACCAAACCCTGAAACGTATTCACATGCAAGTAAAATGTAAAAGTAAGGACAAAATGAGATGAATCATTTAACAAAAAGAGCATACCCAACTGTTACCGCCATGGAACGGTTAGTTAGCAAAAATGACGCCACCGGGGTGATTGAACGGGTTTTACAGAGTTCTAACCTCGCACTTCCTGAGGTGGGGTGGGGGAGGTGGGTCTCAAATGCAATCAAAATGAAAAGAATAAAAAAACAATAAGGTGATTTCACGAGACACTTACAACGTATTACTATTTGTAGTAGAATGTTCGGGTTTCCTTGTCTTTTACTTCCGTTACTACTTGATGTGTCTCCTTCAATAAGGAAGGACGCAAAATTCCTACAAACACGTTGGTACTTACGTACAATAGTCATAAACTTCCATCAACAATCAAAGTCCAAACAAAAATTTGGTGATTTAATAAATCAATTACCTTCCCCTTATATTCTTATAGGGGATTATAATGTACATCATGTGGAGGTTCTAATTATAATAATATGGTTAAAACTTTAGAGGATGTTATTGCCCAAATCGATATATCCCCAATGAATAACAAAAAAGCAACTTAATTACACCCTGCTTCAGGATAATATTCATCACTTGACACATTTCTTGATGCCATCCTTCCTTGAAAGTGATCACTTCCACATAAATCATCATAAACATCCCAACTATAATATTTATATATATATTATATATCTGCCAGGAGATCTTATCTCCAATTGCTAGATGTTGTCCTCAACTAGGGTTTCCGTCTGGCCCTTGGAGCCATCAGACCTTTACCTGTAGAGAGCCTTTATGTTAAAGGTAATCAACCATCATTATACCCTAAACGAGAGATGGAATTTACCGGCATTTTTTGCCGATACTGAGCAGGAACATTTCCTTAAATCGAATATAATATGGGTCTGTATATGTTTTAATGTTTATGTCCTGGCAAGTTTTTACACATCTCTTTTTTTTCAGAAGATATGTTTTGAGTTAGTTCACTATGTTCTATGCGACAGTGGATATGAGCTACATATTTTCATATGTTTTCTCTACAGATAGAGATATTGGTGCCGTCTTTAGTATTTGTAACGTGTAATTGGTGCCGCAACAATTTAGAAACATGAAGTAATAATAAGGGTTTTCAAATTCTCACCCATAAACCAAACTGTATGTGTTCGATCCTGAATTATTTCTAAATTCATATTCTAGGCGTCAAAGAAATTAAACCTCCTGTAAAACCTTAATTATACCTTAAATCGTCATTGCGAGAAAGTCGTTGTGTTTACTGATTCATTGTCAGTTGTACGGTCTATTAGAAACATTAAACTGTCAATCCACCACATAAGTGAAATACTTAAAAGCCCCGATAAATTATTATCTTAAATTAAATCTGCAATTTCTTGCTTAATCAATTGTGAATATTTATAAAGAAAACTTAGGTTTACAAATTCATATACAGCTCTATTATAGGAATTGTGTTATAAGAGTATTTATCACACGGATATGGTGAAAGCTTAAACAGTACTGTAAATCTGTGATGCATTATTGTCACACATTAACGAAAACTACGATTACATTTTACCTACTTGTGAAAGTGTAAGAAGAATACACATTCTTTAGAACTGATAAAAGATATACATTATGATCATAGCTCGTTATTAATAATAGGTAAATAAGAAAAGGTCCTATCAACATTTCCACAGATCTACCTCTTGACAACAGGGTGAATATAAATGTGACAAAAACACAAAGACGAGACATAACACACACACACAAACATCGGTTACCGCCTTGGAACGGTCAGTCAGCAAAATGACCGATGCAATTGCTGTTAGTTATCTCAATTTGATAAGATATCTTTTTGACACTTTTTGTTTGTGGGGAAACCTTTTAGGAAAGCTAGCAGATAGAGCGTTCACAAATCAGGTTTAAGCACCACGGTCTGTCTTTTTGCCGCTTGACTGTAAGCCTGTAACTGTTTGTTTGTTTGTTGTTTTACTTTTTATTTGAAATGTCTCGTCTCTCTGCCGTTTTTATCCTTTTTTACACGCATTCCTTTGTGTTTGTTGTCTAGTGGTAGTTGATTTTTTTTTATTTGCGGGGATTTTTGATAAGACCATTTCTATTCCCTGAAACAATTTATATTGAGAGAACCTCGATAAACGTCCGTCATTTTATCTGGGGAATCAGGTAGATGATATTCTTTTCAACGAGCCGGCAGGAAAACTAAAATGATTTTATCTTTTTTGTGTCTTCGATACACAAGGAAAATATGTTACCTTAGTCAACTGGAATGAATGGCTGACTTCGAATAGTGTTATCTACCAATCTGCACAGCAGGAAGAAATTTCAGATAAAGAAACTGCAAACATGTGATTTTTAAACAAAACACCTTATACAACTCTAAACAATTTACGTCCTTATAGAACATTTGATAACTTCCACCTTTATCGCAACTTATTGTTGGTTTAATTTACCAGCATTCTTATAATTCGGCCTTAACTATGACAATGTTACTTGTGCAGTGTGGTTGTCGTAAGCAATCTCCCCGTGCATCCTCTTTGTTCTCATTTATGTCATCCTATAAGGATTATTGCGTGTATTTCATTGGATTTCTTAATTTCATCTTCACGTGAAAAGGATGCTACAACCATTTAGTTTTCTCTTGTCGTTTTTTTTCTTGATTAACCAAGTTATTTTCATTTATAATCTTCTAATTTTGTGCAGTTCTTTTAATCGAAATAATGCCTCTATCTCACTCTTTAATCATAACTTTTGTCACATATTCCAAGAATCACACAATCAAACTGTTCTTTAATTCCAATTTGTTTCAAATATGAATATTGTGAACCATATAATGCTAATATTGGTTAATAATGACCATGACTACAACAGTTTAGTTTGTGTTTTTGCCGAACCAAAATCAGAAACATTGATACGAATGCTGACAGATTTTTGGGCGATTGCATTTTGTTTCTCTTTACAAATGTAAACTGTTTCGCTGTAGACTTTGGAAATGCGTGTCTACGTAATGTAAACTATTTACACATAGTTACTGGTTGCGTTCAATTAAAAGAGCCATCCAAAATGCTATTTTATGTGAGTACAGTTTTGCAAACGCTGAGCGTTTTGATATCTCCATTTAAGTGGATATATTACGGCTTAAATTATTTTTATTAAGGACACTCGGTCATACATATATATATAACTTTTACTGCATCACAATGTGATGTTTATCCTACGTACGTTTAGCCATAAAATTAAAGCTGAATCATATACAATATATTGTTGTTAATACATTTTATGCTGGACAATTTCCATGAAATGTTTATAATCACAACTAGTTCAATCGGCAATGCTATAACTTTTCATTATGACTAATGCATATTTCGGAAAGTGCCCTGTAAAATTTGCTGGTGCTAGCACGTGGCTGTTGTTTAAGACAAAGCCGTGAATATTTTCAATAATTGTAATATGTTATACAAGCTGTAACAATGTATATGCCACCATTTTAAATGATACCAACTGAGTAACCATTACACGTTTAGTTGACTCACTCATTTCTTGGAAAGTATAAAACGTGTAGGTTTTAATCAACATAAGCATATTTTGAATAGCTATACTAGGAACAGGTTATGTCATCTTTTAATTGATTGGATTAAATACTAAGACATATGTAGAAAAAAATATAACGGCGTCACATTTTACTACTAAACATTAATAGTTTTGACGTAACGAACGCAAATGCAATAATACTTGACTGTTCCTCTGGGCTTGTAACAAACTTAAATGGAAACAAACTATTTCCTAATCTGCATGAGTAAGTGTTGGCTGTTTAGTTAACATTGTTTCATATTTTAAAAAATATTATGTAAATTAGACAACATCGTAGACGTACAAGGGACGTTTATTACAGATGTATTTTTGTCAGTGGTGTTAAGTATTTTTAAACTTACTGCAACACCAGAGACAGTGGTCGCGTACTTCGTTGTATTTTGTTTTTCACACACGAGAGTGACAGAAATTACCCAATATATGTATATTGCTTTGAAAGTTATTTACCATGGAACACTGAAACAAAAAGTTGCTTCCGTTCAATTCAAATTTAGGTGTTGCATCGTTATATCGTACTTGAAAAGAATTGGTAAATGGTGTGTTTAATTACTCGTTGTATTTGTCTAATTGCAGACAACGACAGAGACGCAACCATACATTTATGAAGATTCATGCAATAGGGCAAATGGTATATTGAGGAAATAGATTTTAAGTTTGCGTGATCTAACGCCCAATACATCACGTTTTCGAATTCATATGCGTATGAATTTAATCACGATGGTCGTAGGCCCGAGTTTAAAAATGTTTCAACTGTTTGTTGTTCGTCACAAATAAAAATATTATGACTTAATATTAAGATACACAAACACGTCATAGATAATTCAAATAAGTACCTCAATAATACAGCGTTGCAAGCTACATAAATCAATTGTCAGTGTGAACAATAAGTCAAATCCATTGGACATATGTACCTGTAAAGTATACGTAAACTTATTGATAACAAAGTTAATATGGACTGAATAAGTAAAAATGATTAGAATAGATATATCTTACCTTTCAGTAGTTTAACAGACTATTTGGTTTGTCGGTAAGTAGTTTTTTTCTGTGTTCTGTGCTTTAAGATTATTGATGAGTTCTTGAACTGCTTTTAGTCATTGATAGCATCTGACAATTTTCTGGCCCGGGAAAAGAATCTCCATTTGTTTCACTGTCATTTAATTTAGAAGAATCTTGCAGAAAGTCAAAATCATTCTCCTTTGGTCCGGAAACTTGGTAAAAACTGCATAGAAATATTAAACTGTTCAAATACATGTTTAGTAAATATAGTTACTCTTTCATTGGTCACAACAGATTGTAGCTCATCAAAAAATCATCAAAAACGTGCCTTATTATACGTCAGTCTCCCGATGCTCTCCTTGCTGTGCACAAAGCCCCAATAAAAGGTATACACGGCAAAACGTCCGACAATGTTGACAGACGCAGACGACCGGAAGTTTGTAAAATTTACTACGATTTGTTTTCATCTTATGAATCGGTGGTTTCCGCTCGAAAATGGAAATTGCCGACTGTGCAATTAATTCAAAATTAACTTCCGAAATGTGTTGAACAAAAGCGATCAACACGATTGGTGGAATCGGTTCAACGGCAGTGGGAAGATAAAGTAAGTGGAACAGCTATTCTATTGCGGTTAAACAGTTCCGATTTTTGCCGTGATATATCGTTTATTTTATCTCGGCAGAATGCTTCTTTGTTTATTAATATATTGATAGTGTTAGAATAACATAGAAAACACCATCGGCCAACCATGGGTTTGTTATAATTAAACACATATATTTACTATTATCGGAACAAATTAAATTGATCCTTCCAGTATGGTAACATACATTATAGGAGTTGCGTGTAGTGCGTAATTGTACTTAAAATTCATTTCAACATTACACATTTTGTACGTGGCCTGTATTGATCTAAATAGTGTACACATGTATTTGTAAAAGTAATTAGTTTCATAAAACTTGTATTTCTTAACCAGTGTTTTAACCCTTAATGTAGAAGATTGCTGTTAGTTTTTTTTTTACCTTAGATGGCGCCTTTTTTCCAGCATTTGTCTTTAAGAGAAACCTCCAACAAATGCGAGGTCGGAAAGCTTAACAACTTGGATTTAAAACCCTATCGGTCAGTTTGCCGACTGACCGCAAAGAAGTCAAGTTTTATTTAAAATAACAAGTACAAATGTAATTGTCCATTGCTTTATCCATCTACAGTATTCAGAGAATCGATATATAATATTTAAATGAAACTGGAACATATGTCTAAACATTACAATCCTAATTTGAAACTTTGATATTTAACGAATGGATAAACCCGTAGTTTCAGGTAAACATCATATTATGCGGCAGCAATCTTCGTATTTTTTTAAAAGTACTTCAATCAGTTTCCATTGAAGACAAACAGTTAAAACAGGTTCGGTAGGCTCTGGGTTCGTTCCCGGGCCGCGACATACCAAAGTCGTTATGAGAGGTCGTGGTATACATCCGTGCTAACGCCCATACAAATTTAGGTGTCGTTCCAAGACGGTTTTGTCCGGTGTCAATATAATACGACTGAGTTTCTTATCATGTCATGTTTTCAGAGCGTGCTATACACTGTGAAAGCAGCACTATACAGTACACACTGTCTGCAGATAACTGAAATGCTGTTGGTGAGACGATAAACCCAACAGTAGTTAAAGTGTTGACATTGTATGTGAACAAATTACCCACTTTGACACTGAGTATCCCATTAAAATGCAGCCTTGTATTTTATGTGAACAGGCTCTCTCTCTCTCTCTCTCTCTCTCTCTCTCTCTCTCTCTCTCTCTCTCTCTCTCTCTCTCTCTCTCTTACTCTCTCTCTCTCTCTTACTCACTCTCTCTCTCGCGCTCTCTCTCTCTCTCTCTCTCTCTCTCTCTCTCTCTCTCTCTCTCTCTCTCTCTCCCAACAGCGTTTAGTTCCGATACAAAACTCGGGACATTCTTCAGAAATTATTTCTTTTCTATATCCGCAGCAAATAGACCTGTAATGTACTTACGCGAGCCAACACAGTCCTTACTTTATTATCAGGATATGAGTTTGTTTCACAAATTAATGTGTACGTTTTTATTGTTGTTTCTGTTGTTATTGTTTTATTCTAAGATCAATTAAAGTTTATTTTTTTATTCAGGCATTTTTGAAATAGACGTCGGCTGCCTCAATAACTTTGCTAAATGGAGCGTCAATACAAATAGCATAAAGGTATAATATGCAAACCCGCACAATCATACAATGATACAATATTGATTAAACATAAGTCCTTAAGCCAATATGTTGAAGTCTTAGTCCAGAATTTTATAATACGGAGTTGAAAATGAATCGAAAAAACAATTACAAAGTGGTATACAGTAGAAACTCACAATGCGGGCAACTCGATAATACGGCCATTTTTATATTACGGCCAATTTTCTCGGTCCCGAACAGTTTACTATTTGATTCTATATACTTGAAACTCAAAAATGCGGGCAACTGGCTATTGCGAATTACGGCCATGTGTTTCGGTCCCGAACTGGCGTCTAAGCGATAAACGAAACTGACTAATGCGGCCAAGGGAAATAACTCTTATCGACTGTTGCCAGACTGGGTGCGTGAATTTTACTACCATGCAGCGCAGCCTATTCATAGACATCCATCAGCATATCGTACACCAGTCTGTGTTTACTTAGAGGCGGCCGACATTTTGACACTTTCTTTTGTTTAGACTGCATTTCACAAAGGATTAACAGACATCATAGGCATGTGTCAGTTAATTAAAAAAAAAGCAAAAAAAAAAAAAAAAAACAGTGGCGGATCTTTTCATCGTAGCAGATGCGCATTATGATATTTCGCCCTATTGTCATTATGGCTTAATTAGTCGCCATAATTACACTTTGTACGATAATGTCGAAATCAAACTGTTTTAAGTTGATTGGGTAATTTTAATGGTCGTTAATATTGATACGAATGGTTAATTGACAATCGTTAGGTGTGAAAAACGCAACGTCCTTATATACTTGAAGGTTTGGTTTGAAAACGTATGCTTTATTGATTCTGCACTTCATTTTATGAATCATAATGCATATTATATTATTGATTTAAACTACTACTATTATACTAACAAAACAAAATATGATATTGGTTTAAACACAAATATAAAGTATACAACACGTATATAAAAAGAATATAAACACACATGTAGTTCATTATGTTAAACGGGCATAACTTGTTACAGCTTATATCAAAACTCGCTATTAAGGCCAAACTTTAAATTAAGGCCACTTCTTGCCGGTCCCAAAAGTGGCCTTAATAGCGAGTTTCTACTGTAGTATCCATTGTCAAAAGTTGTGTCTTTCCATTTTAACATTGGTTAAAGTAGTAGTCAACAGCTGCCGCACTCCAATCTATAAAAAATAACATGAATAACACTTACGTTATGTATTCGGTATTTTATCGTAATGTGCACTGTTGTAGCCTTAATTTTGAATTCGATCCCCGGCGCAAGAAGCGGTTTATTGCTAGATCTGCTGTTACAGCGTTCGGTGGTGGTATTGTCTGGTCAGTATGGTGGCCTTTAAAAATAAGACCAAAGCCTGACATTTCTTTTAATATACTTCATTTGTGTCCAGTGTTAAACATAAATCAATGCTCAATAGTTAACGGGTTGGAAAAGGAACAAACACACAAAAATAACATTTACAATATTGCTGTCAAAATAACGCCGAAAAACATGTACGTGTATGTACTGAATATCGAGAATAAAAAAAGTCCTATTACTCTGTCCGCTTGTAATTGATTTTATAAGATTTTATCCTAATACATATATTGCGTGTTTGTTAGTGACATGAATCATCAAAGTGTGCTTATAATACAAACATATGCATATACTGTTATTCAGTGGCA
The DNA here is from genome assembly GCA_007844125.1 of Sinonovacula constricta. NCBI lineage: Eukaryota > Metazoa > Mollusca > Bivalvia > Cardiida > Solecurtidae > Sinonovacula > Sinonovacula constricta. Next base: position 17,993,412 of record CM017564.1, read on the forward strand.
AAATCGGCAACGAATTGACAGATAAACTATCCTTTTTTCGACAGATAACACTTAAATGGTACTTATATAACCTTCTATATTTTTCTTCATTTAAACCTTCTAATTTATGGATATGCGAGCGTTTTATTTTAATCTAGATACCATTTTATCTTAAAAAAGGTGTAAAGATAAAGCATCATTACTAGCGACCATATGGCTTGAGACGGAAACGTTATACATGTCGAACGCAGATTCATATGGTTTAAGCCGGGCATGGAAAGCATTTTAAAATTAAAAAGGAGCCACTCACAACATTATTTCTTACTCTTCGATTATACAACGAAATATTTGTTATCTTAAATGATATATGTAACAAAACGTTCACGTTCTGCCTATAGGCAATGAAATTCAAAGCCAATTAAATAAGATAAATGGTTGACAACACAGGGCACACACGTTGTGGAGATACATGGTCCAGCTACAACACTACTATGTATGTATGTGTGTACCGAAGAGAAAACACGTATCTTTAACTACATTGTAAAGCAAAATTATAGTAATCACAAGTACGAAGGGATCCATTCAAGCCTTAAATAAACCGACTTGCGAGTCATGAAATTAACGTCTATTCAAATTATATCTTCAAAACGCCGTAACAAAGTAAAATGCGTTACCAATTACATACGACCTTCTATCATGCATTACCTGTATGAGGTAAACCAAATAATCTTTACTAGTGTTTTTTTTTTATAAAAGCATATCCATAGGCCTGACTTTAATAACATTATAATGATAAGCTTCATACAAATGGCAACCTTACTCAAAACTATTAAGTTCATGTGCAGATAAAGTATCATCATCTATACAAATTATAGCGGAGCTGATTTTTTACATTACGCTATCTCAGCGACATTGTTCATGGCAATACCATTTACTTCGCTTGAAATGTCCTGCTGAATATATCTCTATTCAGAGTAAGACACTCCTGCACAAAGTTTTTTTTAAAGTATATTGCACAAACATGTAATTTATTTAGGTCCGTAGGTCAGCTAATGTAAACAAATGGATTAGGGAAATTTATTAGCCTTACCGCACCGGATAAACGTGAGGTCGCAAAGTTTCACGAGGACAATGGCCGTTGGAGTCGCTAATGACCTTAAGTAAATAGTATTTTGCATTAAATATTTGGTAGTTTTACACGATTCTACATGCATTCTAGTTATTTTAAGTTTGTTTTATGCTTGCGGACGAGGCCAAAGAGAAAGCAAGTGTCGAAATCTTATTTTTAGTCACTAATCATGATAATATTTGGCTTTATTTACTGATGTTCATGATAAGGGGGATTCTCAAAACACACATTTGCTAAAGAATATTGTTTTATAATGTTGTATTTGTCCAGGCCACGACCAGAAATGATTAGCAATGTTTTTAACTGTTTAAGTTTATGATGTTTACACAATAACTTGACCAAATATTTTGAGAAAACAAACTGGGATACATGCAAGCTAGCATACAGGGCCATAAGTATTTCAATATTATTGCACTGATTAAAGTCTTGGCAGCAAGTAATTGACACTAGTCCCATCTGGCAGTAGTTATATTAAGCCATAACAAATTTTGACACAGTCAAATTGCCAGTTCATTTGAGAGTTTTGGTGAAAATGGCACCATATATAGTCTGTTTAATATTTTTATTAAGTGTTTTTAAGTATTTATTTTTAATTTCTACTTATTTTGTATTCTTTATATATTTTAAATTGCAGGTGTAATGTGGCCAGTTTGACTGTAACTCCCCTAAACCTTATTGTAGTACCAATGCCAGCAGTGGCTCTTCCTTGCTTTTAAATGCATAGATTCAAAAATAATTATAGAGTTGTTTTTTATTTGTAACTCAGTTAAGGTCTTAGTTTGCTATTGTCATTTTCTGCCTTTTTTACCAAATTATTTATCTTGTGATTAAGCAAAAGCTATGCATTTGTGTTAATTAGACTTTCCTTTTCTCTTAGATGTCTTCAATTGTGACACCAATGAAAACTAAAGATAAGCCATGATAAAAAATTGAGGTTGGACAAGAGGATGAGTAGTAGGAGAGAATGGGACTAGAGTCTCGTCAGAATGCTTAAAAGACTGAATATGGTCACAATGATTGCTGAAGAATAAGAAAAATATGTGTAAGCATTCTTTGTATTGATTTTGCCACCTCCATAAAATTATTCTGTCTTTAGTTAGTTAACCCTTTGCTGCTCAGAGACCTATTTACTGTAAGCCCCAGGCACACAATGCAGACCCTCACTGCAGCTGGCTAGCTGTCTTTGCACCCCTGTGTGCGCATACAAAACTGGCTATTTGGTAATAATATTTACACTAATGTAATGAAAATCCAATCCATTTGTGACGGGTTGTGGTGGGAGCCAAATGTATTAGAAAACTCGTCCGTACAAGGTTTAGAGACTTAATTTGTTAATGCTCTACAAAGAAAACCGGCTAATAATAAATAACACAATAAATAAATACTGCCATATTATCAATTGGCGGAGCTATTACAATTTAGAATTTAGCAATACAAATATTCGCGGTTGCCAAACAGACATGAACAATTTTAAACAATACAATTAAAATACAGAAGTACACCAACTGCAATATAAATACTACAATACTTCACCAAATAGAACTGATTATTTATCAATAGTGTAGATACAGCTATAGTATAAGAAAAACTAAAGTCATGCTGTAAAGCGAGTTGTACATTATTTTACTAAATACTATTTCGAGAATTATCTAAACGTTAAAGTGAACGTAAGAGTAAATGATCACGTTCTGCAAGATTGAGCGTCGTCTAAAATTATTTTTACATTGGACATGTCAGGGTTATTTGACATAAGTTCATATACATTCCAATTAGATATTATTACTGCAATTGTATTATTCTTTTGTATTCATAAAAATATAACATTAATTTCCAACGCAAATACAATAATGTTACAACCTTTGTACAATCAATCACAAATTTAATCTTATAAGACGTAAAAGACAATGTATGCAGGTATCACATGAACCTCAGGACACAACCCATCATGTTACCAAGCCACACTTTATCATGCGATTACATGAACTTAAGGACACAATGGATCAAGTCACTTACAAACAAGGTATCAAGCTATCACATCAACCTCAGTACACAGTCGTCATATCTCCAAGGCACAATGTATCAAACTATCACATTAACTTCGAAACTCAACCGGACATGTCACCACGGCACAATATATCAAGCTATCACATGAACCTCAGTACACAGCCCATTATGTCACGAAGGCACTATGTATCATTCCATCACATTAACCTCAGTACACAGCTCGTCATTTCACAAAGTCACTATCTATCATGCCATCACATAAACCTAAGTACACAGCCCATCATGTCACCAATTCACAATGTTTTATGCCATCACATGAACCTAAGTACACAGCCCATCATGTCACCAAGTCACAATGTATTATGCCATCACATGAACATCAGTAGACAACCCATCATGTCAACAAGGCACAATGTATCATGCCATCACATAAACCTAAGTACACAGCCCATCATGTCACCAAGTCACAATGTATGATGCCATCACATGAACCTCAGTACACAACCCATCATGTCAACAAGGCACAATGTATCATGCCATCACATTACTCCAGTAAACAACCCATCATGTCAACAAGGCACAATGTTTTATGCCATCACATGAACCTAAGTACACAGCCCATCATGTCACCAAGTCACAATGTATTATGCCATCACATGAACCTCAGTAGACAACCCATCATGTCAACAAGGCACAATGTATCATGCCATCACATAAACCTAAGTACACAGCCCATCATGTCACCAAGTCACAATGTATTATGCCATCACATGAACCTCAGTACACAACCCATCATGTCAACAAGGCACAATGTATCATGCCATCACATTACTCCAGTAAACAACCCATCATGTCAACAAGGCACAATGTATTATGCCATCACATGAACCTCAGTCCACAACCCATCATGTCACCAAGGCTCAATGTATCAATGTATCACATGAACCTTAGTCCACAACCCATCATGTCACCAAGGCCCAATGTATCATGCCATCACATGAACCTCAGTCCACAACCCGACATGTCACCAAGGCAAAATGTATCAAGGTATCACATGAACCTTAGTCCACAGCCCATCATGTCACCAAGGCAAAATGTATCAAGGTATCACATGAACCTTAGTCCACAGCCCATCATGTCACCAAGGCTCAATGTATCATGCCATCACATGAACCTCAGTACACAGCCCATCATGTCACCAAGGCACAATGTATCATGCCATCACATGAACCTAAGTACACAGCCCATCATATCAACAAGGCACAATATATTATGCCATCACATGAACCTCAGTCCACAACCCATCATGTCACCAAGGCTCAATGTATCATGCCATCACATGAACCTAAGTACACAGCCCATCATATCAACAAGGCACAATATATTATGCCATCACATGAACCTCGGTACACAACCTATCATGTCACAAAGGCACCATGTATCAAGGTATCACATGAACCTCAGTACACAACCCATCATGTCACCAAGGCACAATGTATCAAGCTATCACATGAACCTCGGTCCACAACCCATCATGTAACCAAGGTACAATGTATCAAGGTATCACATGAACCTCAGTACACAACCAATCATGTAACCAAGGTACAATGTATCAAGGTATCACATGAACCTCAGTCCACAACCCATCATGTAACCAAGGTACAATGTATCAAGCTATCACATGAACCTCGGTCCACAACCCATCATGTAACCAAGGTACAATGTATCAAGCTATCACATGAACCTCGGTCCACAACCCATCATGTAACCAAGGTACAATGTAGCAAGGTATCACATGAACCTCAGTAGACAACCCATCATGTCACAAAAGCACAATGTATCATGCCATCACATTACCTCAGTAGACAACCCATCATGTCACCAAGGCACAATGTATCATGCTATCACATGAACCTCAGTACACAACCCATCATGTCACCAAGGCACAATGTATCATGCCATCACATTACCTCAGTACACAACCCATCATGTCACCAAGGCACCATGTATCAAGGTATCACATGAACCTCAGTACACAACACATCATGTCACCAAGGCACAATGTATCATGCCATCACATGAACCTCAGTACACAACCCATCATGTCAACAAGGCACAATGTATCATGCCATCACTTTACCTCAGTACACAACCCATCATGTCACCAAGGCACCATGTATCAAGGTATCACATGAACCTCAGTACACAACACATCATGTCACCAAGGCACAATGTATCATGCCATCACATGAACCTCAGTACACAACCCATCATGTCACAAAGGCACAATGTATCATGCTATCACATGAACCTCAGTACACAACCCATCATGTCACCAAGGCACAATGTATCATGCTATCACATAAACCTCAGTACACAACCCATCATGTCACAAAGGCACAATGTATCATGGTATCAAACGAACCTCAGTACACAGCCCTTCATGACACAAAGAAACAATGTATCATGCTATCACATGAACCTCAGTACACAACCCATCATGTCACCAAGGCACAATGTATCATGCTATCACATAAACCTCAGTATACAACCCATCATGTCACAAAGGCACAATGTATCAAGGCATCACATGAACCTCAGTACACAACCCATCATGTCACCAAGCACAATGTATCATGCCATCACATGAACCTCAGTACACAGCACATCATGTCACCAAAGTACAATGTATCATGCTATCACATGAACCTCAGTACACAGCCCATCATGTCACCAAGGCAGCATGTATCATGCTATCACATGAACCTCAATTCACAACCCGTCATGTCACCAAGGCACCATGTATCATGGTATCACATGAACCTTAGTACCCAACCCGTCATGTCACCAATGCACCATGTATCAAGGTAGCACATTAACCTCAGTACCCAACCCGTCATGTCACCAAGGCACCATGTATCAAGGTATCACATGAACCTCAGTACACAACACATCATGTCACCAAGGCACCATGTATCATGGTATCACATGAACCTCAGTACCCAACCCGTCGTCATGTCACCAAGGCACCATGTATCAAGGTATCACATGAACCTCAGTACCCAACCCGTCATGTCACCAAGGCAACATGTATCAAGGTATCACATGAACCCCAGTACACAACTCATCATGCCACCAAGGCAACATGTATCAAGGTATCACATGAACCTCAGTACACAATCCATCATGTCACCAAGGCACCAAGTATCATGCTATCACATGAACCTCAGTACACAGCCCATCATGTCACCAAGGCAGCATGTATCATGGTATCACATGAACCTCAGTACCCAACCCGTCATGTCACCAAGGCACCATGTATCATGCGATCACATGAACCTCAGTCCACAACCCGTCATGTCACCAAGGCACCATCTATCATGGTATCACATGAACCTCAGTACCCAACCCGTCATGTCACCAAGGCACCATGTATCATGCTATCACATGAACCTCAGTCCACAACCCGTCATGTCACCAATGCACCATGTATCATGCTATCACATGAACCTCAGTCCACAACCCGTAATGTCACCAAGGCACCATGAATCATGGTATCACATGAATCTCAGTACACAGCCCGTCATGTCACCAAGACACCATGTATCATGCTATCACATGAACCTCAGTCCACAACTCGTCATGTCACCAAGGCACCATGTAGCATGCTATGACATGAACCTCAGTCCACAAACCGTCATGTCACCAAGGCACCATGTATCATGGTATCACATGAACCTCAGTACACAGTCCGACATGTCACCAAGGCACCATGTATCATGCTATCACATGAACCTCAGTATACAACCCGTCATATCACCAAGACACAATGTATCATGTTATTACATGAACCTCAGTACACAGCCCATCTTGTCACCATGGCACAATGTATTAAGTTATCACATGAGCCTCACTACACAACCCATCATGTCACCAAGGCACAATGTATCATGCTATCACATGAACCTCAATACACAACCCGTCATGTCACCAAGGCACTATGTATCATGCTATCACATGAACCTCAGTACACAGCTCATCATGTCACCAATGTACAATGTATCATGGTATCACATGAACCTCAGTACACAACCCATCATGTCACCAAGACACAATGTATCATGCTATCACAGGAACCTTAGTTCACAACCCGTCATGTCACCAATGTACAATGTATCATGGTATCACATGAACCTTAATCCACAACCCGTCATGTCACCAATGTACAATGTATCATGGTATCACATGAACCTCAGTACACAACCCATCATGTCACCAAGACAAAATGTATCATGGTATCACATGAACCTCCGTACACAACCCATCATGTCACCAAGGTACAATGTATCATGCTATCACATGAACCTCAGTACACAACCCATCAGGTCACCAATGTACAATGTATCATGGTATCACATGAACCTCAGTACACATCCCATCATGTCACCAAGACACAATGTATCATGCTACCACATGAACCTTAGTCCACAACCCGTTATGTCACCAATGTACAATGTATCATGGCATCACATGAACCTCAGTACACAGCCCATCATGTCACCAAGACACAATGTATAAAGGTATCTCATTAACCCCAGTACACAGCCCATCATGTTACAAAGACACAATGTATCATGCCATCACATGAACCTCAGTACACAAACCCGTCATGTCACCAAGGCACAATGTATCATGCTATCACATGAACCTTAGTATACATCCCATCATGTCACCATAGCACAAGATATCATGCTATCACATGAACCTCAGTACACAGCCCAACATGTCACCAAGGCACAATGTATCATGCCATCACATTACCTCAGTACACAACCCATCATGTCACCAAGGTACAATGTATCATGGTATCACATGAACCTCAGTACACAGCCCATCATGTCACCAAGACACAATGTATCATGCTATCACATGAACCTCAGTACACAACCCATCATGTCACCAAGACACAATGTATCATGGTATCATAAGAACCTCAGTACACAGCCCATCATGTCACCAATGTACAATGTATCTTGCTATCACAAGAACCTCAGTACACAGCCCATCATGTCACCAAGACACAATGTATCAAGGTATCTCATTAACCTCAGTACACAACCCATCATGTCACCAAGACACAATGTATCATGCTATCACATGAACCTTAGTCCACAACCCGTCATGTCACCAATGTACAATGTATCATGGCATCACATGAACCTCAGTACACAGCCCATCATGTCACCAAGGCACAATGTATCAAGGTATCTCATTAACCTCAGTACACAACCCATCATGTCACCAAGGCACAATGTATCATGCTATCACATGAACCTCAGTACACAACCCATCATGTCACCAAGGTACAATGTATCATGGTATCACATGAACCTCAGTACACAACCCATCATGTCACCAATGTACAATGTATCATGGTATCACATGAACCTCAGTACACAGCCCATCATGTCACCAAGACACAATGTATCATGCTATCACATGAACCTCAGTACACAACCCATCATGTCACCAAGGTACAATGTATCATGCTATCACATGAACCTCAGCCCACAACCCATCATGTCACCAATGTACAATGTATCATGGTATCACATGAACCTCAGTACACAGCCCATCATGTCACCAAGACACAATGTATCATGCCATCACATGAACCTCAGTACACAACTCATCATGTCACCAAGACACAATGTATCATGCTATCACATGAACCTCAGTACACAACCCATCATGTCACCAAGACACCATGTATCATGCTATCACATGAACCTCAGTACACAACCCATCATGTCACCAAGGTACAATGTATCATGCTATCACATGAACCTTAGTACACAACCCATCATGTCACCAAGGCACTATGTATCATGCTATCACATGAACCTCAGTACACAGCCCATCATGTCACCAAGGCACAATGTATCATGCCATCACATGAACCTCAGTACACAACCCATCATGTCACCAAGACACAATGTATCATGCTATCACATGAACCTCAGTACACTACCCATCATGTCACCAAGGTACAATGTATCATGCTATCACATGAACCTCAGTCCACAACCCATCATGTCACCAAGATACAATGTATCATGCTATCACATGAACCTCAGTACACAACCCGACATGTCACCAAGGCAAAATGTATCAAGGTATCACATGAACCTTAGTCCACAGCCCATCATGTCACCAAGGCAAAATGTATCAAGGTATCACATGAACCTTAGTCCACAGCCCATCATGTCACCAAGGCTCAATGTATCATGCCATCACATGAACCTCAGTACACAGCCCATCATGTCACCAAGGCACAATGTATCATGCCATCACATGAACCTAAGTACACAGCCCATCATATCAACAAGGCACAATATATTATGCCATCACATGAACCTCAGTCCACAACCCATCATGTCACCAAGGCTCAATGTATCATGCCATCACATGAACCTAAGTACACAGCCCATCATATCAACAAGGCACAATATATTATGCCATCACATGAACCTCGGTACACAACCTATCATGTCACAAAGGCACCATGTATCAAGGTATCACATGAACCTCAGTACACAACCCATCATGTCACCAAGGCACAATGTATCAAGCTATCACATGAACCTCGGTCCACAACCCATCATGTAACCAAGGTACAATGTATCAAGGTATCACATGAACCTCAGTACACAACCAATCATGTAACCAAGGTACAATGTATCAAGGTATCACATGAACCTCAGTCCACAACCCATCATGTAACCAAGGTACAATGTATCAAGCTATCACATGAACCTCGGTCCACAACCCATCATGTAACCAAGGTACAATGTATCAAGCTATCACATGAACCTCGGTCCACAACCCATCATGTAACCAAGGTACAATGTAGCAAGGCATCACATGAACCTCAGTACAGAACCCATCATGTCACAAAAGCACAATGTATCATGCCATCACATTACCTCAGTAGACAACCCATCATGTCACCAAGGCACAATGTATCATGCTATCACATGAACCTCAGTACACAACCCATCATGTCACCAAGGCACAATGTATCATGCCATCACATTACCTCAGTACACAACCCATCATGTCACCAAGGCACCATGTATCAAGGTTACACATGAACCTCAGTACACAACACATCATGTCACCAAGGCACAATGTATCATGCCATCACATGAACCTCAGTACACAACCCATCATGTCACCAAGGCACAATGTATCATGCCATCACTTTACCTCAGTACACAACCCATCATGTCACCAAGGCACCATGTATCAAGGTATCACATGAACCTCAGTACACAACACATCATGTCACCAAGGCACAATGTATCATGCCATCACATGAACCTCAGTACACAACCCATCATGTCACAAAGCCACAATGTATCATGCTATCACATGAACCTCAGGACACAACCCATCATGTCACCAAGGCACAATGTATCATGCTATCACATAAACCTCAGTACACAACCCATCATGTCACAAAGGCACAATGTATCATGGTATGAAACGAACCTCAGTACACAGCCCTTCATGTCACAAAGAAACAATGTATCATGCTATCACATGAACCTCAGTACACAACCCATCATGTCACCAAGGCACAATGTATCATGCTATCACATAAACCTCAGTATACAACCCATCATGTCACAAAGGCACAATGTATCAAGGCATCACATGAACCTCAGTACACAACCCATCATGTCACCAAGCACAATGTATCATGCCATCACATGAACCTCAGTACACAGCACATCATGTCACCAAAGTACAATGTATCATGCTATCACATGAACCTCAGTACACAGCCCATCATGTCACCAAGGCACCATGTATCATGGTATCACATGAACCTTAGTACCCAACCCGTCATGTCACCAATGCACCATGTATCAAGGTAGCACATTAACCTCAGTACCCAACCCGTCATGTCACCAAGGCACCATGTATCAAGGTATCACATGAACCTCAGTACACAACACATCATGTCACCAAGGCACCATGTATCATGGTATCACATGAACCTCAGTACCCAACCCGTCCTCATGTCACCAAGGCACCATGTATCAAGGTATCACATGAACCTCAGTACCCAACCCGTCATGTCACCAAGGCAACATGTATCAAGGTATCACATGAACCCCAGTACACAACTCATCATGCCACCAAGGCACCATGTATCAAGGTATCACATGAACCTCAGTACACAATCCATCATGTCACCAAGGCACCAAGTATCATGCTATCACATGAACCTCAGTACACAGCCCATCATGTCACCAAGGCAGCATGTATCATGGTATCACATGAACCTCAGTACCCAACCCGTCATGTCACCAAGGCACCATGTATCATGCGATCACATGAACCTCAGTCCACAACCCGTCATGTCACCAAGGCACCATGTATCATGGTATCACATGAACCTCGGTCCACAACCCATCATGTAACCAAGGTACAATGTAGCAAGGTATCACATGAACCTCAGTACACAACCCATCATGTCACAAAAGCACAATGTATCATGCCATCACATTAACTCAGTAGACAACCCGACATGTCACCAAGGCACAATGTATCATGCTATCACATGAACGTCAGTACACAACCCATCATGTCACCAAGGCACAATGTATCATGCCATCACATTACCTCAGTACACAACCCATCATGTCACCAAGGCACCATGTATCAAGGTATCACATGAACCTCAGTACACAACACATCATTTCACCAAGGCACAATGTATCATGCCATCACATGAACCTCAGTACACAACCCATCATGTCACCAAGGCACAATGTATCATGCCATCACTTTACCTCAGTACACAACCCATCATGTCACCAAGGCACCATGTATCAAGGTATCACATGAACCTCAGTACCCAACCCGTCATGTCACCAAGGCACCATGTATCATGCGATCACATGAACCTCAGAACACAACCCTTCATGTCACCAAGGCACCATCTATCATGGTATCACATGAACCTCAGTACCCAACCCGTCATGTCACCAAGGCACCATGTATCATGCTATCACATGAACCTCAGTCCACAACCCGTCATGTCACCAATGCACAATGTATCAAGGTATGACATGAACCTTAGCACATAACCCATCATGTCACCAAGGCACAATATATCATGCTATCACATGAACCTCAGTACACAGCCCATCTTGTCACCAAGGCACAATGTGTCATGCCATCACATGAACCTCAGTACACAACCCATCATGTCACCAAGGCACCATGTATCATGCTATCACATGAACCTCAGTACACAACCCATCATGTCACCAAGGCACAATGTATTATGCTACCACATGAACCTCAGTACATAACCCATCATGTCACCAAGGCACAATGTATCATGCCATCACATGAACCTCAGTATACAGCCCATCATGTCACCAAAGCACAATTTATCATGCTATCACATTAACCTCAGTACGCAGCACATCATATCACCAAGGCACCATGTATCATGCTATCACATGAACCTAACTGCACAGCCTATCATATCACCAAGGCACAATGTATCATGCTATCAAATGAACCTCAGTACACAACCCATCATGCCACTAAGGCACAATGTAGCATGCCATCACATGAACTTCAGTACACAACCCATCATGTCACCAAAGCACCATGTATCAAGGTATCACATGAACCTCAGTACATAACCCATCATGTCACCAAGACAAAATGTATCAATGTATCACATGAACTTCAGTACACAACCCGTCATGTCACCAAGGCAGAATGTATCATTGTATCACATGAACCTCAGTACACAGCCCATCTTGTCACCAGGGTACAATGTATCATGGTATCACATGAACCTCAGTCCATAACCCATCGTGTCATCAAGGCAGAATGTATCATGCCATCAAATGAACCTAAGTACACAACCCATCATGTCACCAAGGCACAATATATCAAGGTATCACATGAACCTCAGTACACCACCCATCATGTCACCAAGACACAATGTATCATGCCATCACATGAACCTCAGTACACAACCCATCATGTCACCAAGGCACCATGTATCAAGGTATCACATGAACCTCAGTACACAACCCGTCAAGTCACCAAGGCACAATGTATCATGCTATCACATGAACATCAGTACACAACCCATCATGTCACCAAGGCACCATGTATCAAGGTATCACATGAACCTCAGTACACAACCCATTATGTCACCAAGGCACAATGTATCATGCCATCACATGAACCTCAGTACACAGCCCATCATGCCACCAAGGCACAATGTATCATGCTATCACATGAACCTCAGTACACAACCCATTATCTCACAAAGGCACAATGTATCATGCCATCACATGAACCTCAGTACACAACCCGTCATGTTACCAAGGCACCATGTATCAAGGTATCACATGAACCTCAGTACACAACCCGTTATGTCACCAAGGCACAATGTATCATGGTATCAAATGAACCTCAGTACACAACCCATTATGTCACCAAGGCACCATGTATCAAGGTATCACATGAACCTCAGTACACAACCCGTCATGTCACCAAGACACAATGTATCATGCCATCACATGAACCTCAGTATACAGCCCATAATGTCACCAAAGCACCATGTATCAAGGTATCACATGAACCTCAGTACACAACCCATCATGTCACCAGGGCACAATGTATCATGGTTTCACATGAACCTCAGTACACAACCCATCATGTCACCAAGGCACAAGGTATCATGCTTTTACACGAACCTCAGTCCATAAACCATCATGTCACCAAGGCACAAGTTATCATTCTATCACACGAACCTCAGTCCATAACCCATCATGTCACCAAGGCACAAGGTATAATGCTATCAAATCAACCTAAGTACACAACCCCTCATGCCACTACGACACAATGTATCAAGGTATCACATGAACCTCAGTACACAACCCATCATGTCACCAAGGCACGATGTATCATGGTATCACATGACCCTCAGTACACAACCCATCATGTCACCAAGACACAATGTATCATGGTATCACATGAACCTCAGTACACAACCCGTCATGCCACTAAGATACAATGTATCAAGGCATCACATGAACCTCAGTACACAACCCATCATGTCACCAAGGCACAATGTATCATGCTATCACATGAACCTCAGTACACAACCCGGCATGTCACCAGGGCACAATGTATCAAGGTATGACATGAACCTCAGCACATAACCCATCATGTCACCAAGGCACAATATATCATGGTATCACATGAACCTCAGTACACAACCCATCATGTCACCAAGGCACCATGTATCATGCTATCACATGAACCTCAGTACACAACCCATCATGTCACCAAGGCACAATGTATTATGCTACCACATGAACCTCAGTACATAACCCATCATGTCACCAAGGCACAAGGTATCATGCTATCAAATTAACCTCAGTACACAACCCATCTTGTCATCAAGGCACAATGTATCATGCGATCACATGAACCTCAGTACACAACCCTTCATGTCACAAAGACACAAGGTATCATGCTACCACATGAACGTCAGTACACAGCCCATCATTTCACCAAGGCACAATGTATCATGGTATCACATGAACGTCAGTGCACAGCCCATCATGTCACCAAGGCACAATGTATCATGCTATCACATGAACCTCAGTACACAGCCCATCATGTCACCAAGGCACAATGTATCATGCTATCCCATGAACCTCAGTACACAGCCTATCATGTCACTAAGTCACAATGTATCAAGTTATCACATGAACCTTAGTCCACAACCTGTCATGTCACCAAGGCACAATGTATCATGTATCTATTCATATCTGTTAATCTACATTTTTCTGCTTAAAATGTCGTTATGAACATGTCCCTACAGGTTTATTAACTTTCTATTATCAACATTCTTATCCTCAGGGGTTATTAACTAGAACGAGATCGGCTATCATATGACTTAATACACTTATTGATCGCGTGACTTTAACATCGGAACATTCCTTACGGACGGAGTTACATCGGCTACACCCGACTGGATATACAAGTAATAGAGCACCGAGTGAAAACGAAACTACATGAATTGTTATCGTTCGCCTAAACAAACTACCTCGGTAGAACTATTTGTTTTATTGTGCTGTTTAAACACCTGGTGGATGTACTATTTAGTAAGCGTCGTTGATTGATTATTGAGACTAGAGTAAGTTACGTTAGAAACAGTGTGTGATATATAAACAAACAACAGCCAGTATTCTGGACAATAGTGTATGTCTGAGAAAGGGCGTAATAGTGGACATAAAGGTAAGCCGGTTATGTCGACCTATTTCATTGTAACAGGCTTAGTCGAAATCTACATCTACCCAACACTATCTTGCCTTTTAGTTTAAAATTAAAGTTTAGGTTTAAATATCCTGTTGTTTCTTTTCTAAATATTACGAAAGTTAAAATCTTCTAAATAAATACATATATGTTAAACTAACTATTCAATGCAAACATGTCTGCATGTTATAGATTGTATATTTCAGCTGCATGGGCTAGGAAAACAGGTTTTTTCGAAAATGCCAACAAATGTACAAATGTGTATATCAGCAAGAATTTCTAAAAACAATCTTCATAAATTTATAAACTTGTCTTTTTTCAGAATTTTCCAGGTTTCATGTATATTTTTTTACTGTTACTATTGCTATTTTTCTAATAATCCTTGCATGTTTCTGCTTACAGGTTTTCTTCTTTTTCTTTGTGATAATAGTCGTAGTGGTCGGTGTTATTGATTTTGTTGTAGAAGTATAAGTAGCAGTAGTGAATAATAATAATAGTAATAGTAATAATAATAATAATAATAATAATAATAATAATAATAATAATAATAATAATAATAATAATAATAATAATAATAATAATAATGTTATTTTTGAAGCCACAATGGAGGAGGTATCTGGACGGGGGGCCTCGTCGCTTGCTACACAATCTGACAGACTTGACAAAAATAACCAGTGTGCTCAGTGTGCCGAATCAGGAAAGGAGATCAGGGCTGCGGGGTTTTGCCTAACCTGCAATGATTTTCTGTGTGCAGAATGTATCAACCAACACAAAAATTTGAGGGGACTAAAATCTCACGACCTTCTTGAGGTTAATGACGTCCCAGGACAGACAGAGTTTGTTTCTATGGTGGAGCCATGCGCCGTGCACCAAGGCAGACCAATTGAGATGTACTGCCACGATGAAGATGTACTTGGATGCTCACTGTGTTTCAATTTTGGGCACAAAACGTGCAAGAACGTTGCGGCAATTTCGGTTCTGTCGCTTGGAGTTGAATCATCCAGCGAGTACCTAGACTTTCAGAAGGCAGCAACAAGGTACACGTTGGTAGAGGAACATTACAAAGAGGCAATACAGAAAAGTCGTTCCTTGACCGAGGAGTGTCACAGTAAAACCTTAGATGATTTTCAGACATTTCGATCAAACATTCTTAGCATGTTAGAAACAATGGGGGGAAAAGTAAAAGAAGAGGCTGAAAAGTTGAAGAGAGAAAATGAAACAATACTAAAACACTTAGAAGAACATCTCAAATCACATTCAGAAGAGATGAAATCTGTAATGACCAAGATGAACACAATACAAACATTCAAACAAACGGAACTGTTGTTTGTGGCATTGAAAAAACATGGTAGGTTTGTCATTAGGTCTCTTCAGACCTTAGAAAAACTCCATGTGGATATATCAATCAAAGAATTTCAATTTAAATCCAATCAAACAATTCCGGATTCTATGAAAGAATCTAGCATAGTCACTGTTCAGACAACACCATTTCCTATAATGGAAATAGAAGAGGATGACACAGCTCAGTCGTCTTTATTGCCAGCAACGCAATGCGCATCATCTTCAATTGTAGACATTAAACAACATAACGACCGAGATAAAAGTTGGGCTACTGGCATGCTGGAGCTATCACCGACACAACTTATCCTAGCTGATTGGTATAACAACTGTCTAAAGTTATTTGATCTCACCAGCAACACCACAATCAAGAGGCGGCCCCTCTCATCAACACCCTGGTGTGTAGCCAAACTTCCACAGTGCCGTGTAGCAGTGACGATCCCACAGCTCAAAGAGATCCAGCTCTTCACAGCCGATCAGAATCTAGATCCCTGTGGCAAGATAGATGTAGAAGGCGAATGTTCCGGACTGCATAGTGCTGGAGAAAGACTTCTTGTATCAATCTTCAAACCACAACCACAGGTTCAGATTATTGACTTACAAGGCAATGTCCTCCAGAAAGTCCTACCTAATCCATCTGGGAAACCAAAATTTGCGATACCCGAATACGTTTTATTTAGTCAGAACAATAAGCTGATATATGTTACTGACTCTTCAAATAACACTCTCACCTGTATGAGGACCTCAGGTGTCGTGCAGTGGACCTACATTGACGAGCAGCTGAAGCGTCCAAGAGGTATTGCTGCCGGCGACGGTGGTTGTGTCTATATCTGCGGCAGGGGCACAAACACCATTCATGTGGTGTCTCATGACGGTGTCAAACTAGCCGTGATACCACAGAGCCAGTCTGGACTTAAAGAGCCCCAGGCTGTATGTTACAACCATCAAAAACAGGTGTTGTATGTATCCAATGACAGTACTGATGCAAAACACAAGCATCATATCACGAAACTCACGTTGACCAAGTAAACATACCAGCAAAATGTCGTTGTCGGCATTTAACTTATTAAAATCATATTAATGAAGTCAACTGACAATTATGTTCAAATTATATCTGATATGCAGCCATATGGAAAAAAATCATCTATAGTCCTGCAAGCTGATCACGTCGTATATATATTTTCGCATTGGACATGTCAGTGAAATTTGACATAAGTTCATAAATATTCCAACTGATGCAATTACTGCAATTTTATTAATCTTTTGTATTCATAAAGATAACATGATTTCCAATTCAAATACAATAATGTTACAAACTTCGTACAATCAGTCACAAATGTCAACTTATGAGATGTAAAACACAGTGAAGAAACCTTGCGTTTCATTTTTCTACTAAAAGGTAAAACCGAGGACCAACCCTAAAATTTTTATTCAAATTGTTGACCTTGACAAAGTGATTTATTAATACAATTTCGGTTACCGTATAAAGTCTTAAGTAACTTTCGAACAACGTTTTGTGACGTCTAGCATAAAAGGGTAATAAATAGAATAAGACATTTCGGTAAACAATTATCTACAATCGCATCCCTTTTGCAGCCAAGAGAATCAGTAAAAAAGGTATGATATAGCGTCAACAACGGTCTATTTGTTTGCAAACGCACAAAACGTTAATAAATATCCTATTCATCATTATATATATATATTTATATATATATATATATATATATATATATATATATATATATATATATATATATATATATATATATATATATATATATATATATATATATATAGTATTGTATATACATACAGTATTGTTTGTATTTATATTGTATAGTTTGGTGCACAATATATACATACAGTATTGTTTGTATTTATATTGTATAGTTTGGTGCACAATGTCTCTGCTATTTTCCTTATTTGTTGATTACTGTTATTATACGGATAAAAAAATAATAATCCTTTGTATTCCTTGTTGTGTTTGGGTTACCACCTACTCATAATTTTACAATTAACTATAGTCCCAATACACTTCTGACTCCGCAAACATACCAGTCACATTTTGTGATATGAAAACATCACGTTACAATACTCTAAAACTTGATCACCCGATCTGGAACGGAATGGGAATGTAGGATCACGGACTAATAAATCCATGTTGATAGTTTAATCGATCTAATAACACCATTTTGGTAACGTATATGACATTAAAAGTGCATGTCATTTACTAATACAGCACAAACTCTTGTAGGTTATTTATACGTCCTAAAAACCTAAAGTCGGTAAATATGTTGGCCTTACAAGATATGTGTATACTGTATACAAGATAATTATACCTTTTAATTAATTTATAAAATATCGGTAACTGACAGGTCTATAATTTACACTGCCTCATTACTCCATGTCAGTAATGTATATGTCCAAATGCCGCCATGTTAGTACTTTCTCCGGCCTTTAAACCTCCATATCACTAACACATACGTCCTTTTAACACCATGTTGGTTAGTTATATAGCCGAACATCTTCATTTCGCTAACACATACGATCGTATAACACCATGTCTGTAAATTATGCATCCTTAAATATACATGTAGCTATTTCACATGATCTTATAAATCCATGTCAGTAACTTGTCCGGCCTAAAATCTCCATAAGGCTTACACATACTGCCTTAAAACACCATGTCGGAACCTTATACGGCCTAAAATAACCATTTCCCTAACACATACGGACTTATAACACAAAGTCATTAGGTTATACGGCCTAAAATATTCATGTCGCTAACACGAACGGCCTTAAAACATCAAATTAAAAATTATACTGCCTAATATCTCCACGTCTATAATAGATATCTCCTAATAACTCCACGTCTATAACATATACGGCCTCACAACCGTATGTTTATAGCATATACGGCCTAATAACTCCATGTTTATAACATATACGGCCTAATAATTCCATATCTTTAACATATATACGGCCTAATAACCCCATGTCTATAACAATTACGGTCTATTAATTCTATGTCTATGACATATACGGCCAAATAACTCCAAATCTATAACATATACGGCCTAATTTCCCTATGTTTATACCATTTACGGCCTAATAACTCCAAGTGTATAATATATACGGCGTAATAACCCTAAGTTTATAACATATATACGGCCTAATAACTCCACGTCTATAACATATAGGACCTAATTACTCCAAGTCTATAACAAATACGGTCTTATTAACCTATGTTTATAAAATATACGGCCTAATAACTCCATATCTATAACAACAACGGCCTAATACCTCCATTTATCCTGCTTTCACGCGTAAATTTGCAGGATAAAGCCTTGCCGGATAAACTTAGTGTTATCCGGTCAATCGGTCACGTGACCAAACCACGCGTAGGAATACACTGTTTACATTAGTTATGTTTACACGCTCTTAATCAAACGTGTAAAACATATTTTTGCTGATTTATGTAATCATTCATGGATTTTTTAACATTTATATTTGTTGACATGGAGAATAAAGAATTAAAAAAATGCGCTTTTATTGTTTTGTATTGAATCCCCTAAGAGAGTCGCTATGGTAATTTTATTCTTCTTCGGCCGAATTGCATTTTGGGAAAACTACAGCGGCTTCGATAGTAAACACGAAATGTCAGATTTCTTAAGTCCAGCAACCTTTGATGTTAAATGGGAAGGTTTGGTAGGAGAAGATACAAATAATGAATTGTTTAAAATGCCAGAAACATCTCTTCCTGAAACAAATTATTTGAGATTTCAGGGGATGGGTTTAAGCAACTTTATGGTAAAGATGTTGACCTTCTTCTTAAAAGTGAATCAGATCATGAACTGCAAGATGAGGAAAATTTACCAAAACAACCAGAGACTGGCAGCAGAGAATTTGTCAGTTTGTCAAATCAGGAAATTGAAGAACTGATAAGAAAACCAATCTGGATGTTAATAAATTTTACAGATTTCTTTCAACAAAAATGAAAGACAAATTCACCACATTCCACCTGAAGAACTTGATCCATATTTGGCAAACTTTGTTTTGTCAATGAGGAAAACAAATTGAGAAGAATATGAGCCATTAACTATTAGAAATATACTATCAAATATAGACAGAAAATTGAAAGAGATGAAATATTCTACAAGAATTATGCAGAAGCAACTTGACTAGAAATGCATTAAAAGCAAAGCAAAAACGTCTAACAAATGGGAAAGGAAATAAACCCAAGGCCTGTAATCCCATCTGTGATGGGAACATTAACATTTTAGTTTGCTAAACACAATTTGGTTTAACAATTGTATTCATCTAGGAATCCGAAAAAGCACAGAAATTTGAGGTAAAAAGGTGTTTTTATTTCTTTTTTCTACTTCAATCAAAAGC
Source organism: Sinonovacula constricta (assembly GCA_007844125.1). Classification (NCBI taxonomy): domain Eukaryota; kingdom Metazoa; phylum Mollusca; class Bivalvia; order Cardiida; family Solecurtidae; genus Sinonovacula; species Sinonovacula constricta. The sequence goes on from CM017564.1 coordinate 18,014,629, forward strand.
TTTAGTTATATAGACAAAAACTTAGACAATTACAATGAAACCTAAAAATTGTAAGCAGGTGTGCACAATGACCAGTGTATTGTTCCTGATGATATTTTAACTCAGATTTCTTTCAAAGAAAGCGTTTTAATTAAACTACAAGAACGGGCGGCACTGGACTTATAAGCACATACATACAAAAAAATCATTTTTGTCTTATTAATATATTTTAAATGAAATAAAAAACATTACCATCGAAATCCAATCTGTTTGTAAGATTAACATGTTTTAATTTAATAAGAAAACATTCATATTTTTTACTTCACTGCGCACAGAAACACACCGAGAAAATGGATGCATGTCGTTAACACATACGGCCTTATAATACCATGATGATAACTTGTGTACGCCTTAAATATCTATTACCCTAACACATACGACCATTTAAAACCATGTCGGTAACTTATACGGCCTAAAATATCGATGTCGCTAACACATACGGCCTTATAACGCCGTGTCGGTAATTTATACATTTCGTTAACACATATGGCCGTATAGCACCGTATGGGTAACTCATAAGGCCTAAAATATCCATGTCGCTAACACATACGGCGTAGGAGCACCAGGTCGGTAACTTATACAACATAACATCTCCATATCGCTAACACATACGGCGTAGGAGCACCAGGTCGGTAACTTATACAACATAACATCTCCATGTCGCTAACACATACGGCGTAGGAGCACCAGGTCGGTAACTTATACAACATAACATCTCCATGTCGCTAACACATACGGCGTAGGAGCACCAGGTCGGTAACTTATACAACATAACATCTCCATGTCGCTAACACATACGGCGTAGGAGCACCAGGTCGGTAACTTATACAACATAACATCTCCATGTCGCTAACATAAACTTATATGGCCCAAACTATCCATGTCTCACCAGTCACACGGCCTTATAACACCATGTCGGTAACTTATACGACCTAACAGATCCATGTCGCTAACATAAACTTATATGGCCTAAAATATCCATGTCTCACCACTCACACGGCCTTATAACACCATGTCACCATGTAACTTATATGGCCTAAAATATCCATGTCTCACCACTCACACGGCCTTATAACACCATGTCGGTAACTTATACAACATAGCATCTCCATGTCGCTAACATAAACTTATATGGCCTAAAATATCCATTTCTCACCACTCACACGGCCTTATAACACCATGTCGGTAACTTATACGACCTAACAGATCCATGTCGCTAGCAAATACGATCGTAAAACACCATGTCAGTAAGTTATACATCCTTAGATCTACATGTATCTATTAAATACGATCTTAAACCTCCAGGTCAGTATCTTGTCCGACTTAAAATCTCCATAACGCTAACATATACGGACTTATAACACCATGTCGTTAGGTTATACGGCCTAAAATATCCATGTCGTTAACACTTACGACCTTTTAACATCATTTCCGTAACTTATACGGCATAAAATCTGTATTCCGCTAACACACACTGACTTAAAACACCATGTCGGTAACTTATACAGCCTAATTACTCCATTTCGTTAACTTATACGGACCAATAACTTCCTGTCTGTGACTTATACAGTCGTATGTTTCCAACACGATAAGTCACATGGTCTTATAACTCAATGTCGCTAATTTATACGGCCGATTTACATGTTGTAGGGTACTTATACGGCCTAAAACCTCCATGTCTAAAACGTATACGGTCTTAAGTATTCATGTCTGTAACTTTTACGGCCTAATAACTCCACGTTTTCAAGTTATACTGCCTAATAACTCCACGTCTATAATATATACCGCATAATAACTCCACGTCTATAACATATACGGCATAATAACTCCATGTCTATACCACATACGGCGTAATTTCCCTATGTTTATAACATAAACGGCATAATGACTAAATGTCTATAACATATACGGCCTAATAAGTCCATATCGATAACAAATATACGGCCTAATAACTCCATGTCACTTACACATACGTCCTTATAACACCATGTCGGTTAGTTATACGGCCTTATAACTCCATGTCGATAACACATACGGCCTTATAACACCATATCAGTTAGTTATACGGCCTAATAACTCCATGTCACTTACACATACGTCCTTATAACACCATATCAGTTAGTTATACGGCCTTATAACTCCATGTCGATAACACATACGTCCTTATAACACCATGTCGGTTAGTTATACGGCCTATGATCTCCGTGTCACTACCACATACGGCCTTATAACACCATGTCGGTTAGTTATACGGCCTATGATCTCCATGTCACTTACACATACGTCCTTATAACACCGTATCAGTTAGTTATACGGCCTTATAACTCCATGTCGATAACACATACGTCCTTATAACACCATGTCGGTTAGTTATACGGCCTATGATCTCCATGTCACTTACACATACGTCCTTATAACACCATATCAGTTAGTTATACGGCCTTATAACTCCATGTCGATAACACATACGGCCTTATAACACCATATCAGTTAGTTATACGGCCTTATAACTCCATGTCGATAACACATACGTCCTTATAACACCATATCAGTTAGTTATACGGCCTTATAACTCCATGTCACTTACACATACGTCCTTATAACACCATATCAGTTAGTTATACGGCCTTATAACTCCATGTCGATAACACATACGGCCTTATAACACCATATCAGTTAGTTATACGGCCTTATAACTCCATGTCACTTACACATACGTCCTTATAACACCATATCAGTTAGTTATACGGCCTTATAACTCCATGTCGATAACACATACGGCCTTATAACACCATGTCGGTTAGTTATACGGCCTAAGATCTCCAGGTCACTACCACATACGGCCTTATAACACCATGACGGAGGCTTGTGTGAGCCTTTAAGGTCCATGTCGCTAACACATACAACCTTTTAACATCATGTCGGTAACTTATACGGCCTAAAATGTCCATGTTTTTTGCGTTTTGGGGGGTTTACAGCACATCGACACTTTATATAGATCGTACGGTGCCGAATTCAGTCAAGTGTAACGTGAACTGAATATAATAAGGTCAAAATCTAAATATGTACGTAGAAATATAAAAATCTATGAGTTTAAAATAACGTGAAATATAATTGTAAACAGGTTAACATTTTAAACAGTTTACAAATAAAATTTAATACGAATACCAATCTCCTTCAGAAAGCAAACAAGCAATCAGACACTGTTTTAAATAGTTCGTATATGTTATTGACATTAAAATATTTAGACCGAATATGGCCTGTGTCAATACAATGTAGTAAAATATGACTAACTGTAAGAGGTTTCTGGCAAGGTACACATTCAGGTTGAACTTCTCTTTTTAAAAGATATTAATGAGTTAATCTAGTATGTCCAATGCGACAGCGGGTCAGAGCTACGTCTTCCCGTCTATTTTCTCTGCAAATAGAGATATTGGCGCCGACGTTAGGTTTTATGACGTGTAATTTGTTGTAAATAGTATTGTCCCAACTTGTGTGTCATTTGGTTAAAATATATCGATTTATAGGTGGTTTAAAATCTGTGTGTGGGATGCAAAGATTTGTTTCAGTAAGAACTGATATTTTGCACTTTTATCGGCATCCTCTTTTCCTCGGATGCCTACATGACTATGTAGCCAACAAAAAACAATATGGTTATTAAGAGAAAGTTCATTAAGTTTTTAAAGTAATTCTCTAATGAGGGGGTTGGGAAATTTGAGATTTTTAATAGGCTGTAATACCGACAAAGAGTCAGTTAATACTACAAATTTACCGCCAGTTTGATTTGAAATGAAATCAAGAAAACGCTTAACAGACTGAATTTCGGCTGTAAAGATTGACAAGTCGGGTGGTATTTTTTGTTTAAAACAATGAATTTTACTTACGGAAGTACAGCCGACATATGAATCTGCTTTTGAGCCATCAGTATAATTTTCGAGGTAGCTGGAGTATTTCTTGTTGCGCAGTTCGTTACAATTTTAGCGAAGTACGAGAGGGTCTGTTTTTTACTTATTATTTGTACAGACAATTAAATCATTAACGGGAGTTTTAATTTGTCATGGTGGAAATTCCAATACATTATTTCTTATTACTTGATTTATATTCAGTTGTGATGAGTGTATGATTTCTAGCATGCGTAAACCAATGTTTGTTACGCTTGGATTTCGTCGTAGTCTTAGGTATACACGTTTCTGCTATGAGAATAAATGTATTTTATCATCACCATTCTCAAATGTTGAAATAGTCAATTCTTCCATAGACATATAATAACGGGACCACCGACTCCGCAAGGTGCGCGAATATCTTCCAATTTCGCAGCGCCACCACCGGAATTCATAGAAAAGACATCCGGTCGGGGTTTCTCATGCTAAACAATAGCATAAAGCTGACAAATAAAACAGAGATTTGAAGAAAAACGGCCACGGAAAATGAATCAACTTGAAAGTGGATTGAAGGTAAATATCTTCTTTGTATGTGTATTCATTGCCTGCTTTTAGTTTTCCATGAATCGGTAGTAAACATATCGTAACCACGTGTAAACAAAGAACCCGAATTCTGAATGAATCCTAGACAACGTCCCATTTAGGCCCAATTTTTGCTGCCTTTTTTTCCATAAATACTTCTATAGCTAATACTGTGTAACTGGTGATATTTATTATGGCTTGTATTTTCCAAAACTGCACGGAGAAAGACATAATATTTAATTAAAATAAATAAGTCGTTGCTTGGAGACACAGGAGGAGGACTGCGCAAAAGAATGATGGTGGAAAAGTTTAAGTGTTTAAGGGATCTTCAGTTAGAAAGAAAAAAGAACCACGATCAACTATTAATATTTGAACACAAGTATAATTAGATTATACTGTTCCCTATAGAGTATGCACTTAATTGTCTTTTATACTGATTTTAGAAATAAGACAACAGTGATGAAATCCATGACCCAGAGACGTCTCTTCCTGACCTGTGCCTGTTGCTCTGAGACGTTCAACCAGTACAAGGGAACTTAAACACATCTTGGAGCCAGAATTCTTCCAGACAATATTAGAAATTACTATTGGGTTGTTAGATGGCAACATTTTTTATTATAAAAAAAATTGAAAATAAATATCACACAAAACAACTAACAACATTGAAGGTGTGGTCTTCTTGGTGTGTATTTAATTTTGATATATATCTTACATTATTGACAAAGCTTATTACCTACTGCTGACATATAGTTTTAACATGTCATATCAAGGGAACCCTGGTTTACAATTTTAGTACACTAATTATAAATTGAGTAAATGTAGAAACTCCATTATTTGAATTGTTTATGTATGTTTGATGCAGTAGTTTAAGTTTATTTTTATTGACAGAACATTTCTCTATAGTTATATGTTGTTTTGACGATATAAACATGCCAAAGTTCAGAGTTAAACTAGTCAGAACAATACATGTATGTTTCAATTATTAACAAATAAAAATATATAGTTTAAGAGTTATAGACTGGGAATAAGCTTTATTTGTTTTACTGGTTCAGTGTGCATTTTTAAAACATAAAGCAATTAGCCAAAAATTATCTAATATTACAAACATGCCAATTTAACAAATGATATATTTTAGTTGCAGTAGGGTTATTCAACAACTAAACTGAATCAGTTAAGAGCCATTGTACAAATAACAATACAGAACTAAGGCCTAACTCAAACACTATTCCATACCAAATATAAGAAATATTTGGGTCCATGATTTAAAACTAACAAAGTGTCTGTATTAATTTACAACCTGCTAAAGTCCCAACTTTATATATATTATAACATTTCTTCTTACAGTGTGAAAACTTTCAACATGGCTCAAGGGTTTAAAACTATTAAATCTTGCATCCAGAGATGACACTCTTACTTGCACTGGCTTTTAGCATACTTTTTAATTAATGTTGTCAGAAGAAACAAGAATAAATATGTATTACTAATCATTTAATTCTTTTTCCATTTCATTCATGTTAAGATGTTTAAGCAAGAACACAGCTTTATATATAATGTGTGGAAAATATTTTAATGTGGAATGAAAAATGCATTTTTGACAGAAAAATGCAAATACATATAAATTTAAATATGCAGACAATGGTTATGCAACACCATTGTCTTTTTAATAGAAATAAAAGTCAAATAATTTATTAAAGTTGTTTCTCATGAAATCTTAATAATTATATGTATAATAATAGCACATATTTCATTCTCCCTTTACCATCTGATATAAACTGACTATGTGCAAGCACTCGAAAAATGTGCAATTAAGTTTTTCTTTTAAAGTTTTAAACATGTGATATGGTAAGTAAATTAGATTCTTTTGCTGTGCTGATGTTTGTTTACTGTCAAATTATTTTGTAGATTATATGGAGAAATAAACAATATTTAACATAATCCTGCCTTGTGATGTGTTAAAACAGTTTTATGAAAAGTAAAATTTGAAAAGTAAAATTTAAGAAATGGTCTACCCCTAAGAAAGCAATACTGAAGCAGACTGAAAATTCAAAATCGTTTAATAATAATATTTAATCTTTTTCAAAGGACTGCAAATAATTGATATTTCCTCTCTGCCTTCCTGACAGCCGTGCTTCTGTTGGCTGGCCCTTGGTGTTGAACTTAAAGGTTAACCATCTCTGAAGAAATGGTTCATGTCATGGTAACTGAAAAAATAAAAGAATGCTATACAGGTTTTAGCTTTAAATGAAAAGATGCAGTAACCCACCTAACCTCTTTGGTTCCATTCCTAGTCTGGACAAATACATTTATCATTCATTCACCAATAATAATATAAAACAAAACATACAAAATTAGAACAAAAATATAAAAATCTAGTTATGTCCTAGATTTATGTGACAGTTGTCACACAAAAAAATCTTTGCAGGGTAAGTCCTACCTATAATTATTATTATGGTTTATCGTTATTTTAACCTTTTTGACAATACAATTAATGGTGGTATCCAAAGGTTTAGACTAATTTTTTTCTCAAACAACCAGATAAATTATTATATACTCAAAATATCCATGATGTTGAAAATTACTGATGTCCCTTAGCCATGTGAAAAGTGAAGGACAACACCCCACTCATCATTACAAACATGCATTTTCTACCCGAGAGACTGCATTTACTAATAATTTAGGCAGTTTCAAAAATTGTCCTTACTTGGACTAACTAATGAGTTTATGCAAAAAAGTTGTGCCAAAATTCCCAAAACAGTGGTTGAGATATATGTATTTTATTTAGACAAAGTTGGATACAACCTTTTATATATAAACATCTGATATTTTTATTAATATAATATATATAAATATAATAGAAATCTCGAAAGTCGATTGTAAAAAAAAAAATTATTCTGTGCCATTCAATAGCAAAGTGGTACCAACATTTTACTAACTACTGACTAACTTTGAATACAAGTATAATTGTATCATCTGACAGTATAGAAATCTCGAAAGTCGATTTTGAAAAAAAAAGTTATTCTGTGCCATTCAATAGCAAAGTGGTATCAAAATTTTATTAACTACTGACAGTATATTCATACTTCTTTTAGTGAAATGGCATTTATTAAACTAAGAAATTCCCAATAGGTGTGTTAATGTTTAATATGTATCAGATTTTTACATTCAGATGATTCTTTGCATTACCTGAACCTCTTAGTAGCTTTAATCTGTCAAAACAAAATGCCTTTATGTGGACAGAAAAGCTCTTTTACACGATTTGGCAAAAGGTCTGAAAGTAGAGGAGTGAGACAGAAGACTGTGAAGGCTTCAACTATGATAAAAATATGCATTCATAACATTATTTTATACACTTTCTTTTTTTAAAGTTTTTACATGCCAAGATTAAAAAATAAAGCTTATATTTGATGTCAGATATTAGAAAGACAAATTTGATAGAGACACAACACATGACATCAAAATACATGTACACTGTAGTGTTTTAAGTAACCATATTACCTCTAATAGCACTTTAATGCATGGGTTCGGGTCTTGGTCAGGACAAGAACTATTGGGTGGGAAGGTTTTCCAGCTAACCTGCAGTGTGCTGGTGGTTCTGCCCAAACATAAATCAATCTAGGGTTTTCCTTCACCAATAATAAGCTGGACATCACCAATCTAACCATACTTATGTCAGTGCAATGCAACAAACAACAAGAAAAATCATAAAAAAATATGCACAGGGTTCAGTAAAATACAGACAAGCTGTCTCAAAATAAATTTTAATGAGGTAAATTATTTAAGGTATAGATTCTGAATCACTTTGCAAATGCCTTGTGTGGCTTGACACCCTCTAACCATGTGTTCAAGTGTGGAAGGAATTCATTTTGCAGGCACTGTAAATAAAATTGCATATGATATAAAAAAAATCACATAAATGAGGCACATACATACTACAATGACAACCTGAAATTTTTGTGAGTAAGTCAAGGAAAGTATTGCTTTATTTGTATTTGTGTCTAGCTCATCCACCCCAGAAACGGGGCGCTCAAAGATAAAAGCTTGATCCTAAGATATGACCTTAAACAGTGGTACATGCATCTGGAAGTTCAATTTCATGACAACACTCAAACTGAAGGTTATACAACACTAGTCTCAGAATAAAATTATTGGGTTTAATTTATATGTCAGGTGTTCATGGCAGGAAACCACAGAAAAGGCAGCACTATATTTGTTTCAAATTATTCATTGAAAACAAGAGTAACGGAAATGGTAGGTTTGATTCTATAAATGGTTCTATTTCATAAATGATAAAAATTAATAGATTAGACCCCATCCCCTTCTGCCCATTACAGGCTGCAAAGTGAAAAATAAATAAAGCAAAATATTTTTCCATAGAAAATAAGGCATATATGCACAAAGAAATACACTTCTATAAGTTTTAGACATGATTTGTTGTTAAGGATAATCTCATCCAGAATTTTAAACTGAATAGTTACTATTTATCACAATGGAAACCGAAAGTAGAACAATTTTTTCTGACAGCTGCTATTGACGTGCTGATTTTCTACTTAGCAGGAAAAGAAACGTAAATTGACTTGTTTTATATAACGATAAAACTTATTATTTAGATTAAAAACAACAACAAAGGAACAAAGAAATAACATACCATGACCGAAGGTTCGAGGTGGGCGGGGCAGATGTGCGCCGTGTCTGGATTAACAGTAAAATCTGAACGACTATAAAACAAGAAATAGTGTCCCCACCACTCTTGTTTGGAAAAACCCTTTGAAAGTTATAATTTCACATCCTAGTACCCCCATTAACATGATATTTACGCGTTTGTTCATATGTGTAAACACAGCCTTTAGCTTTTCGTCTATTGTTTTAGTTTACACCGGAAGTTTTCTATGACTCCCGGTGATGGCGCTGCGACGGATTCAACCTATTTATATAGAGTATATAGCGTGACGTCACGAGTCAGCGGTCCCGTTATTAAGTGTCTATGATTCTTCAGTACAAAACATTGAAAATAATTCCCAATTTGCTCTGTTCATCCTCTAGTATGTATTATTGTCATTTAAGTAGACAGATTCGTTGGTTAATATTACAGGAAAATGATTACTTCCGCATAAATCGTCATGTACATCCCAGCTATAATCAATATATATAGAAGGTGACATAAAGAAAGGCCAAGGGGTGAATAATGCCCTGAAGCAGGATGTAAGTTAGTTGCCTTTTTATAATTCATTAGCAATATAACATTTTGGGCAATAAAGTCCTCTAACGATTTACCCATACTATCATAATCAGAACATCCTCATAATGGGTTATGTCCATTAAAGTCCTCTGGAAGAATATAAGGGGACGGTAATTGATTTATTAGGTCATCTAATTTTGATTTTGGAATATCTGAATTAGGTGGAAGATAAACAGAGCAGACTGTAATTAATTTAAGGACTGTTAAACGAATGGCAACAGCCTGTAAGTCAGTATTAAGGTTATTTTTTGAGTGAGTCAGTTTGGAGTTGACAAGTATTGTCGACCCTCCAGACGCCCTATAACAGATTGTATGAAGGTGATTATACATAAAATAACCTTTAAAGTCAATTTTATCACTTTCCTTCAGTAATGTCTCCAGAAGGTACAGCACAGCAAGGTTTAAAGTGATCAAGAGAACGCATACAAATTAGCTCTTAGACCTCAACAATTCCAATGCACTATTTTGTTGTTCATGGGATTATATTAAATGGTAGTTAAAAAGTGTCATCTTGGAGCCTTAACGGGTGACCTTGATGTTTTGTCCTTGTCTCGTTGAGAATCTATCTCCATCAGACAATCAAAACTATTAAGAGAGTTGGACCGGCCAACTCTCTTCTCCCGGGCATTAGGGGGACTATGGATGGGTTTGTAGCTTCTCTTGAAATTTTTGCCAATGCTTCAGCTTTTCTTTCTGCCTTCGTCTACTTTGAAGTAGGTTCTGAAAGTTGGGTAGAGGAGGATTTGGTAGGTTGGGTAGAGGAAGATTTTAAAGATTGTATTGACGAAGATGGTTTGGGTGGGGTAGTTTTTATAATTTCAAAAGACTCTGTGTTTTTAAATTTTGTTGGAATTTCCAAGTTGGGCAATCTCTGGGCCTATTTTCCCGAGGTCCGGAGAAATCTGGATATTTCGGTTCAGCTTCATGTTAACTTTATCCCCTTCTAACCAAAGCCACATTATAGAGGTTTTCAACTTAACCTCACGCTATCTTGACTATATTCTTACTATAGATAATCCTTTCTTTTCTCAAATGATCCATCTTATTTACCCTCCTGAACTTACCCTTAATAAAGCAAATAACTGACATTTAAATGCAGCATTTCTAGATATTGAGATCGCTATTTCAAATGACAACGTCTCTACTAAAATCTATGACAAGAGAGATGATTTCAACTTTAGTATTATGAATTATCCATACCTTGACGGTGATTCAACTCGTGCTACCTCTTATGGTATTTACATATCACAACTTACAAGGTTTGCACGAGTTTGTACTAAAGTAGAAGATTTCAATGCTAGAAACCTGTTTATTTCTTCTAAACTTTTACAGCAAGGCTTTCGTTTTCATAAATTAAGAAAGGCGTTTTCAAAATTCTTTCACCGCAATGGTTTTATTGCTTCTAAGTATAATAGCAGTATGAAAACAATGATGCAGAAAGGCATAAGCCATCCTGCATTTTATGGAAATTTTTTATACAAGTTAAAGAAAATTAAGGGTCTCAATAACTTTTCTGACCACTTTATAAAACTTATCAGAAAATGTATTGCAGACGGTTACAACCCAGGAATTCTACGTTGTACTGCATTGCTTGCAATTGACCCTTTTACAGTCAAGAACTTGCATTGCTTTTAAATTACACGATGACCGGACAGGTCGTTGAGACTATATGAAAACAGTGACTTAAAGCCATAATTGGACAGTTACTGTTGGAATTCTTGTCTCTTCATCTCTCCAGTCGTGCCCTGTATAGGTGAGACCACTTGAGCAGTCTCCATACCCTTTGCGTGAGATTGCACAGTAGGTATAACATCGGGATTTTAGTACCTTTCTTACATATAATATGCAAACTGCGGATAAAGCTTTTCATGAATTTTATTTTTTAACTTATAAGTTCTTAACAATACTACGTTTTATTTTGTTGGTAGGTTGTTTTCTAAATTTCGTTGTTTTCTGTCGTATTTTTTACATTTCTCTTTTAACACTTTTAGAACATGATGTCATAGCATATTTAAATTGATCTTGTTATATATCAGCGCTTGGGCTGTTTTATTTATTTGTTCTTATAATATATCAGCGCTTGGGCTGTTTTATTTGTTCTTATAATATCTTATAATATAACAGCGCTTGGGCTGTTTTATCTGTTCCTATATCTTATAATATATCAGCGCATGGGCTGTTTTATTTCAAATTGATCTCTCGTTTGGGATTTTTATTTTTACGTTGCCGAGGATTTTATTTACTGTACATATGTTTATAGTTTATTTTGTATTGTATGTATATAAGTTCATTGTATTTGTTTTAACTCCCGATGCAGGTGCTTACTGTTAGTTGTTTCACTTTGACGGGATGTTGTTATTTACACTGTTTGTTAGCTAGAAAAACCTTCAGGAAGTGCGAGGTTGGAGCGCTCCACAAACCAGGTTTAAGCACCCCAGTTGGCCCTTTTGCCGACTGACCGTTCCAAGGCGGTAACTGATGGTTTTTCTTTATATGTTTTATGTCTCGTCTATGTGTTTATTTGTTTTTCACATTTGCATTTACCTTGTTTGCTTTTGTCTACGGGTAGATAAAATTTAAATATCTGTTAGAGTTTTGATAGGACCTTTTCTTATTTACCTATTCACACTTAAAGTTGGGGCGTAAGCGGGTTCACTGCAGCGTCCGCAGATGACGTTGTTTTTACAATTAGACTCATGGTGACCAAATTTCCGACAATCAAAACAACGTAATGAATTTGGGTTATTGAATGTTATAACTAATGTGTTGGTGGGGATCCTGCGGCCTTCTTTAAAGAAGGAAATCCTCCTGAGACCGCTCACATCTTGGGATGTGAACTTCGTCAGGATCTCCTCCCCTGACAGTTCAGATAGGTCGGGGTAAAGAATAACGCCTTTGGAGTAATTTAGAGAGTTATGGGGGAAAGTGCGTGCTGTCCACAGAATTCTGTTAATCTTAAAATTTTGTCCGAAATAGGTTTCTGTTTGTTTCAATTAGTAAACAGTCATCTTTCATTTGTCGTACATTTTTCACTGTTCCAATGAGTCCTTTGATAGATTTGTCAATGAATTTTTTTAATCTTCTTTTGATCCATCAGTATATATTTCGAGGTAGTTAGTGTATTTCTTGTTGCGCAGTTCGTTAAAATTTGAACTGCGAAAGGACCTGTTTTTGATTTATTATTAGTACAAAGAGTTAAATCAACAGCAGGAGTGTAAAACTGCCATGCTGGATATTCAAAGACATTATTTGCCATTATTTGATTTAATTTTAGATGTGAAGATTCTATATTTTCTAACAAAAGGTTTAACTGCCTTGGGTTTACGCTCATACAAGTGTTCATATTTCGGATTGGAAATGACACTGTGTGCAGGATTTTTAGGATTAGAATTATATTAGGAATAGAAATATATTTAGTAATGAACTGAAGCGCAAGTTTCTCTCGTCGTAAATATAAAGATGGCTCATTAGCTTTAACGTAAATGCTCTCCACAAGAGACTCATGAAAGCTCCAAGAGGCAGTCGGAGTCCCTGGTTGTGGACAATGACTAGCAACTGGAAATATTATCTCCTGTCAGAGCCGTAAACAACGCTGCCATAATCTAATTTTGATAGTACCAGCGATCTATAAATTGTTATAAAAATTCGGTATGGGGTTAAAATTTCAAAAGGTTAAGAGATTAAAAACATTAAGCTTTTACATATTTATTATGCGGTAAAAATATAATTTGCTGTCAAAAATGACACCAAGAAATTAAATTTCCTTGACGACAGGAATACGAGTGTTATTAAGGAATAATTCAGGATCGATTCTTCACATTTTGAAATGCTTTCGAGTAATTTTCTGAAGATGAATCAACAGAGCAGTGTAAACGTGCCATGCTGGAAATTCCAAGACATTACATTCCATTATTTGATTTAATTTCAGATGTGATTATTGTATATTTTCCAACAATCGCAAATCAAAAGGTTTAACTGTCTTTGGTTTACGCTTATACACGTGTTCATATTTCTGATAGGAAATGACACTGTGTGCAGGATTTTTAGGATTAGAATTAAATTAAGTAATGAAGCGCAAGTTTCTTTCGTCGTAAATATAAAGATGGCCCATTAGCTTCAATGTAAAGTCTCTCCACAAGAGACTCATGAAAGCTCCAAGGGACAGTCGGAGTCCCTGGCTGTGGACAACGACTAGCAACTGGAGATATGATCTTCTGGCAGAGCCGTAAACAATGCTGCCATAATCTAATTTCGATCGTACCAGCAATCTATAAATTGTTATAAAAATTTCTATCAGCTCCCCTGTCGGTATGGGATTAAAATTTCAAAAGGTTAAGAGATTAAAAAAATTTAGTTTTTACATATTTATTATGCGGTAAAAAAATATAACTTGCTGTCAAAAATGACACCAAGAAATTAAGTTTCCTTACTGACAGGAATACGAGTGTTATTAAGAAATAATTCAGGATCGATTTTTCACATTTTGAAATGCTTTCGAGTAATTTTCTGAAGATGGCTGTTTTGCATTTTTTTGCGAGGGTGTCTGAAATGTCTCTTTTGTTTGTTATTATTGAGTCATTAGATTTTAAATAATTTACTCTTGTTAAAGAAATTTTACCGCTATTTGTTCTAATGGCTGACCTAACATTTTTGACGAAAGTTTTGAATACCTCTCGATTAACCCATAAGCCACCGCCTTGTAGGTTATGTAACAGAATAAAGTTAAGGAGTATCAAGCACGGTTTGTATCAGAGAAGTTGATACATGATGACAGCTAGGTCTTGGCATGTCCAGATGATTGATCGTACCGGGTCCATACGACCCGTCTACACGGAATACGGGGTCAAAAACGGTGTATTACATCCCAATATCTATAATCTATAGTTAATGTTTTATTATATTATACAAATAAATGTGCATTCTCTTCTCCTCACAACCAAACATTAGATATTATGTTTCATTTTTCATTTATTTAATTTTACAATATCAATAACGTAAAATAATTGAGTTTGTCTATTGCTGGTTTCTATTCTCTTTATAGCCAAAATAAATAACCTTACCGGCACTGCAAAGAAAATCTCTTCTTCGCTACTAAATATGTCTTCGTTTATAACATCCGGAAATATTGAGTAAAAACAGATTAAGACTTCTTCGTTTAACTTTGGCAATTATACTTATCCCTCTCGACGATCCCTGGATTGAACCAGTATCTCGCGTTTGAAAAATAAATAATGTATTGTTCAATATAGAATCGTCTTGTCTACTTTACTTAACTCAAGTGTAGGAGATTTAGGGAATTACTACTCCTGCTGTTGCTGGGGTGGTTGTTGTTGTTGCTGGGCTGTTGTTGGTGGTGGAGCTGCTACATGCACTTCTGCTTGTCATTGAAACATGCATACGTTAATATTATGTTATTAAACATTAAATACGACTTTAGATTTAACTTATAAATACAATAAACTCTTAATGTAGCAAGAGTTGGTAACGTTGTGAAATTACACGAGCTAAAATCAGGAGCTATCGTTTACTTCCTAGTAACACTAGTAAGATGTGCTAGAAGGGTGTATAAAATAGAAAATGGCTTTGTGTAGTAAAGTTTTCTATTTCAACACAGATTGCATATGTTATTATTATACGACATTCCGTATTGAATATGTTTATGTTAATTAGGTTTATCGTTCCACCAACAGTATTTCAGTTATCTGGAGATGGCGTCCACTTGAAACATATATAGCGCTGCCTTCGTTGTGTTGTCCTGTCATACTACTGCAAAGGACATGTTGAATTCTTTATCATTACATTTTCCACAAATATATTAATAAACGAAAGGCAAAAACTTAAAGAAAAAATAAAGAAAACAAACAAAAACACAATAAGAATATATTACTCAGTTATATGAGCATTGCAACATATGCCAATATTTGAAAAGGCACAGGTCAAAGGTGTTCACATGCAAGCCGAATGTAAGAACAAATCTGTTATGAGTTATTTGGCAAAATGAACCAAACCCAACAGTTATCTCCTTAGAACGGTCAGTCGGCAAAAGGGACTGATGTTAAACCGGTTTTACAGACCTTAAACATCGCAATTCCTAAGTGGTTTCTCAAAAGCAAACAATGAAAAGAAATTAGATCTATTAGAATAAAAATTCTCCAAGCGATGAGGTTTTCTAAACAAAATAGTATTTAGAAGACAGAAGTGTTATTTTTAATAGAAAATCTGAACAAAATTGTTCATTGTTAGTGAAACTGTTTGAATCAAGAAAGAAAAAAGTGACAAGCACAAACGGCTGCAACATCCCGTCAATGTGAAGATGGAACTGAGGAACCGATGTCAAACGTCTAACAAATGAAATACACGTAACAATCCTAACAGAATGGGAAAAAAACGGTATGACTTATTAGCGGATATGAATTCATATCCCCGGATATTAATCTTGGGGTGCGGATATGAATGTAAAAATCAATATTTAAGAGTCTTTCTTTAGATTTTTCTGTGTTTATATGTTCTTTTCCGTATTAAGTGGTATATGAAATAATTTAGATTAAGTATTTTTATAATTAGATAGATAAAGTAAAACATATAGATCTTTATGCATATATGTGAATTTATATCCGTGGTCACTAAGGGTACGGATATGAACATTGAAATTGGTCATCTTTACATTATTATTGCATTTAAATATAGCCGCACCACAGTTTATATGGATCGTGGACATGGGGGATGAGGGTACGGATATGAAGGTTAATATTATTATCTACAAATTAATTTGTAGTATTCTTTTTTACTTTGAAACAATATTATTAATTTTAATTAATGAAACCCCCTTTCATGAAACTATACACGCATTTACATAATTATTGTATATAAATAAAGCCGCAACAAAGTTCATATCCGTGGTGATGTAGGGGACGGATATGAACGTTAAAAGCATTATCTGAAACGTAATTTGTAATATGCTTGTTTACTTTGGCGCAATGTCATTATTTTTAACTCCCTATAATGAAAGTGTAGATGCCTTTACACAAATGTTGCATATAAATATAGCTGCACCAGAGATCACATCCGTGGACATAGAGGAGTACGGATATGAAGTTAAAATCTACAACTTAAGGAGGGATGAGGGATTTGCAGGCATTTTTGCTGATACTGTGCAGCGACATTTCTATCATTATAGCACAGGGGCACTTATGAAGTGCCCAGGGATTGAACCCGGCCGGCCAATTATACTGACACCGACGAGTCAGGCGTAATGCTCTCCCTAAGCCCCGAGCGTGGAAAGGAACTACTACCAATTTTTAAAGTCTTTGCTTTGACCCGGCCTTGGTTTGAAGCCGCGACCTCCCGAAATCTACAACTTAATTTGTTAAATTGTTGTTTACTTGGATGCAATATTATTCTTTTTAGTTAATAAAACTCCTTTTCATGAAAGTTTACGCACCTTTACATAATTATTATACATAAATAAAGCCGCAGTGTTCATGTCATGTATTCATGTATGCCATGTCCGTGTCCTGTATCACCATGTCCGTATCATGTATCACTATGTCCGTGTCGTGTATCACCATGTCCGTGTCCTTTATCCCCATGTCCGTGTCCTGTATCATCATGTCCGTATCATGTATCACCATGTCCGTGTCCTTTATCCCCATGCCCGTGTCCTGTTTCACCATATCCGTGTCACGTATCGCCATATCTGCGTCATGTATATACATGTTCCGTGTCCTCTATCACTTTGTCCCTGTCCTGAATCGACATGTCCGTGTCCTGTATCGTCATGTCCGTGTCCTGTATCGTCATGTCCGTGTCCTGTATCACGTTTTACCATGTCCGTGTCCTGTATCGCCGTGTCCTTTAAACCCATGTCCGTGTCCTGCATCCCCATATCCGTGTCCTGCATCCCCATGTCCGTGTCCTGTGACACCATGTCCGAGTCCTGTATCACCATGTCCGTGTCCTGTATCACCATGTCCGTGTACTTCATCCCCATGTCTGTGTCCTGTATCGCCATGTCCAAGTTCCTTATCGTCATGTTCATGTCATGTATCCCCATTTCCATGTCCTGTATTATTATGTCCATGTCTTGTATCTCCCATGTACATGACTAACAGCCCCATATCCATATCCTGTATCCCCATGTCTATATCCTGTATCTCCAGTTAATATCCCGTATCCCCATACCTGTATCAAATACCTCCCCGGTCACATTTCATATATCCATATCAATTACAATTTATCTCCATAACTGTATCAAATATTTCATATTTCTTATTCGGTACCAGTATTTCATATCATATATAAAACAATGTTGCAAGAAAAGGTGGTACTATTTTTCAAATCGTATCCCTTATGCCCATGGGCATGTATATTTGTGTAGAGATATTGTTTACAATATATTATTAAAAAACGGTATTTTTAGTGATAATGGTTTGATATTTTTAATTGGTTATGTTACAATTACCAAAGGTATAACAATAATGGAGACATTAATTTCGTTATTTCGGTTTTTCTGTCTATATCCTGCATATCCTTCGTGTCTAAGGATATGAACTATGGTATGCCTGTTGATATGTTCACTAATAACGATTATGTTAAGACTTGTAAAGTTTTAAAGATTTGTTTTAAATAGCTGATTTGCATTAAATTAAACAGATATACAACCAACAATGTTGTATATATTGTCAATGTTGCATATATTGTTTTGATCTGTATTCTGTAAGTACGCAGATATAAATTGCATTTTACTTTTACATTTCGTCATTACAAAGAAAAATGATATGAATACGAACATACATCATTTAAATGATTATTTACATCACAAAATACGTTGGTTTACATATTTATCACAGCAATATCACAAAGTTTGGCGTGTGTATAAATCCGCCCATCTTATTAGTAGCCGCTGATTTTTGTGTACCTGCATTTGCATGTTTCTTAACGATGAACCATTAGGTAAAGACGGTTATATAGTTCTTATACAGTTTTTGTTCATTAAAGAATTGGTATCCTCAATAGAAAAGAGTACAAATATAAATTACAATACAGTAATGTTGTCGGTCTATATGTTTACCATGTACACAAAATTATAAATAACGATTATTATATTTTAAGGAAGCGTTATTTAGCATTTTATACAGTGATCTGAAGAAATAAATGTAGTAATGCAGTATCAACATAAACAGAAAAGAAACCACGATGTTAATACAGATTGTCAGTGTTTAACGTTCATGCCGTTTGTACAATGATATGAACTTCGTTTTTTTTCATTAAATAAATCAGGTAAAGTTGTATGCTATACGAAAATACCCAAGTAAAATTATTGTATTGATAGAACATGCAATAAACTTATACAAAACACATAAATTTAATAAAAATGAAGACGCGGCTGTGGGTATATTTAATAACAACAATTATGTAAAGACTCGTAAAATTTCATGAAAGTGGTTGAGTGACCTAATTATTTTTTATATTAAACAAAATTTTAAGAAAAACAACATTAAGTGTTGAAGATAGTTTAATGTTAATATCCGTACTCCGTATGTCTACGGATATTAAAGTCTGTGGGGATATCAGTATATTTATTTTTAGAAAGTGTGTAAAAAAATAGGATTTACCTCTGTCAAAGGATGCAAAAACATTAAAACAAGTTATATTACTATATAACATTGTTCTTTAAATCAACCATCATTGTATGTTATACGAAAAAACAAAGTGACATTATTTTATTTATAGAAAATAATAGATTTTCTAGAAAACACATAAATGTAACTTACATGGGTGTATATAATGATTTTCACGTTCATATCCGTACCCTGTCTGTCTACGGATATGAACTTTGGCGCGGCTGTGGGAGTATGTATTACCAACAATTATGTAAAGACTCGTAGAATTTCATAAATTGGCTTAATTCATTTTAAAATAATTATATTACCCTAAAATACATCAGTTAGTGGTAAAGACATTCATTTTTTGTTCATATCCGTACCCCGTATCTCCAGGGATATGAACTTCCGTGCGGCTATCGAAATATTCATTAACAGGAAATTTGTACAAAAGGTATACCTCTTTAAATAAAAGTTAAGTAATTAAATCAATAACATTTCATCAAAATTAACAGAAATAAAACAAACACTGCTGCAGATGGGAATTTAGTGTTCCAATCCATACCCTGTATGCCCACGGATATGAATTCCAACATGTCTCTTTTTATTACATCAATCACAATTACATTTAATATGAGAATACCTAATGTTAATTAAATGTAGAATTAAAAGAAGATACACTAATGTAACTAAAAACATAAATATAACATAAATGGGTGTAAATAATGATTTTACGTTATTATAAACGTACCCAGGATTCATATCCGCGGATATGAATTCATATCCGGTAAATAGTCATACCTTAAAAAACACATAGATAATCAATAGATTACATGCACGGGGAGATTTTTTACGACCGCCACACTACACGAGTAACATTGTTGTAATCATGAATAATATAGGGCAAAGTCCTATGAGCATTGCAACATATACTACAAATCGTCGTTAAAAACACATTAAGCCCGAAGTAAGAACACGTCAATCACCCTTCGTCCCCTATGATCAGTTATGAATATCTAATCAGTGGATTAGTTATGAATATCGAATCAGTGAGAGCCCGCAACCGGTGAGAAAATAGTTTCTTTAGACAATAGTATCAGCGCTGTTATTACGCATTGAAATAAAATACGGTAGTTTGGGGAAAAAACACAACAAAAACAACAGCGCATGCAGACGGGATTTTTTAAACATATCAGCGCTTTAATTACAATACATCCTTCCGCATTATTGAAGACTTTAACTTAATTTTAGCATAATAATTATATGAGAACATATCTAAGAACATGAGATAATATTTGAAGATAAACAAAACAAGTTTTCAATAACTATTTATTCTTCAGCCTCCAACCTTATGTACTGTAAAAAATAGCAAGCATTACTGATGATCCATGAATATTAACTTACCAAGGCATGCCCGGACTTTCGTAATCAAAAAGGCGCATGACACAATAAATATAAGTTTCTCTCTAGCCAGAAATTACGTATCTGAATGAACGTACAAAAAATATTAATGAAGTTGAAAAAAACATAAATGTTTTAGTACAGATACTCAACGGAGTTTGACCAATTTACTGGCGCTAGTGTTGCGTCCATTGAAAGAACACGGGTTACATTTTTATCAATTTTTTTTTTTTAAAATTATAGGGCAGTGAAAAGTCAGTGGTTAAATGACATTATCTATCCTGCAACCGATGGAAGATGTTTGATCCGAAGCCGTTCTAATATGGAGACTTCCATCGTGACGAAATAGATTGAAACCCAATATTCTGTAATGGCGACTTTCATCGTGACGGCGAAGATGAAGAGGGCTGAAAAAAATGACGGTTAGAATTTGAATTCTCACCTTTTACTAAAACAAAAGTGGGAAAAAAAACACAATATATTCGCATGATTTTTTTCTCTTTTAGCAATGTTGAAATGAACAAACGCTTTTTAAAAGCTTTTATTTTAAGTATTTTTGTAACAGGACCATGACCAAGGACATAGAAATCACATTCCTAAATGTTTGTGTAACAATATATTTTAAAGATTTTTTGAATTAAAGTGAAGGTGAATCAGTACTTTAAACAGAAAAAATACAGATCAAAGAAAATTTCATTCTTTCAAAAAGTTAGGTCTAACATTTAAAGGTCATCAATACTATTGCTAAGGTTTGAGTATTTGAAGAGGAAAAAGTTCTTTGAATATGCCTATCGTAAAAACAAAGCCAGTGTGTAAATTTTACCAGTTTTCATAATCTTTGTAAGTACATGGGTTTCATTCGGGACATTTTAAATATGACATTCGATTTATGTGAGTATCAGTACAATCCGGAATCTTTCCAGATAATAAACTCATCGAAAGAATACCAAACTGTCTTGCGCATTTTCATATGGAATTGGACTAGTATTTGGCAATTTGGCTGAATCATCTATATTATAATTGTCAAGTATTGCAGACTTAAAATCCCAATCATAATCCATAACACCAAACAGATTTTGTGGAAATAAAGATGGTTCGGTCTTTTCTTGTTAGTTTGAGTCAGCAAAGGGCTCTTTTGGGGCGCTAACAAACAAATCGGGAGAGGGAGATCTTGTGCGCTCGTTGCATCCTTAATTCAGGGCTCTACATTAACTTTTCAGCAAACTTGACCTTCGGGCAAGTACTGAAAAAAAATACTTGCCCGAACCAAATTTGAACTTGCCCGAATAGTCATTTTCATATTTCTTTACTGGAAAAGCAAGATGGGGTTGTAAAATGGTGTTTTAATTACAATACACAACTCACTTTACATTATCATGTGTTTAATAAAGATTTCCTAACAAAACAATAAACTTGGAGAAACTGCAATAAACTTTTCATTTAAAAACTTAGTCATCGTTACATACAACATGTATGTCCTAAAGTATCTGAAGTCAGAGGTTGTACAACAATTCAGCGAACATTACATTCAGTCAGTGTCAATGTCAAAATCCTCTTCCCCTGTAAACAAGGGCCGTCTGCTCCTCTGACCTCCAGTGTACCACAAATTCAGTGCTCGGGTGCAGTTATATTCGCCCACTGGTGGACCAGCAACGTAGATGGCCATGGGGCAATTTAGCATCTCAGGCTGTAGAGAGGCTCTCCAGTCAGATTTTATTCTGGCCATGGCGGAGAAACCTCTCACAAATAGCACTCGAGGTAGGTATGACCAACACGATTTCCACTAACATCAGGATATTCTTGTACCTGTTCTGCAAATTTTCGTCTGTGAAGAGTTTCTTGTACAAGACCTCAGTTGCACGTTCCTTGTGTCGAAACATGTGAGCCTTTAATGCAGCCCATTTTAGCTCAATGCTATCAATTTGACAACCCATTCGTTCAAGGGTGTCCCTAAAGTAGTCACAGAGTGTGACGATCTGAGCTTCTCCATATGTGGCCAGGTCAGGTTCGGATTCAGGTAAGTTTACCATGAAAAATATATGCATTGCTTTTAGGACTGGTGATGTATCAAGATCTTTGAGTCTTCCACTGATGTGGTCAATTATGCCTTCCACTAAGGAGTTCTTTTTGGTAGTAATCTGTTCTTCTGTCAGTGGAGAGCGTGACAGCTGAACTTCTTTGTACACTAGCTGCTCCGTAGTACCATCAAGAAAACTTTGAAGATTCTTGCCTGGACGTTGTTGCAGAGCCACAAGCCTTAAACAAGCAGTTTCAAGGGCATCAAGAGCATCGGGTATAGAGCACGTATCCGTTTGGAACTGAAGTGACAAATAACTTAGTATCTCGAGGACATCTTGAAGAAAATGCATGTAGTGCATCTGCTTTTCACACTTGAGATGCTTCAAGATGTGTTTGGCACGACCCTGGACATCTGCACTACCATTTGCTCCCTCAACAATGTCCTCGGTATGTTTCTGGCTTCAACAGAATGGCCAAGGAACGACTAAGGTGTGGCATCCATCGCGTGCCTTCTAGGTTTGCTGGGCGCAAAATCTTTACTTCCAGAGCTTCAGCTAAGCTACTTAACTCGCGAAGGACTTTTGTTGAGTAGTGGTAATGCTTATGCAAGTGAAGAAGAACTGACTTTATGTTTGCAAAGACACCTGCATCTCGGTCCTTCAGGGCATCAAGCACTCCCAACTCTAAGCGATGATTCACACAGTGCATGGGGATAAGCTTTGGTGCTTTTAAGAGAGCTGTTACACTGTGGTGTTTACCCAAGTTTACACTGGCGCCGTCACTGCCAGTACCAATGAGCATATCCTTCCATCCCTCTATGTTGGACATAGCACCTTCGATGGCTTCCAAGACACCTTCAGCATGAGCGTGCTTCACAGTCTGCATCTTGATGTAAAAACATCTAGGGACACCACCAACAACCTGGAGTGACAAATATCAATAAAGGTATTCCAGTTGAAGTATAAGAACATGTTTAAGTAAACTTCAGGCAATAAAATTTCTTTTATATCAAATTGCCAGTTGTCGCTTACTATTGTATTTTGGCCTTACTGCAGTATAATAACATCATCAACAATTACCTATGTGTAGAGTACATGTAGAGCGACCATCATATTCTTGTAATGTTACATCTACTTTGCTTGAAATTTACCACCTGCAAATTTTTACATCAGAAATTCCTTGTTAATTTAAAACATGTGTAGATTTACGTCTCATTTAATTAGCCTAACCACTCTTGCATACACCAACTCATTCTCATAGACCGACACATCCGTTGTTCCATCGAACATTATAAAGAGTACCCTATCCTTCTTCACCATGTCATCCCCGATATTCTGCAGATCCTTGTAAATAAATGTCATAAACCTGAAATCAATAATGACACATTTGATTATAACACTCTTGGTTTTATTTAATTATAATACCTGAGTCACTCAACCTTATTAAATAGTTAGATTGCATGTCATGAAAGTAATGCTTTTTTTACCAACACATTCTTAGAAAAGTTTACTATGTGGACTTGCACGGATGTTTGTGAAGCTTTACGTTTTCTATTAGACAATATTTACATAAAATGCGGTGACACTTTATTTAGACAAGTAATTGGTATCCCTATGGGAACCAACTGTGCACCATTAATTGCAGATTTGTTTTTATACTGCTTTGAACGTGACTTCATGTTAACTTTATCCCCTTCAAACCAAAGCCACATTATAGAGGCTTTCAATTTAACGTCACGCTATCTTGACGATATTCTAACTATAGATAATCCTTTCTTTTCTCAAATGATCCATCTGATTTACCCTCCAGAACTTACCCTTAATAATGCAAATAACTGACATTTAAATGCAGCATTTCTAGACATTGAGATCAATATTTCCAATGACAACGTCTCTACTAAAATCTATGACAAGAGAGATGATTTCAACTTTAGTATTGTGAATTATCCATACCTTGATGGTGATTCACCTCGTGCTACCTCCTATGGTATTTACATATCACAACTTACAAGGTTTGCACGAGTTTGTACTAAAGTAGAAGATTTCAATGCTAGAAACCTGTTTATTTCTTCTAAACTGTTACAGCAAGGCTTTCGTTTTCATAAATTAAGAAAAGCGTTTTCAAAATTCTTTCACCGCAATGATTTTATTGCTTCTAAGTATGATAGCAGTATGAAAACACTTATGCAGAAAGGCATAAGCCATCCTGCATTTTATGGAAATGTTTTATACAAGTTAAAGAAGATCAAGGGTCTCAATAACTTTTCTGACCACTTTACAAAACTTCAGAAAATGTATTGCAGACGGTTACAACCCGGGAATACTTCGATGTACTGCATTGCTTGCAATTGACCCTTTTACAGTCAAGAACTTGCATTGCTTTTAAATTACACGATGACCGGACAGGTCGTTGAGACGATATGAAAACAGTGACTTAAAGCCATAATTGGACAGTCACTGTTGGATTTCTTGTCTCTTCATCTCTCCAGTCGTGCCCTATATAGGTGGGACAACTTAAGCAGTCTCCATACCCTTTACGTGAGATTGCACAGTAGGTATAACATCGGGATTTTTTTTAATCTTTATCATATATAATATGTCAACTGCGGATAAATCCTCGGCGTTTATAATATGTTTTTTAAACGATTAACTCTAAACAATACTACGTTTTATTTTGTTGATTTTCTAAAATTCTATTGTTTCTTCCATATTGTTTACATTTCACTTTTGGCATATGACGTCATGGCATTTATGACGTCGTTATATGGTTCTTATAATATATCAGCGCTTGTACTGCTTTATTTTATTTTAAACTACTCTCTCATTTGGAATTTTTTGGTTGCCGAGGCTTTTATCTACTGTAAATACTGTACATATGTTCATTATATCTGTTTTAACTCCCGATGCAGGTGCTTATTGTTAGTTGTGTCACTTTGACGGGATACTTTTATTTACACTGTTTGTTTGATAGAAAAACCGTCAGGAAGTGCGAGGTTGGAGCGCTCCACAAACCAGGTTTAAGCACCCCAGTTGGCCATTTTGCCGACTGACCGTTCCAAGGCGGTAACTGATGGTTTTTCTTTTTGTGTGTTATGTCTCGTCTCTGTGTTTTTTGTCACATTTACATTTACATTGTCTGCCTTGGTCTGCAGGTAGATAAAATTTAAATATCTGTGAAAATTTTGATAGGACCTTTTCTTATTTACCTATTGGTATTTCTAAATCATCAAAACAACCATTTGAGCTATACTACAATATCACTAAGCTGGACCATTACCATAGTTGATATAGACTAAGAGCTAGCGTAGATAATGTATGTACGTATTACTTCTAACTAGAACTTACCTTCTGCAAGCATTGTCACTCTTGTAGCTTTTAGCAAGCTCGACACCATTTACTTGCTGCAGCTCAAGAACAGATGGATAAAGGGTAAAGGGAAGTTCGTTTTTTGCCACCCAATAGGCAGAATTGAAGCAAACTGAAAGCTTCTGAAGCTGTCCTTCGTTCAGTTTTCGTATGGTCAAGTCTAAAGCACCAACAACATCAGCACAGCCGGGTCTATTTCCGACACACAGCGATGTAGACGCAACATTAATGTCCCCAGTGTATGTACAAACAACAGTCTGTTGTGCCTCTTTCATTTTATGAGAGGTGTGTTTCTTGCAAGCATCTGCATGTGACGAAGAGTTTTCATGGCTTTTGATGGACTCGATACGGAAGGTGGAGCACCCGGTTACATATGACGACAACTTGTCTTCTTCGTCGAACCTTAACCAGGAATACTCTGATTTCCATTTTGGAAGAAAACACCGTTTGCGCTTAAGTTCATACTTTTTCTTGGTCTCAATGGGTTTAGATGGATTTTCGGGCTCCTTTTCCTTAGATTTGTTCGAGGAGAAATGTAAACCCAAACTTAAAGAAATCTGACATGTTACCTGTAAGTTTTAAAAGCAGACGACAATTTCATTGTCAAAAGCCGATTCTATAAAGTCGTAAAATTTAATCATTGATTATTTCCGGTTTGTCGTATAGTTTCGAAGATGTAGATCCAGATTTACATTATTTGAATTATTTTCAAAATTAAAAAAAATAAGACCTAATCATCGAAATTATTGTCATATGTCTAGTTACAAAATTTTATGATTCAAACATATATCTCTAATACATGTACGCAGGAGTTTAAACCGCGCTAGACGGTTATTACTTTCTGTGCAATCTAAAATTAGTAACGCCGTGGAAAAACCCAAACTGCGCATGCGTGGGATCGAATGCGCAGAAACGTGATCGGAAAACAATTGATCGACAGATGAAATGAATGATTCAACAAATGACACAAGATAAAGTCAAGACCATTAATAGTCAGGATCGGTCGTTTTTCTACTTGCCCGATCGGGCAACTAAAATAAATTTTAACTTGCCCGAAGCTACTTTTTACTTGCCCCGGGCAATCGGACAACCGTTAATGTCGAGCCCTGCTTATAGAATATTGTTATGAGAACATTTTTTTAAAGTACTCCCCTGAATTTCGTATGTATCATACTGTTTTCTGGGGTTTGACATGCTGTCGATACCTTATCAGAGGACGTTATGCTTTGCTTTTGCGTTACCCTTTTAGAGTTTTCGTTAGCTCGTCCGCTCTGCGTTTTTGTTGTTGTTTTTTTAATTGTCTCTCGTGCGCATCGCTGCATAAATGACGACTGATAACAGATTCTGTCATCCACATATTACAAGCGGCACAGATTATTTTTTTACAGCTCGTTGTTTTTGCAGTAAGACTCAAACGCTTCATTCGTGTTATTTGTGCAAAAGAACGGTGTGTCTCTAGGAATGTAGGTTTTCACTTGGACGAAGCCTGCAATAATTGAGCACTGCGGTGCAATGCATATATACACGCGTATGCATTTGAATGTGCAATGGCGAGTTATTATAGAGATTATTCCCAAACGTGTAATGCAAATATATCGCGAGCGTATTTTTTTATGTTAATTGCTTTGCTATGCTCAATAAGTGTAGGGTTGCTTTTTTGCTGATTCGGTCTTTTTTTCTCCCATTCAGCTTATTTATAAAAATCACCTTTATTCAAGAAGGGTCACAGATTTGACTAATGACTGGTGACATTTGAAATGAGAAAAAGCAAGTTAACCTATGTTTTGTAAAGTGGATGAAATTACAGACATATCTGACCCGTGTGTACTGTTTATAGGTCGACCACGAGTAACAATCCAGGATATAAGTCATAGTGTAACAACCCGAGCTCACGGCAAAGTAAAAATAAGGCTTCTGTTCTAAGTATTAAAAAATGAGGTACATTAAATAGCTTAACGTCCGTATAGTGCGGTAGAAACCATACCATACAAAGTAAACAAGAATTAACAATAATATAGCATTTAGCCATTAATTTTACTTCAATATTTCTTTTCTATTTAAAAACAGGTTTTTAAGATTCAAATTACCTTGACATGTGTTCAGCAAGTGCAATTCTTATTAGGCAATGTTTTACCATCCAGTATGGTCTTCCTATCAAGTAATCAGGGATTTCTTCATTTACATTAATGGGGCAATCAACTTAATGTTCTCTTGGACATTACTAGAATTGGGTATAAAAATATTTGGGTCGCATACAGTAACAGTATTGCTGATCTTATTTAATTAATTGATATAAAAAAAATAATTTAATATGTTGAATCTGACTTGTAAGGAGGTTTCGAAAAGAATATTTGATTTTAAAATCTAACTATTACATTTTATGAACTTTAAAAAGTAAATGCGTATTTAATGATATTAGGTTCAATAGTCTTAGTTACACTTAACCAGTATAGCATGAAAGATAAAGTCTTTGATATACCTCTCCTTCAGTTGATGGAAGACACTCCTCAACAGCACTTCGAGCAGTGTTGCAATCCCAATCACTTTTCTGTCAGAAAAGTGTTGATGTTTTAAATTGTTGTGGAGCCTTTCTAATCCATTGTTGGTTGTTATGGCAACATCTGCTTTCTGGTAACACCTCACCCATTTCTTCAAGTGAAACAATGCTGAGATTGGTTGAAAAAAGTGTCTATCCCCTGAATTTGAATGTATATACTTACTGTCAAGGACTTTCTTAGATGTCACCTGACATAACCTAATAAAATACTGTTGTTGAGTAAATATTACCAAATTTAGCAGACTTAGAAATAGAGATGTTTAGTTGACAAAGGCTTAATTTGAAAATAATTAAACAAACTTATAGGTAAAAAATGATATGAAATTAGAATTTATGGCTTTATAAAGTTATAAATATTTTCTCTCTTACAAATCCTTAAAAAAACTGATAAAACATGCTCAATATTTTTTATATAAACACGTTTGACGGTATTTTTTTAAAAGAAATCAACATCGTTGACAGACAGCAATGTTTTATTAAAGTAGTTTTTCACATTTGTCTCTATGCGTGTGTTTCTCAACAATGTTAAAAGATAAAGCTGAAATTCGTCCACTGTAACCGAGTCTGCCATTTGATCATCCCCTGTTTTACATACTTGGGCTCTTTCACTTTATGATCAGCTCTCTTCAGCCATCTATTACAGGTTTGCAGACGGTGAAATGCACACAGGTGATCCTGTGGTTCTAGCAATAGAATCAGTAGGAACAATGACACAGGTGACCCTGTGGTTCTAGGAATATAATCAGTAGGAACAATGACACAGGTGACCCTGTGGTTCTAGGAATAGAATCAGTAGGAACAATGACACAGGTGATCCTGTGGTTCTAGGAATAGAATCAGTAGGAACAATTACACAGGTGACCCTGTGGTTCTAGGAATAGAATCAGTAGGAACAATCACAGAACCTCACTTAAGTCAGTTTAAAGAAAAAGGACTGCCGCTATTTTAATAATAACCGTCCATTTGACTTGAATACAATTTGCATAGAATTTGCAATATTTACAAATAGCATCAGGATTGATAAAATCTTGTTATTTTTCTAAACAAGAAAGAAAGAAATGGTCTTCAAAAATGTAAGTATAAAGTTAATTTCAAGAGACCATTGTTTAAACAAATTTGAGAGTCAAAATAAAGACAATATACACATTTAGGTCTTACCAGGAACAAGATTGCTAAAGCTCCAATTTCTCTTTCATCTAAGTCAGTCATGTAGTGTTTGGATCACCATGAGGGGTTTTCTCATTTTACAACAGCAAGTGTTTCCTTAATGCTGTTTGTGGTTTTCTTGCTCTGTCAAAAGTACAGCAGCAACCTGATAGTTGGCATTTGTCTTCACTGCCACAACGAACAAGGGGAGTTCAAACTTTGTAGTTGAATATGTTCCATCCAACAGGGTCACTTCCGATCTCTCTGTAGACCCAGATAATTTAGAATTGTTTTTGTATGAACAAACAACAAACGAAATGACTTGTTTTTATAGCTTAAAAATACAACCTGAAGAGTATTTCGTCACTTCATTGTACGTGCTTGTGAGTGCCCAGATCTGTGTAAACGCCCGGTGTGTTAATCAGATAATTGTGTATGTTGCCGTGTTCCACCGATGGCCACTTTGTAATATTACTTTACAAAGCAGACTATTAATGTGTGGATCTGTAATAATTATACCATCTACATTATTTTTTGTCGATACCTTTCTTGTGCAACTGCGTCACGGGCAAGAAAATACTTCGAAATCTGCTCTTTGTCCTTTGGTTCCGCCCTGACTCTTTTGCCAACCGGCGAGAGCGCATGCGCGGGAAATTTAAAATCATAACAAAAACAGTCAACCCGTCGATCCTCTTTTTTTGTTAAGTGTTGTGCATTACATAAACTTAGGTACACACCTTTTGAAAATAAAGTCATAATTAATAAGAATAATTATATATGACAACGTCCTATGAGCATTGAAACATGTACAGAAATTTGAAAAGGCACAGGACAAAGGAATATGCTGATAGTAAATGAACTAACTTTTGGAATCAATAAAAAGAAAATGACAAGAAAAAAGTAAATGGTCGTAGCGTCCTGTTCATGTGAAGATGGAATTGAGAGTCCAATGTCCATCAAAGGAAGTACACGTAACGATCTCTTTTAGGATGGATTAAAGTTTGATGTCAATAATATATCTTACTCTTATACAGCACACGCTATCAATAATATATCTTACTCTTATACCGCAAAAGCATTCAATAATATATCTTACTCTTATACCGCGCAAGCTATCAATATATCTTACTCTTATACCGCGCAAGCTATCAATAATATATCTTACTCTTATACCGCAGAAGCTATCATTAATATATCTTACTCTAATACCGCACAAGATGTCAATAATATATCTTACTCTTATACCACAAAAGCATTCAATAATATATCTTACTCTTATACCACACAAGCTATCAATAATACGGCCCTGTCGGTAGGGGCCTTAGAATTCTCCGGCTGCCGCTACCTGTAGCGGGGTAAGAACCCTCCAAAGGTAGCCCACCTGTTTGCCGTGGGTGGCGACCCAGTGTCTCCCTGATGACGGGATCTTGATGGTTGAGGTTAGTGGAGGCTGGCAATTATGCCAAAACTGACCAATACACCATTTTGGCCCTGAGTTACGGAGTAGACGGGTGGTTGTATTGATCCGGTATAACCAATCGGCTAGTCGCGTTGTTCATGGATTACTTATATTTCCCTATTGTATACATCTTACTTTGTCCTCCTACTTTCCACTCATGTTTCTACTTATTCCCTTATAATATACCGTGTAACGCAACCCTGTCCTTCTTATTGTCTCCTTTGTACTTAAATCTATTGGACAACCGGCTATACGGATTAATCTGGCATCATTACTTTTTGTTATCTATGTCGGAGTATAGCACTCTGATATCACTGACGTTGGGAGGTCGGATACCCACTCCATGTCAACGTCCCCTTGTTGGGCTCCGAGGCGGGTGGTGACCCAGAGTGCCGAAACTTATTACATTACTTCATGGCTTCAAAACGCAAATGTTATGAACCGATACCATCAATGTCAAAGAAGATTCAGACAATGAACTCAGACAAAACCAAAATTTCCCTCGTTTCCTTGTAATACAATCAATTGAAAAAACACCAATAACTAAAGTTTTACCATTCGTAATTGAAAAAAACAACCAAAGGACTAATTGGAACAGTTGACTCTATTAAAAAAAACTAAAAATGACAGCCTCCTCATTAAAACAAACTGAAAACCAAGTTCCGACAAATTTTAAAACTTAAAGAATTCGGTTCACTCAAAGTAAAAACCTTTCCACATTCATCTCTCAACTTTTCGAAAGGTGTTATTCGTTGCCCCGACCTGTCGGGACTTCCAGAGGAGGAAATCCTGACAGAGCTCACACCACAAGGTGTGAGTGGTGTCAGAAGATTCTCCTTCTTGAAGGCGGGACAGAGAATACCTACCAATACACTTGTCCTAACATTTAACAACCCTAAACTCCCCACCACTATTAAGGTAGGATATCTTAATGTCAAAGTTCAGATTTATATTCCGAATCAGTAACGGTGTTTTGATTGTCAAAAATTTGGTCACCACGAGTCATCGTGTACAAATACAATGATTTGCGGACGATGTGGAGAACGCGCCCACGCCCCAAATGTTGAGTGTCAGGCAGAACGGAAGTGTCCAAATTGCTCTGGACCACACGAAAGTAGGTCCAGAGAATGTCCCACCTGGAAATTTGAGAAAGAGGTACTAAAAATTAAATATGTATCTTTTCCAGAAGCACGTAAATTGGCAAAAGACAATACATCGTCTAAAACTTCTTACGCTGCAGTGACAAAATCAAACAAGTCGGTCTGCCATGACAGTTCAACACAGTATGAAGCTCCCTCAGGTGACCAAGTATCTGAGAAAATTATTGTACCAACAAAATACAAGGTTACAGAGTCTTCTATCAATATAAACAAGACAACTGAATCTTCTGTAAAACAAACTAAACAGTCTATCCAACCTAAACCATCTACGTCTACCCAATCTTCTCAACCGTCTACTGAAACGTTGACACCTTCTAGTCAACATGTTAAGCTATCAAAAGCAGAAAGGAGAGCTGCCAGAAGAGCTGCCAAGGCTTCACAGGATGCTGGTAGCTCTTCGGAGAAAACTGGAGGACCCGTTTGGTTTATGTATGTTAGATTCTATACAATCATCACAACTTAATTTACATAAAGTGATGAAAAATAATATTTTGGACAGTCCATCTTGGCAATTAAAAACTCCTTACTTTGATTTAACTCTATGTGACAAAAATAAATCCAATACAGACCACCTTGTACTTCGCACAAGATTTCTCGAATTGCGCAATAGGAAATACTCAGATTATATTGAAATTTATACGGATGGTTCAAAGGCCGACTCGTATGTCGGCTGCGCTTCAGTTAGTAAATTCCATATAACTAAATAAAAGTTACCCTCCGATTCTTCTATTTTTACAGCCGAAATTCAGGCTGTTAACCTTTCACTGGATTTTATTTCTCGGGTACAAAGTTTGTAGTATTCACCGACTCATTGTCGGTTTTACAATCCATTAAAACTATGAATTTGTCTAACCCTTACATAAGTACACTTCTTTTGAAGCTCAGCGAAATTTCTTCAGACAAGAACATCGTTTTCTGTTGGCTACCTAGTCATGTAGGCATCCGAGGCAACGAGGATGCAGACAAAAATTCAAATCTTAATGAAGCAGATATTTGCATACCCCATACAGATTTTAAACCATGTATAAATAGATATGTTTTATCTAAATGGCAAACAAGTTAGGATAGTACTATCCATAACAAATTACACGACATCAAACCTAAGGTTTGTTATTATACCTCTATTCATAGAGACGACAGACTGGAGGACGTTGTTCTTACCCGCTGTCGAATAGGTCATTCTAGACTAACTCATTCTTATCTTTTACAAAGAGAAGACCAACCTGAGTGTGTTCCTTGTCAGGAACCACTGACAGTTAAGCATATTTTATTAGACTGTATAGACACCAACCACATACGATCTAAATATTGTAATGTCAATACCATGTTTGATTTGTTTAAGACAGTGCCCAACTCTACACTTGTTTGTTTTTTAAAAGAAATTTGCATTTTTAACCGATTGTAATGTCTTTATTGTAACAGTTTATTGTGATATTTTTGCAAATTTTGATCGTGTATCCATATATATTTGTTATCAAATATTTTTAACTTGTATATTCTCACGTTCCGAAATACCTATTTTAGTTTTAACACTGTTAAACTTCAATGTTGATTAATTTAACTTTATTCGGCGCCGTATGACCTATAAAGTGTCGGTGTGCCGTTAAACCCAAAATACAAATGACAATGCGTGTTTCTTTTCTTTTCTGTCGCACGAGTAGATGTAATTAATTTCCCACGCAACAAGTAATCAATTTTCTTTTCACATCATAATTTACAAAATCAAATTCTATATCGGTTAATGGGTATCCTAAAGCCTCAATTTTTGCTTGTGTCATGTTTAAATTTTATCCATCAAAGTTACTGGGTAGGAAAATAACTTTCTATTAATTCTTCTAATTGGATTCGTTACTGATTTATTTTTTGCACTTTTTCAAACAATAAGTATTATAACAATAATCTAAATTTAATTCCATCTTCATCACCATCTGCTAGGGGCATCAACGTCAAAATCGAAATAAAAAAGCAAACACTCGTTGTTCTTATCTTGTGGACATTTAGAAGTCGTTAGGGTCTGTCCGGGTAAAGTCGGACGCTTTTTCAAATTCACGTAAACTTAGACTATTAAGATCGCCTTTAACAGTCCCGTCCGATCTATTTTAGGCTTCTTGGGATACGATGTGGTTATCCTCGGATTTTAACGTGTTAAGTACGGCATACATTATGCGGATCAAACGAAAATTAACATTTATTGTCGTAACTGTCGAACCGGGTAAATTCGGACGAAAAGGGGATTTATTTATTCTACACATTATAGAATGTATAGATAACATGTTATCATGTAGTCAGTATTGAATGTTTCATTATAAACTTATCTGCTTTGATAAAAAGCAACAGTCTTTTTTACACAACCGTCAATTACTTTGATTTCTTTTCACTTTTTTTAGATTTATTTTGTCTTTTTTCTCTTCACTTTTTTCTTTGGCAGCCAGTGCTGCCTTCTTTTCTGAAATAATGTCGTCACTTGTCAGAGGGCGATGGGTTGTGACTGATTTGCGTTTCTGGGATTGGGTGGGCTTTCCGACAGTTAGTTTGTCAGGCAAAAAGGCAGACTCGATTGATGCAAGGGTTGAAGTCTGTATGGCAGATATGTCGGTCATCGGATCACAGACAACAACATATCCATCTAAATCAACGATCTGAAACACATTTTCAATTTACTTTTATTAATTAGCTAGAATTATGGATTTTTGATATTCTAAAATTTGTGTACGCTTTAGTAAAAGTAAAGCTTTAATTTAAAGTATCATTTTTATAAAACAGTACTGTACATTCATGCAAGAAATATTTCTACTTACAGGCAACGATGTGCTGGATGATGTTGCAGTGTTCCCATTGGAAGCTGGCCCAGGGCTCACGTGGCAGGCATCGCGGGTCGGGAGAACGAGGGACCTTACTCCATTGTGCTGTCCGATGGTACGAGGAATGGTCGTGCTCGATCACATTGTCTCTGTAGGCATGCTCGGCCCAGGGATGTCTGTGATCATGCTCGATAAGGGGGTCTCTGAGGTCATGCTCGGCTCAGGGGCCTCTGTGTTCATGCTCGGCCCAGGGGTCTGTGGGTATTCCGGCTGCAGGGATCTCTGTGGGCATGTTTGGTGCAAAGGCTGCATCTGGGACGGCATTTGGATTTAGCGGATGAATTCCACAAGCCCGGATCCCTCTTTTGATATGTTGGAGGGGACTACTGCTTTTTCCCATGCAGTCCGAAAAAGTGACGGAAATGTCCATTTGTTAACAATACAATGTTAAGAGGGTTGACCGCTAAAAACTCTGAACAGGCTGCATTATAGGCCTTGTTGAGGAGCCAAATACACACCTGTCAAGAGGCTGTAGGTAGTGTGTGGTATGTGGTGGCAAGACGAGGATGTGTACATTTTCCTCCATGGCACTCTGAAGTAGGCCAAGAGTTTCGTGGGAACTGTGGCCATCCAGCATAAGCAGTTGGGGTCGCTCTGGCCCAATCGTGGTGAGAAAATGTCTTGGAACCACTTTTCCCCTATGTCATCAATCATCCATCCATTTTTTTAAAGAACCATCGGGAGCCGGTGGGTGCATCTCTCGTATTGAAACCGTACAGGAACAAACGAAAAACAGCGAAAAACAAGTTAATATATTTAATAGTTAAAATGTATAACGTTAGCATAATAAACAGTTTAAAAAATTATAACTTACTAAGAATACCAATCTCGGTTTGGAAGCAAACAAGTTTAGCATCGGATACCGTCTTAATTAGTTCGTGTATATTATTGACATTAAAATATTTAGATCGAATATGATCTGTGTCAATACAATGTAGCAAAATTATATGATTAACTGTAAGAGGTTCCTGGCAAGGTACATATTCATGTTGAACTTCTCTTTTTAAAAATATGAATGAGTTAACCTAGTATGTCCAATGCAACAGCGGGTCAAAGCTACGTCTCTGCAAGTAGAGATATTGGCACCGACATTAGGTTTAATTACATGTAATTTGTGATAAACAGTACTGTCCCAACTTGTTTGCCATTTGGTTAAAATATATCGATTGATAAGTGGGTTCAAAATAGCCAGGTCACAACATCTCGTGACAATCAACACTTCTATGAAGTTTCATGACTGTAGGTCAAATACTTTAGGAGCTATGCAGTCAGACGAACGGACAAGGGCAAATCTAAATGCCCCCCCCCCCCCCCACTGAGAATGGCAGCGTAAAAAATAAAAATGAAGAGAAAAGTAATACATTCAAACACCTTTTCCTGACTGGTTTCTTTCTTTCAGACCCAATGTCTATGTAATCTGCAGAAAAATAAACATTGAATCTATCATGCTCATTAGTTGTGGATAAGAAAATCACACTCCCAGGGTTAGAGATTCATGTCAAAAATGAGGCTGTTTCGATGTTATAGATATATATCTCTTAAACCTCATTTTGTACCAATAAGGTGATCACTCAGTTAATACCAAGAACTTATCTGTAGCTTTCTGTATGAAAACTGTTTTATATTATTAGAAATGTTTCATTTCTTATAGTTGAAGTAAGCATATTTACCAACATCATTGTCTATTTCTTCTGCTTCCCTCATCCTCTGTCTGGCTTTATAGGCAAGCATTTTCTGGGTAATACAAATATATATACATGCACATGTATGAAACTAACTGGAAAAAGAGCAGTCCATAACAAAGGCACACCCTAACTTGCAAGTCAAACAAAGACCCTAATTTTTTTAAAATTGGCTAGTTTTATCTAAGTTTTTTATGTAAATGTCTTGAGAGCCCATGTGTGAAGCTTCCATCTAATACATCAAGCAAATGATTAATTCTCAAAACAAAGGTGATACATACTCCTCAAGTCCATCCTAGGTAAGGGTTATATAGCCTTGTTTGTTAAATTATTTTTTTGTTATCTTATCCCGACTGCTGATGCAGGATGTAAAGACAACCATTTTAAGGTTCAACAAAATTGCCTACAGAAATGTCACCATAAACAAACTGATATACCCACCAGTCAAAGCATTTGTCCCACAATTGTGTTCACAAGATTAACCCCCATGTACTTAAATGCATTATATACAGCACATGCATGAAAATAATAAAGGGCCATAATCACAACAATACTTGAAGGATTAAAATTGTTTGCCTTCATGCATATCTGCACATCATACTCGACCAATTTGTTAAGTTTATCAAGGAATGTGACTAACATGATTTCTATATAGCCCTCTCTGAGTTTTAAGTCAACAAAATGTCTAACATTAACTACCAAATGTATATTCAAATTGAATATCAAGTTTGCACCTGTTCTTTCACTGATTGAGAAAGAAGCTGCAATTGTATGCGTTTCCTCTCCATCTGAACATTTTTAGTGCTCTGGTTGACACAAGAATGTTGGCCAGACACATACTGCTCTGCAAACTGAAAATGTAGGAAAATCCCCAACTTACATATTTTTGTGCGGCATCACATATGGATCACAAATGTCAAGTTTTATGAAAATCCACCAAGCAGTTAAGGAGAGATTGTTTGAAGCAACTGTTGATAACAAAGGACGATGATGATTGACATTCAAAGATCGGAAAAGCTCACCATGAGCACTTCATGCGAAGGTAAGTTAAAAAGACACTAATACATAACTATGCATAAATTCCATTATGAGCTTGATTTCTTCTTTATTTGCTCGTTATAAGTGCTTAGAGGTATCTTTTCTTGATTGCTGTTGAACCTTGTCATCAAAATATATTTTGCCAAGCCAGCATCATTTAAATACATTTCTTACTTATGAAAGGATAAGACATGACGGAATTCGACTTGAGCATTTCTACATAGCTCTCTCAAGAGGTTTCATTGAACAAAATGTCTAATTGTATACATACCTATGCATAAATACTATTTTGAGCCAGATTTCTTCTTTAATATTTCCTTGTGTTCAAAATACATATAGAGTTCACATTAATAAATGGAAGTTCCATTTTTATACATTTTATTTATTACCCTTATCACACGAATTCCACACGAAGAACCATCCTTCTGTTTTGTTTTGGTATGGTCTCCACCTGCCAGCCATCAGGTCCAAGGTTTGTCTCAATACCTTTCCTGCATCGTTTTTGGGGGAACACCCTGTATTACAAATAACAATGTCCTAAACGTTTTTGCATCAATTACTGGAAAACTTGAAGATTTATTAGTTAGCGGCTTGTGTTTGATTAATGACACAAAACCTTATGTGGCTATTCACTTATGAGTTCTGCTTCTATTTTTTCTAGATGAAAAATAATACAGATTTGTCTTTTTAACACATAAATTTCACATAATTGGACCCAACTGGAGTGATAAACCTGTTATAAGTTGTTAAATTCAAACAAGCTTCATAATCGTCCCAGGCCAAAGAGTGTTTCCGCAATATCATATCAGTCATTCATCTTAAACATTGCATTGGAGGTTATTTTAGTAACAAATGTACCAATAATAATGGTAAGTCATAAAAATAAATTGTTTGTTTCTGGTGACAACCCCATATTAATTTGTCGGCATTTTTTTCCAAATATTTTTAAATGACAAAAAACGTGAATTTCCAATGTTTATTTGTGCATAAATATGTATTATTATATAAGCAAAACTGCCCCTTAGTTAACATTTAGATGAATGTACTAACAAAGAACCTTAATTTTCAATTTTCCCGTTTTATAAATTTCAACATAGTGATGTTTCAGCTAGCTTATCAATGGAACGCCATTTTGTCTTATATATTCTTATTATAAAAATATTTTCGCCGAAGTTGAATGCTTTAAATTGACGTTACTTATTGTCGTCGTTGCCATGACGAGAGGTCAGTTTCATATATTCACCCTGATGATTGCCGAAACACGTCAGTGAATGCAGAATAATTGAGCCATATGATGTCGATTTTATTTTAATTATTGTATTATTATATATGATTTTTGATTATATATTTATTTATTTTAAGAATTGGATTCTGTTAGGGCTTAAAAAATGGATAAGGGTAAAAATGGAGGGTCGGTCAGGTCACCAGAATTTTTTTAGGCCAAAGCAAATACCCACTTCCAAATAAGCTCTGGTTTTGACAGGAACTTCCCCCAGAGGATTCATATACACCAATGTCTTTGCTCCAGGTATAATGATCTGCATACGAGTTTTCTATGCAACAGATCTTACACACTAAACATCATGTCATGCTGGTTAGTAGTTACTTACTTTGACTTACAAATCTGCCGAGGAATGGCAGGGAGGATTTAGGAAAAGATGGACACATTTTAAAATTTATCCTTTTTGAGGGTATAAAAGCACTGCTATGAAACAGTTTTAAAAAATGTCAATAAATACATGTACATAACATTGTATAAAGCATTACCTGCTCTGTTCTAAGTCAATGATCTACATGTACAGTATGTGCCATAAAATTAAAATACACGGTTAATTTTAGAAGTTTTAACATCTTACCATTAAAACCCAGTGGTCACCGGCTTCATTTACAGCACCTAATATTGCATCGTAAGCCTGCAACTGTAACTAAAACAAGAGGGCCAAGATAGTCTTACATCTCAAATAAAATGTAGGTCAAACGTTCATGCTGAAAGCGACAGTTAAAGTGAAAACTGATTTCTTCTGCCTTAACAGTAACTTTACTTCCATATTTAAAAATGCAACTCTGTTGCAAATGGTGAAGATTTATTTTATTAATTCCAGAAAGCTTTATTTTACAACTAGATCATCTCGTTCGTTTTGAAACTTTTGTCCGTGATGCCTTTATCAAGAAAGAACACCTAATAGCGGTGTTCTTTGATCTTGAAAAGTACGATACAACATGGAAACATGGGATTTTAAAAGATCTAGGTGACCTTGGTCTCAAGGGTCGTTTACCAACATTTATTAACAGTTTTCTTTCTGACAGAAACTTCCAAGTTAAAATTGGGTCTACCTTGTCTTCTGTTTATAAACAGGAACAAGGTGTCCCTCAGGGATGTATATTATCTGTTACTCTCTTTAACATCAAAATAAATAACATTGTAAAAACTCTTAATCCAGGAGTCGATTGTTCACTTTATGCGGACGATTTTCTTATATGTTATCGTTCAAAACATATGAACACAATAGAGAGGCAGTTACAACAATGCCTCAATAAATTACAAACTTGGAGCAATAACAATGGTTTCAAATTTTCACCTACTGAAACAAACTGCATGCATTTCTGTCAGAAAAGATCTGTACATAATGACCCTGAACTATTTTTAAATAATATTCGTATTCCTGTCGTCAAGGAAACGAAATTTCTTAGTGTCATATTTGACAGCAAATTGTCTTTTATACCTCATATAAAATATGTAAAAACTAAATGTCTTAAATCTCTAAACTTGTTAAATTTGTCTGGGGAGCTGACAGAAAGGTTTTACTGCAGCTGTATAGATCTCTTATAAGATAAAAATTGGATTACGGTAGCATTGTTTACGGTTCTGCCAGGAGATCATACCTCCAGATGCTGGACGTTGTTCACAACCAAGGACTTTGCCTAGCTCTTGGGGCCTTCAGAACTTCTCCTGTGGAGAGCCTTTACGTCGAAGCAAATGAACCATCACTCTACCTTAGACGAGAGAAACTTGCGCTTCAGTTTGTTTTAAAAATAAAATCTATCCCGAAAAATCCTGTACATGATAGCGTTTTTAATCCTAAATATGAAAATTTGTACGACCGTAAACCGACGACAATAAAACCGTTTGGATTACTTATGTTAGATTCTATACAATCGTCACAACTTAATTTACATAAAGTGATGAAAAAAATTTTTTTGGACAGTCCACCTTGGCAATTAAAAACTCCTTACGTTGATTTAACTCTATGTGACAATAATAAATCCAATACAGACCACCTTGTACTTCGCACAAGATTTCTCGAATTGCGCAATAGGAAATACTCAGATTATATTGAAATTTATACGGATGGTTCAAAGGCCGACTCGTATGTCGGCTGCGCTTCAGTTAGTAAATTCCATATTACTAAACAAAAGTTACCCTCGGATTCTTCTATTTTTACTGCCGAAATTCAGGCTGTTAACCTTTCACTGGATTTTATTTCTAAGTATTCGGGTACAAAGTTTGTAGTATTCACCGACTCATTGTCAGTTTTACAATCCATTAAAATATGAATTTGTCTAACCCTTACATAAGTACACTTCTTTTGAAGCTCGACGAAATTTCTTCAGACAAGAACATCGTTTTCTGTTGGCTACCTAGTCATGTAGGCATCCGAGGCAACGAAGATGCAGACAAAAATGCAAAGTCTGCTTCAAATCTTAATGAAGCAGATATTTGCATACCCCATACAGATTTTAAACCATGTATAAATAGATACGTTTTATCTAAATGGCAAACAAGTTGGGATAGTACTATCCATAACAAATTACATGACATCAAACCTAAGGTTGGTTCTTATACCTCTTTTCATAGAGGCGACAGACAGGAGGACGTTGTTCTTACACGCTGTCGAATAGGTCATTCTAGACTAACTCATTCTTATCTTTTACAAAGAGAAGACCAACCTGAGTGTGTTCCTTGTCAGGAACCACTGACAGTTAAGCATATTTTATTAGACTGTATTAACACCAACCACATACGATCTAAATATTTTAATGTCAATACCATGTTTGATTTGTTTAAGACAGTGTCCAACTCTACACTTGTTTGTTTTTTAAAAGAAATTTGCATTTTTAACCGATTGTAATGTTTTAACAGTTTATTGTGATATCTTTACAAATTTTAATACTGTTATCCATATATATTTTTTTCAAATATTTTTAACTTGTATATTCTCACGTTCCGAAATACCTATTTTAGTTTTAACACTGTTAAACTTCAATGTTGATTAATTTAACTTTATTCTGCGCCGTGTGACCTATAAAGTGTCGGTGTGCCGTTAAACCCAAAATACAAAATACAACTATCAGCTGACCTCGTTGGTGGTGCCAGTTATAACCCCAGAAGCATAATTCTGATAATATTTGCATGACATAACACGAAAGAATTTCTGTTCTTACACGTTTGGAGCATTTAAAAACAAACCAAAGGAAGGTAGGCTGTTGAATCTTGTACTCCCTTTACATCAAATATGGCAGTCATAATGGACTAATAGTTATTGAATTCTTTTCACTCAACATAGCAAAAAGGCAGGAATCAATTACCTAAAATCCAATGTATAAAATGTATTAAAAAAGCTATTAATTTGACTAAAAGCAAGCATGGAAACTTTTGTTTAACTGACACAGCAACATTTCAGCAAGACAGGGTTCACCTGAAACCAGAACTATCACAAAAATAGTCAATACCCCATTACCCCTAGAACAAACATAATTATGTCACTGAATAATTAGTTGCATTATGCTCCAGAAACTATTTCAAGTAATTTTATGTTTTTTTTAAAACTTTTGCAAAGTCCAAGGGCACACAAATCCATATTCAAAGTTTCAAACCAATCACTCAAGAAGTTTCCTAAACAAACTTTAAATATGGAACTAACTGACTAACCAACCAACTGTAAAATGACTCAAATATACCCCTACAAATTTTGTAGCCACAGATATAGTGTTAGGTAATGAAGCTTCCCACAAAATTACATTACCTAATAGCATGTCCTTTTCGAGAAAAAGAGCAAAAATGAAACACCTATTTAAATGAAATACCTAATTTATTTTACCTATAAAGACAGAAGAAGGCAGTCACGAAGTTTTCTAGTCATTGACTGGTTGAGAACTAGTTATTACTAAGGGCTGTTCCAGGAAAAAAAGGTGTTGGAGGGGGTGGGGGTGGAACGGAACGTGAAAATGGGGGTACCACCAACACAATTTTATCTTTTTTTTACCCCCCAACCAACACAATTTGAATGTGTCAAAGACCCACCACCACCTTATTTTTATTACAATTTATACGCCCACCAACAGAATTAAAAATACCAATCCGCTATATATTAGTTGCAGGACACAAGTATTTTACTAACTGAAATGAATTATTTTTCTATCTACATAGTTGATTTTACCATGCAAACGTAATAAAGTGCTTTTTTTCTTCATTTTATCATTTTGTGTTTGTACAGAAAAGTTCCGCTATTAAGACCACTTTGAATATTACAAAATCATGCAGATTTCGTAATTTTTCAGTCCCAAAATATTAAATAAAGAACAAAAAGGTCCACTATTTAGACTGATTCACTATTAAGATCAGGTTGGAAGGTGTTCTTTATAGTGGAATTTGTTTCATTTTATGTGTTAAATCAAATATCATTCCCATTGGTTACACA
This sequence comes from Sinonovacula constricta, assembly GCA_007844125.1. Classification (NCBI taxonomy): domain Eukaryota; kingdom Metazoa; phylum Mollusca; class Bivalvia; order Cardiida; family Solecurtidae; genus Sinonovacula; species Sinonovacula constricta. The sequence goes on from CM017564.1 coordinate 18,058,356, forward strand.
TGTTTCAGATCAAAGAGTCCTCATATAGGCAGCCGACTTTTTTCAGAGATCTGCATTATGTAAACAGATCGAAAAACATGACCGATTGTACAATTTTGGTATTCATGTCTTTGACTGTACCCCATATTATGTCGCACTGTTCTTGAATATGTAAATGAATCACGATTACTTAATAAACATTCTATCCACATCTATCTAGTTCCCAATTGTATGGTTATTTGAATGTTGTGAAAAATGTTATCAAGGAGTTGGGATTGGGATTAGCCGGCATTTTTGCCGATACTGCGCAGCGACATTTCTATCATTATAGCACAGGGGAACTTATGAGGTGCCCAGGGACTGAACCCGGCCGGTCCATTATACTGACACCGACGAGTCAGGCGTAATGCTGTCCCCTTAGCCCCGAGCGTTAGGAGGGAAGCCACTACTACCAACTTTAAAGTCTTTGGTCTGACCCGGCCGGGAGTGAATCTGATGTCTGCATAATTTGTTAAAAGAAAAAAACAAAATAATGTGTTTTGTTTTGTTTAATGCTCGTTTTATCAATAAATGTTATGTACAGGGGGAGGGGGGGGGGGGCAGTTTACCCAACCATCATTCCTGGATAGTACCAGTACTTTACACCATCCTCTTATTTTAAAGCAAATGCCTACTTTCTCACAAATTTTACGGCCCCAGCGGAGCTGAATCTCACAAAAGTTACGTCAACATTGAGAAATGCAGTGATTTTATCAAATTCTATTTGATTGCATTTCGTCCCGCCGCCTATTACAAGTAGGAAAGCTGCTTGAAACGGTACCCTGACAATCACAGGTGATGGAATCCAGAAAATTCTTCAAAGTTTATACAAACTTATCTTGGCTCATCGATGACAAAAGCTCGTGATTTATTGAGAATATAAAGTCCATTTACAGCTGCTGATATCACAGATTTAAACCTGGCCTAGATATCATCATGGTTAACATTCTGCGTTTCATAAATAGGTAAATAAGAAAAGGTCCTTTCAAAATTTTCACAAATATTTAAATTTTATCTACCCGCAGACCAAGGCAGACAAGGTAAATGTAAATGTGACAAAAAACACAGAGACGAGACATAACACACAAAAAGAAAAACCATCAGTTACCGCCTTTGAACGGTCAGTCGGCAAAAGGGCCAACTGGCACAAAGACTGCAACTTTTACAATGTTAAAACCTATTTATATGTACTATAAGACAGCCATCAGACATTCACCCGTCACAAAATCTAACCTTGGGGCATATTGTGCTCCGGGGAGTATTGCATCAAACCTCTTACGAACTTCTTTACTTACAATCAAATTTTGTTGTTTAAAATTAAGGTTTTAAGCAAGGCATGTAAATTCTAAATTGCATTTTTAATAAACTAAAATAGTATCTTTGGAACTTTCAGTCAGTACTATAACATTCACAATTTACAAAAGAAGAAAGTTTGTAAGAAGTTTTATTCAACAGGCCCCTAGTGGGATAGAGAACATCAAATCGTAGATTTATATAAAAAAAAATATTATCATCAAACTCTGTAATTGACAATATATTGCTGTTTACACAATTAATGTATCAACTCAAAAAGCAATAACATCCAAGGACAAACAAATGTCTACATTATAGTTCCCTTATTAAATGGCAGAGTATAGGCCATTTAATGGCTATAGAAACTTACGTGGTGGTAAAAATAAATTTCTAATATTTTTAAAAGTTTATAGCATATTTCAAAGAGATTTTCATCATTTTATGGTGGGAAGGCTGGAAGAGCTGTAAACAAACCTTAAATAGAAAGTCACATTTTTTTATACTAAATTAAGCTATGAAACCCATGTCATATCCTTTTGTTAGAAATTGTTAACATCCAAAACATGTGTAGTTTAAATGTACTGGAATGTTTACCTCCTAACAGCCCAAATAATTATATACACAAAAATATAGTGGCAAGGTCCAATTGCCAACCCTATTTTTTTTACAGATAATTCGCAAATATGCCCATACTCAATAGTTTATCATCAAACTTATGTTTATACAACATTGTTTACATAGGACTCAGTAATCAGACCTTGCGAGCATAATAGTCATGTTTTTATATTACAGATTTATTCTCTCAAATTGAATGACTTGTTTTTTATTCACAGACTTTCTGCATTATTTGCCACCTAAATTGTACGATGGAGTTAAAATGGAAAAGGCATAATTTGTTTATTTTAATTTTTGAAAATAAAAATCCTTTTGGTATGAAAGAACTTGTGTTATGAGCAAAGTTTGGAGGGTTTAAATTTTATAGATCAGAAGATTTGAAATAAATGCTAGTTTCTATTGCCGCCAAATGGTACAATGACAATGGCAAATGATTCAAAACTGCATATAAACATAGAAACACCGTAAAAGTGTTATACATATCAACTGTAAGAAACACCTTAAAAATGCTATACATATCATCACAGGATCACCTTGAAAATGTTATACATATCAACTGTCAGAAACACCTTCAAAATGTTATACATATCATCACAGGATCACCTTGAAAATGTTATACATATCAACTGTCAGAAACACCTTAAAAATGTTATACATATCATCACAGGATCACCTTGAAAATGTTATACATATCAACTGTCAGAAACACCTTCAAAATGTTATACATATCATCACAGGATCACCTTGAAAATGTTATACATATCAACTGTCAGAAACACCTTAAAAATGTTATACATATCATCACAGGATCACCTTGAAAATGTTATACATATCAACTGTCAGAAACACCTTAAAAATGCTATACATATCATCACAGGATCACCTTGAAAATGTTGTACATATCAACTGTCAGAAACACCTTAAAAATGCTATACATATCATCACAGGATCACCTTGAAAATGTTATACATATCAACTGTCAGAAACACCTTAAAATGTTATACATATCATCACAGAATCAATTCAAAAAGTATCAAAGTTATCAACAAAATGTTTTCATCTAAACTCTTTTCTTTGAGTGCAGCTGATAATAGAAGCAGTAAATCTACTTTATCTTTCTGTTGCCTTGTGTAGTTCTTAAGATTGAATCTGTCAAGAGCATAATTAATTTACGAAACAGTTAGTTTTCCTATGTCATTAGAAAATGACTGTTTTGTCTGGTTTTTGCCTGACTTTACAGTTTCTTTTTATTTCCTTTTCTTAACATATGATATAATATCCTCCACAGAAACACCAATCATGTAACTAGGAAGCTGAACTTGTGATGCATCTTCCAAAATATTAGAATTCTTTTCCAGTATAAAGCTAATGTTCCGTGACGGAAGTAAAAAATCAGGAACTTTCAACCACTCAGGAAATTCAGTGTTGCTTTACTCAAAATACTCAACTAACTCTTTAGCAGCTTGGTAACTTAAATAATGAAACTGTGGTAGGATCGCCACATCCAAAACAGGTTGGATTTCAAATCGCCTGATGGGTTGACACCTCCACTCTTCATCAGGTCTGTAACATGTAAAACCATAATGTACCTGCCATGTGCACTTAGAATTGATTGATTCATAATAAACTGCTGATGCATTGATTGCTTGATCTGTTCGTACATCAAACTGCTCACATAGAGATTTCCATATTTTCCCGGAAGGTCTGATAACAAAATTACTGTTTTTCATGTGTTCGAAACTGTCAGACTTCAGAAGTACTCTACTCTGTGCTTCAACAGACTTTCCAAATACCCAGTCTTTCTCTTCAGGTTCCAAGTAGCTGTCAAATATATGCCCTGAATATGGAGTCTCTCTTATTCTTGTAACAGCCTCTTGAGCAGCAAACCTCATGTTTCCTATAAACTTAATTTCATCAAATGAGCCTTCTTCACAGTGTTCACAAGCATGAAAGGCATGAGAGTCAATAACACCTCTCTGACTTAATGTCCTATTCTCCGACACATGATACAATTCCACACTGTGTCGTTTAGAGTCCCCTTCCGCATAGGAAATCACATTTACTTTATCCAAGTTGAACAGTTTTCTAAAAAGAACCATGGCAAAAGCAGTCATCTTATTCCGTTGTCGTTCATCTCCCCCTCCGTCAACAGTAAATTATATTACAGGAACAAGTGATCCATTCACTGTGAAGTGTGGAACATGCTTGGCATTAGGTACAGAGTTTCATTCAGATGTCTGAAAATACTTTCTGAAAATATGACATTTTAACAATACTGATACCTGGACCACTGAGTCGAGACTTGGATATTGGTATGGAATTCAAAGTGGCAATGCATTCCTGGTTCTCTGAAAGTTTTTTCACTTTAATTAGCTGATATGTTGTAATAGTTCGTGTTTTATTGGAGTCTTTCTCCCAATCGTGATCTTCATACTGGACTTTGACGCAGGATTTGCTTGGTCTTTGTACAACTTCAATGTCTGTATGTACTAATGCTTTATTGTCTCGTCCGATTCCTGCAGCCTTTCCCTCATGCATAGCCTCTAGCTTGTAATTAACATTTGCGACTGCAAAATGACTATCTACTGAAGGTTTTTCTGTCCATCTCTAGTGGACTTTTGTAGAGAAATACCTGGATTTATGTTCTTTCCTTCATGATGTCTTATGCCTTGTTTTGTGCCTGATCTATAGTTCTCTGTGTAAGTATACGCACATGACAAAGAAATGGGAATATGGAATATTTCATTCAAAATAGTGACACATCTTGGCATGTCCATCCAAGAACGCTTTTCCAAAAACAATGTCTCGCAGATCAGTCTAGGGTGTGCACTCAATCCATCACCTATAGTATCAAACAACGTCAACATCAAACCAGCGAGTTCTGGATACAGTTGTGCAAATGGTTTTCTTCCTGACCCTGGTAAACGCAACTCATTTTGTATTCGAACTTTGTTCTTCTGTTTCAATTTTGCTGAAGATTCTGACCTTGAACAGTTTTGACATAATTTTCAATACCATCATGTACTGCTAAATTTGACATTCCAAGGTTTTTCTTGCTGAATTTCACACCAAGTTTTCCAGTTTTCCTACACTCTTTTGAAGTCAGTGATGTCAATAGTACTTTAATTATATGACGATCTGTACCAGTCGATGCAAACTGCAATGCTTTCGGTATGATACTAGCAATGCTTTTCTCGCAATGTTCCTGTAAAATCGCATCTTTATTTGGCCATTCAATATCAAAAATAAGTGAGTCCCAATCTATATTTTCACTTCTCTTTATAAGGTAAGAAGAGCTTCTTCCATATACAAGTATGACTGGGAGATTTCGCATGAACATATCTCGAGCATCTGCAGAGTGGTAAGTGTACTATGGAACAGTAATATTTGTACAAGTATATTCGGTTTTAACACATTCAACGAACATCTCGAACGCTTCTCTTAAAGGAATATTGATTTTCTGTTCAATAATATCAGACACACAAAGATACGCAAATGACTTAACCCTTTTCTTAAAACTGTTTTTCAAATTGTTTACTATTTGTATGTGTTCCTTTACAGAAGCATTCCAGTCTTTAAAACATTGTTTTGAATCATACCAGATGGAGTTCTTTAAAGCTCCAGCCCGACTCACATCCCTGTTCTTAGATTCATTCCAAAACTTTCTTTTGAAGTATTTCAGATCACTTTCTACAAGTACTTCTTGTCCGCTGTAAGTCAGACTAACTTGTTTTTTGACATGTTTTTTGACTCGATGTACACCAACGACCCATGTTTTTTTGTCTGTCCTGATCTGCTGTAAATGGGTATCAAATATGTAATCAATCATGTCACAGACCCTTGATCGGTGTCCGATTGTTATATTTCCCCTGCATTTTTTATTTTTGTATGCCTCTTCAAATGTTTCTCTTCCTTTGAAATGTACATGTGAGTCCAGTAATACGCTATTTCCATCTTCGTCAAAAACAAGGGTGAATGTTTTATCGGGAGAAGCTGTAATAACAAGCGCACTACGTTTTGTAGATTTTTGTATGTCTTGTAACACACGTTCAACGGCACTTTTTCCACATTCGAACCCATAAATTTTTAATGATGTGTGCCACACAAGCTCCTTTTTTACACTCAAGTTGTTGAAGATTGGAAGCCGCAGAGCATGCAGTGTATCCATACATTCCAAAGATTTCTCTTCCCAATATTTACCTCCTTCTGTAACAGAGCTAAAAAAAAAAACACTTTTCCACCTGGTCACATTCTGAATAAAAAATAATGTTACTCTCGAGAAGTCTTTCTGTTATCATGTGAGCTATGCCTGTGCAGGCACTACTGCCGTTTGGTTCATCTGATGAGCAAGAATTCTGACAAAAACCTGGGTAAATGGTTCTAAACTGTGTAACATTTTGCTCTGGGTGACTTTTTCATGAGCCGCTTTTCGTTATGTCGTGTACTTCTATTTCACACGTACGACTTTGCTCTGTGTCATCATTTTGCTGCAAGCCGCTTTGCTTGGCAACACTTTGCCCTGGAAGACTTAGCTCTGGACTATTTTGTTCAGGTTCAAGTGGCTCTGGGCCTTTTTCCCCTTGGTCATTTAGCCATAAGTCTTGTACTTCAGTTTCATCCGCCAAATTCGCCACATACAGATTTTCTCTAGTCCACTTCGCTCGATGTCTTGTACTTTAGTTTCACTCACGCTTCTTCGCCCCATACAGCTTTTCTCTGGTCTACTTCCATTGATGTCTTGTACTTCAGTTTCTTTCACGCTTCTTCGCTCCATACAGCTTTTGTTTGGTCTACTTCCATCGATGTCTTGTACTTCAGTTTCATTCACGCTTCTTCGCTTCATACAGCTTTTCTCTGGTCCACTTCGCTTGATGTCTTGAACTTCAGTTTCATTCACGCTTCTTCGCTCTATACAGCTTTTCTCTGGTCCACTAACCTCGATGTCTTGTACTTCAGTTTCATTCACGCTTCTTCGATCCATACAGCTTTTCTCTGGTCCACTTCGCCTGATATCTTGTACTTCAGTTTCATTCACGCTTAATTAGTCAAGCGCCAAATCTACAAGCTGCGGTGCCTCTGCTTAATAGAATAGTATTGGATATCGGAAATTACCAGGATAATATTGACATAACTTTTGGCCCCAGGTAACAAATAAAATTGCGCATAATCCTCAAATTGGCCTGTATCAGTGCACCAAGTTTCAAGAAAATATTTAAAATCCTTTGTGATTTATAGCAGGATCCATTTTTAAGTGGATAGACAATTTCTATCTATAATAACAGTAAGATGACCTTTGACTCCAGCGTAAACTTTTGTTTGTGCAAAACCTGAAAGTTATTGACATATTAAGGGTTTTTCTATTTTCAGTTACAGCGACCTGATATTTGACCCCAGGTGAAATTAAAAGGTCATGCATAATTCTGACATACTTTATATAATTTCTTCATTACTTTTTAGTTTACGGTTCAGCGTTTGATCCTAGGCGCCGACATGAACAATCACTGCGTTGATTTGATCAAAAATTCTTTCTGAGGTCATTCACCACCCATTGCTTATTCAAGTAAGAAAGCTGACAGTCGCTTGCAGTTATAGTCAAAGAGTTCACTGGTTATGACACCCAGATGATTCCTATAATACTGATAAGAGCCTGTAGATTATGGAGAAATGATCAAATGTGCATTAAATCCAAACCAATCATACTTTATACAGTCTAGCATTGGCATTACACGGTGCGCTATTTTAGGCTTACATGGTCGACAAACCCAGTAGGTTTTTAAAGTGAAAAATAATTGTTTGAGCTTCATTCACGTGATTGTCAAGTGATTATTGTTATAGTAATAACTTTTCAATGGTTTTACTTGTTTATACAGACTAAAATTTAGTTTAATTAGACTGAAATTGTTTTAATTTAAATTATAAAACTAAATTGAACTTAAATTGTTTTTTTTAATTTATATTTTAACAGAGAATAACCCAAAACGTACTTCCGACATATCAGCTTTAAAAACATAACCTATAAAAGCAATACTGGTTCAAAATCAGCAACAAGTCGTTTCAGCTTTGCTCGCAAACCCACTTGAGGCACAAGTTCTTTCAGGAGAATATCATCTTGAACAACTGATATCAGAGCGTCACCGTCAATCAGGTTTTCTGAAAGAAATGAATACAATGACAGGTCTTTTAAAAGCAAAATGAGTGATCCTACTTTTCAACGAAAATCAGATCCATTTTTTCATTTTTTTTGTTTGTACTTACTATCTTGTGGGCTGAAGTTGGAACAAATTTATGTTTAGTCAAAACTATTAAAAGTTAATGATAATCTGTCATTGTTTAAATGTTTTAACTAACTTTACTGTGACTTAATCATTCAATTGTATGAGGTAAATATTGTAAGCACGGGATATAAAACGTTTTTTAGATTATCATTGTAGCCGATTAGCTTTTGTAAAAAAAATGTAAATCGAACGAATATATAGAAATTACCATGTCATATTTTACTAAGTGATATTGATATAATATCAATATGCAACTACATTCTAATTAGTTGATGTAGTATAAAACCTCCATTTAGTATTACAGTCAGTCCACAATACATGCTGACTGAATATTCAAAAGGCATCTCAGTAAAATAGTGCATGCAAAAGTGATGAAAATGAATCGGTGGATTAGCATTACATCCAATGGTTGCTTTTGCTATAACTATTAACCGATAAGTAAAAGTTCATTCTAAAGAATTTAAGAAAGTCGATTATAATAAATGTGCTATGTTGAGATAGCTATATCATTACTGGTATATTTATTCAATCTTGTATACGGCCTACCTATCTAAAGAGTTATTAAAGCCATGCAACTAAGTTTGACTGTGTTAGTATGAAGACTATTTCATAATTTCAGTCCCAAAATATCTTTCCCCAATCAACGCTAAACCTGGTCAGTTGCAGGTCATTGTCAGACAAGACTTGCCTACGACAGACAAATGTTTTTAGTTTGTCTGTCGCAATGGCAGAGAACTTTTGTCCAAATTTTCTCTATATCTATTGGTGCGACAGTTAAAAAATGGCAATGACTGGTAAAAGTTGAGAAATTTTCTGTTGCATGTCCTCTGAGGAATAGTTTTCGCTTTGACTGTTCCCCACCCCCTGACTTGTTTTTTTTAATAAAGATTAGTATTCATAAATTCTGAACTTTTGTCTGTATCCCTGTTCATTTTCTACCTATAATGATTCAATTCTGCCTTACAAATATGTATACAATTTGTTGCTAAATCTTCAATTTTATAGAAAATTTAGCATTAAGGGCAAACAACAAAGGGAATCATAATTATACATGTATATATACAGTTGATTACAAGACAGAAAAAGCAGACAAGACAGCATTCCTTCACTACTTCTATAAACTATATACATTTGCATTACCTTTTAAATGGAAAATTCTTCACTGAAAATTACAAAAAGGTGAAATTAATAAGTGTATAATTTTGTCTAAGTTATGACAACTTCAGCTATGTAAAATAAATAAAAATGTATGTTTCTATGAATTTACATCTATGTGCATTGTATAAGATCTATGAGGTTCTATACTGAATACCCAGTGTCTATCCTTGGATTAGAAAAATGGGAAAGTATTGCAAATTTATCTGATAACGAACTAATGCAGATATTTTCTTTCTCTGCTTATATAAAGTACCCACACCCACACCCCACCCCCGAAATTTAAAAAAGGGTGCCCCCCCCCCCCCTGTACTGCCTAGGATGAAAACTGATCCCCCCAAGTCTTTTAAATTATTGCAGATTTTTTTTAACATCATAATTAATTTTGGCTTCAGATAAGCATTTTATTTAGTTTCAATTGAACTACATTCAGAATCATTGCAAATGTGTTAATATAATCACAATTCATTTTTGTATTTCAAGAACTAATTTGAGCAGTCGGAAACCGTTTTTTTTTTTCTTTGTATTTTTTACCATTTTGCAAAAACTAAATAGGGTCAGCAGTTTGTAAACAAATGAATCGTGGCTCTATGTATGGTTCAGTGACGATTTCTAAAGCAAATTCTCTATATTAATCAATATGCAATCGAAGTAGTAAAATAATAAGAAATGTACTTGAATTTATACCAGTAAATACCTTGCAACCATCTGTTATTTTTTTGTGTAAATTGACTTTTATTCTATTGTTGCATTCGTCTTACAACCTATTTGCCGCCTGGGTTTTATTGAAGCTGTTCATCAGTGGTAATGAATGATGCCACACCACTGACGCCCCCTAGCGCATTAGCAGAACTCCATTTTTAAATGTAAACAACATACATGTACACTCCATGATCCCTGAGGACCAGAAAAATATAACTACACAATGATGTAGTATGGGACGACATTTTACAGCCGCCACACAGGCACTAAACACCAGCTGTAGTAAGTTAAATTAAAAAATATCTAGATGAGAGATAAGAAAAGGCATAAAATTTAACTAAAATAACCACGGTAAAACAAACACTTTTACAACAGAAAAAATGTTTAAATAAATAAATTTATACATATGATTTTATTTCTGTGATATTTCTTGATGCACAAAGAAGGAATCCGAGTTTAAACATTTTCAGATTTTAACCTTTTTGAACCATTCAAACATTTTGGTATCTTCATATATCTTAATATTTGGTATCTTATATATCTTAATTCTGATGCAAAAAATGTGCACACTTTTTTGACAGATTTCAGAACACAAATTCAATGTCAATTTCGTATCAAATATTCATAAATTATTAAGCAGAAATATGACACAACTTATTGTCACACATTTGCCACAATGCAGATCAACTGATGAGGCTAACAAATGCCGTAAATTTGAAGAAAATCCACAAAATTAACTCAATTAAAATTAGCTTCATGTTTTGATCCTGATAATTTCAACAGCGCATACTCACAGGAAATAAAGGGAAGTCACTCTATACGCTTCTTAGTAAAGCCTAAATTGATATTTGTTATCTTTGTGGGTTGTTTTTAAGATCGAGAAATCATCATCAGAGCGAGTACGAAGTCACTCTATAAACTTCCCCGATAGTTTCATACTCGTCAGTTTTCATTTTCATACTTACGAGATGTGACTGGCGGGTGTTTTAAGTCAGTTTTGCCGACAATGTGGTTATAATTAACAAACTGTACCCCCAGCAACACAATAAGAATTTATTATTAACCCCAACCAACACAATTATAATTGGTTAAATACCCCCATACAACACATTTATATTCCAGGAAACACTCCCCACCCACCGAATTTTAATTGATTTCCGTTCCACCCCACCCACCCCGCGATGCCGTTTTTCCTGGAACAGCCCTAAGTAATTACTAAGTAATACCTGTACCTTATCTGACAAAGTGCTATTCAGGAAATGGATACTGCTGTCTGTTACTGTGTGTAGTCCAATCTAAAGAAGTGGTCGATCAGTTGGACGACTACTCAGTATTTCTTGCAGCACTAGAAAATGTAATACTATTGTTATCAAATAGTTATTAAATAAGATGTTTGTCTACTTTTATCATGGCATGTTCATTGTATGACCACAAATGATAATTCTCAGGATTTAACTCTAGCATTACTTTTTTGTAAAATTTAAAAATATACACAATCATTAAACATGACATTTGCTGGAAAACTTGCTCTTCAGGAAATTGGTCAAACCTCAATAACCTGGGATAATTTTTCAAAGTGTAAGATCTGGCATTGTACAATTTACAAACTTGCTTCATCATAAGTGTGGGCAAGTATTGCATCTGCTTCCTAAGACAGCGCAGTGTGGGCAAGTGTTACATCTGCTTCATCAGACAGCGCAGTGTGGGCAGGTATTGCATCTGCTTCATCAGACAGCGCAGTGTGGGCAGGTGTTGCATCTGCTTCATCAGACAGCGCAGTGTGGGCAGGTGTTACATCTGCTTCATCAGACAGCGCAGTGTGGGCAGGTGTTGCATCTGCTTCATCAGACAGCGCAGTGTGGGCAGGTGTTACATCTGCTTCATCAGAAAGCGCAGTGTGGGCAGGTGTTGCATCTGCTTCATCAGACAGCGCAGTGTGGGCAGGTGTTACATCTGCTTCATCAGACAGCGCAGTGTGGGCAGGTGTTGCATCTGCTTCATCAGACAGCGCAGTGTGGGCAGGTGTTGCATCTGCTTCAACTTTCGTCGCAGTGTGGGCAGGTATTGCATCTGCTTCATCAGACAGCGCAGTGTGGGCAGGTGTTACATCTGCTTCAACTTTCGTCGCAGTGTGGGCAGGTATTGCATCTGCTTCATCAGACAGCGCAGTGTGGGCAGGTGTTACATCTGCTTCATCAGACAGCGCAGTGTGGGCAGGTGTTGCATCTGCTTCATCAGACAGCGCAGTGTGGGCAGGTGTTGCATCTGCTTCAACTTTCGTCGCAGTGTGGGCAGTTGTAGTATCTGCTTCATCAGACATGTTTTGATTTATGTGACCGCCTTTCAAAAGAAGAACTATTATGATCAGAATATACAACTCTAAAAAAATATATGTGCGCTTCAAGATACTAAATATGTTAGTACATACAAGCATTTAATTTTTTCACAGGTGCAAATAATTTCTAACCTTGTGCAGATTCAGTTGGTCGTTTTGTTGAGGAAATGTCAGCTGCAGACATGATCTTATCTGAAGCGAAATAAAATAAATTCAGGTTGTAGTATTTTATTATCCCCGTCATAGGTGACATATGGGTCGGGGCCATCCCACATTCACCTTACAAATTTTTCATATAAACATTTCACATATAACATATAACAAGGACATGTTATATGCATCTATATATATTCAATACAAAAGCATTAATCTTTAAATGACATAGATATGAATTACAAAACATTTCTATTTGTTATATTAAGGTGTTCATCTTAATTCACTTGCTATAAACATAATTCTCACCTTAACATAAGCGAAAGAAAATTATATAACTAGAAATGTGTTCCACGTTTTGGGATGGTGGAGGGTCAAGGGCAAATTTCACACAACCCCTTAAAAGTGGTGGCATAAAAATGTGACTATAATTTTGCATTCGAATATTCAAGCTCTATGCCTTGTTGTTTTTGAGATTATTTTAAATAAATCTTTTGGCTGCCATGACACCCAGAGTTATGGGCAAAATATGTGTATGGGCTTTATATCAGATCAAAGAATAGTACAAGTAAGAGTACATCGAAATGAGTTATTGGAGGTACCTTCTTTCAACTGATTATCCTCTGGTATAGGCATTGTAGAGGCCATGGGAACAATTTTGTAAGAAGGCACCTTGTTGAAGTTGACTGGAGCCATGTAGCTAAAACACAGCAAACCAAATTGAAGAGTAATGTACATTAACATTTTGAAAGAAAAATTATAACTGCTGATGTATAAAGCATATCATTCCAAGATACATGCAACATTTTCAGTTTCAAATAACTCTTTCAGCCATTATTTCTAGGGATGTGACCGGTTACTAAAATTCGTAATTGGTTAACCGCCAAATTATCCATTAACCAGTTATTTGGTCACTTCCCTAATTATTTCCCATGACTTTTCCAAGACTATTTAAAATAACAAAAGACATACAGTTCAAACAAGACCTACCATTTTTTTTACTGCATTCAGTTTAGGCTGTCGCTTCCTATATTTTCTTCTGGTCTTTAGCAATCCATGTTGCATATGAAAAGTTTTTCTACCTCTTTTTGATGGACGCCTCAAAAGTCCTGCCTCCTTAAGCTCCATGGCTCTTATTTTGGCATGAAGAAACAGCAGATCCGGAAACAAAGTTACATAGTTACTGGTGTTGCCTACAATGTGCAGCATTCCATGAATGGAAGATGCAAGCATTTTGCACCTTGAACCCATTGCCACAGGGACAGTGCTTCTAGTACAATTTGAATTTTGTCTCACATGAACATGATTGTTGGTTTCAGACAACTGTTGAGTTTTATATGATGGCTGATTGTCAAAATGATCTATATATGGAGAATGCCTGTCTTCTGTCTCCAAAGTGTCCCAGCCATGACTTTTATCAAAATACAAAGTATATGTTTGCAAGGAAAGTGGTTCCTTTTCCAGTCTGGACACGAACATGATGGTAATAAACCAGAAAGGTGTACATTGTAAGTTTTAGACTGGTCCTCGCTAGTGACTTTGAAGGTTTCTTTTGTAAGTTCAGTTATGTTAGTAAATGGGACGTCATCTGCAGAAGGTATCCGCTTTGTACAATGGTTACGGAACAATAGTGGTCGATCCTTCAGGAACTCAGGCACATTTGTGGCATATGTCCGAACACCACTCAAGCTTCTGATGTTTTTCTGCTGATAACTGAACAAAGAATACTAACTGTATATTACAATCATTTGAATTCTAGTTATACAAATTATGCTCTTAATTTCCGAAAAAGATAACCATTAAACAGAACAAGAACTATAACTAAATGTTATTAAAATTCCACTAAAAAATTGACAAAGAATAAAAGGTCAAGTCAATACAAAATACAAAGCCATACAATAATTTAGTCAGCCTAGGGGCATAATTTGAACAATCTTTGTAGGGCAGCACTAGATGGTGTTTTATACCATGTATATCAAAGCTCTTGGCCTTGTACTTTTTGACAAGAAGATTTTAAAGGTTTTCCTATATAACTATATGTAAATCTTGTGACCCCGGGACTAGGCCAATTTTGACCCCAGGGGCAAACTTTGAACAATCTTGAAATCCCATATGGACACCCAGACATACTAACACAACCGTAATGTTTAATAACTGTCACTATAATACTTGGATAGAAGTACACAACACAAAATTTAAAATTACCATTTTGACTAATTCAATGGCAATAACACTGCCAGTACTTAAGGAACCCACAAGCAAATACCCACATGCACAGCAATAATCATTCATGGTGGTTAACATTACAATGAAGTTTCATGACTGTATGTCAAACGTGTAAGAACTATGCATAGACATGTTGAAAATTGCCAATTTTGAGTAAGCCAAAGGCAATAATATTTCGGTTTCCATGCTGATTCCAGCAGTTCTTTAAATATTTTATTTTAAAATCATGTTTACCTTCTAATACTGTCTGGCAGAAATCGGGTCACAAGAATTGTTACCAATGAAGTCAATGTTCCTTCAGTGTACTGGCTAAGGTAATTTGACTTTGTCATATATTCTTATTCAAATCAATTATGCCTTTCCAAACCATTTGTAGTTGAAATCCGCACATTATCAAGATCCTGCCTATGGTATTGAACCCATCTCTACCAAAACAAAAGTTAATCAAGAAATCTTTAAATTATTTGTCAAGGAGGAACACAGGTGCCAAACTTGCTAATTTTGCTTATTTTCCATAAGTCAAGGGCCATAATCCGGAAATGTCTTGAGGAATATGGCTGTTTATCAAACCTGGCCAAAACATTGTCTCCACAAATATTATCACTACGGTAAATGAGATTATAATTGTTCATTTTTAAATTTCAATGCTCTTAACCATTGGTTTTCTAATATTAATATTAGTATGCCAATGTTTGTCTGTGTTAACCAGTAACTGACCATTTCTGACATGTTATCAAAGGGAAATTCTAAACAAATTTGAACATGTACACTTACGTGTTCATACCGTTGAGGCAGATAACCAATATCTTTTTAAACCACACACGAAGTCGATCATTTTCGCGCCACAATCGAGAACACTTGAGGGCTGTAACTGCGACATGATAGGATGCTTCGCCTTCTGCGTTAGCAATGGCTCTCATCCTTCCAAATAGCAATAAAGGTGGGCAATTATCTTCTGTCATAATAAACCATCACACATGAGAAGGAAACAAGATTCGCATTCAATGAACACATGACTCCATTTATCTATATTCTTTTAAAATATATGAGGGAAAATATATGTAGATTGATCCATTTAAGATATTCTAAATCATGTCAAGTTAAAAAAAAAGCGCCCAAGACATTTCGAACAAGGATACATTCTAAAGGATTTCTTACATATGAAGCAACTCATTCTGATGGTCAGCAACCCCATTTGCAGCTGTCTTCAGCCATCGATTCCAAGACTGCTCACGGTGGAAATTGCATTAAAGTGAAAAGCAGTCTGCAAAAGGAATGTTCATTAAATAGGTAAGCTACATTAAAATTTAAAATAAATCATAAATGATCTTTGTTATCAGATTTCTGGTAAATGTAACCTGAAAGAATACATACGGAACCAAAATGTTTTGAAGATTTCTGGCACAGGAACTCAAATTTTCATAACAATCCACCAAATGGTAAGGCCTATAAAAATAAATTTGTTTCTGGTTACATCCCCCAAAAACGTTTGGGTCATTTAGTTGGATTGTTTTAGCAAAGATTTTTTTATAAAAAAACTTTTTCTTTTAAGCATTCCTGCACACAAACCATCTATGATTGCTTAAATATGTATTTCTAGCGCATTTGAGTAGAACAAGAGTGTTTATATTTAGGAGTTTTCATAGCTTATTGCTATTTTAGCTCCAAGAGCCATCTTATTCAGAACGATTTTAACTTCAACAATTGGTACTATAAAGTAATATCATGATCCGCTAAACAAATTTCTTTTGTAACTTTGGCAGCCAACAGATCATAACTATTTACAATATTTTTGTATAGTATCTCCAAGACATCATTCCAGTAAAGTTTCATCAAAATATGCCCAATGTTTAGGACAGAGAAGTCTTTCATTAACGGTTTTTCTACTTTTAAGTCTAGCTACCATCTCATTTAGTAGATTGGAAAAGGAAAGTATTTTTAAGCAGCAGAAGGATGATGACAATGGACAGCAACCAACCACAACAAATCACAATAATTCTCTAGCCAACCTTGGAAATAAATTAAAATTTAATTAATCTTAAAGCTAAAGTTATACCTTTAAAAATTACGGCATACAGTTATTTACATCAATTTTGAATTGTCACGTAATAAATAAAGTAAAATTGGGTTATCATGGTTTAAATAATTATTCACCTATGACTACCCATTATAGCACCAAAACCACCACCAATGAACAGCCCTTGTCCAGTTGTAAAAGGTGATGAAGCAGAAAACGTTGCAAAAGTTGAAAAGAAGAATAAAAGAGACAAAAACAAAGAGTAATATAAATGGAAGAGATGTAGTAGTATAATGGTTAGAACAACACTTTTGACGGACATGCCTTTACCTTTGGTTCAAGGTGCCACTGTAAAATAAGACACAGAGGTTTATGGATAATAACTGGCTTTATCAAAAGATAGAACTTTATAATGCACAACTTTTTAATAATTTATCTACATACATTCTACATATAACATCCATATTCAGCACCTGTATGCAATTTAGTTTTGGACATTCATATCTTGGCATAGGTTTATATAAAAACATAAATGCATGTCTCTCTTCCGAGAAACATGTGTATGGACAATTTAGGACAAAACAACAGTATCGTCGGAACCGATGGATGCTCCCCAACACGCTTTTGTCACTGTAACATATGTATTGTGGAGCAGAGTTTGTTTAGAAGGTTGGATTGATATTGGAGCCTTCAAAAGAATTCTAAACAAACAAATATTAAATCATAGCTGAAATGTTATTAAAATTATAAAAGGCAATATAACTCAAAACTCAACAGATCAAGAGTTCTAGTTCTTGTGCACTGCACTTCCTCTCATTGATATCTATCTGCATATAAAGTTTAAAGTTTGTACCTAATAAACTGTTAGATTTATCGTCCAGACAAAAATCAAGTATAAAAATCACAAAGGGCAATAACTCAAATAGTTATAAGAGCAAGTGTTATGGTCCTGGTGCACTGCACTTCCTCTCATTGATATTTATTTATTTATTTTTTCAAAATATGAAGGTAATTACCTCCGGAAAGTTTAATCATTTGTAAACATGTAAGTAAAGGTCATAAATAATATTGAACATTTTGTCAATGACAATATTTATATATAAAACAAATCATGTTTTAATAATACCATTTTCTCATTTACCTGGGAATACAGTTTCTATGGCTGATATTTCTTTCTGATCGTAGTCTGTCATGAAGAAGGGTGCGTTCCAACTGAAAACTGAAACTGTTTTATTTGCTTAAACGCCTATTTCTACATATAATACATATTCAATGGCGTTGTACAATATTATATCAGAACATTAAAAATAATAAATAAATGTAGTTTAGAATGATAAAACAATTAATTCTAAATCTAAAACATGTTATCAAAAGTAAAAGAAAGTAATGTTATTTAAAATAATTAAAAATATGGCTATATTATTAAAGAACATGATAAAAGATATAAAAATGTTACTTGGATAATAAAGAAATTGTAAAATCAGATATTCATAGAATTAATGCGCAGAAAAACATTGTCTCTTAGTTCACTGCTTAGTGTTTCTACACTTTACTGACTTCGACTAGAAATGATTAAAATAGTCTCTGAAGAAATGAGTCTTCAAGTGTTTCTTGAAACTATCAACTGATGAGCATTGCCTGACATTTAATGGAAGATCATTCCAGAGTTTTGGGCCGATTGTACTGAAACTTCTGTCGCTGAAAGTTTTACACTTATTAAAAGGCACTTCATAACTGTCAACCGAAAATGAGGATGATCTCAGAGAAGGTTTTTGAACTTTAGGTGTAAGCAGGTCATTCAAATACGTTGGTGCATTTCCAACGCGACAGTTGAACATGTATACAAGAATCTTGAATTGTATTCTGGCCTTGATGGGCAGCCAGTGTAGATCGTATAGTGCCTGCTTAGAACTGTCACTTTTCCTACGATTCAATACTAGTTTGGCACACATGTTTTGAATTCGCTGTAGTTTTGCAATATCACAGTTTGAAATACCGTACAAAATCACGTTGCAATAGTCTAAGTGAGAAATAACGAGTGAGAGTACAAGAGTTTCTGTTGCATCTTGTGTGAGGAATTTGCGAATACTTTTTATGCGAAAAAAGCTCAACATAGCTGTTCGACACTTTATCTTGATGTGATGTTTGAAAGTCAGATTTTCGTCCAAAATGCCCCTAAATATCTGATTGTATTTTGTCGTTTGATCTTATCACCACAAATATTTATTTCATCTTTAGACAGTTTACGCAACTGAGGAGCACTTCCGAAAATTATGTGTTCAGTTTTTGAAGAATTCATTTTCAATTTATTACTGTTCATCCAATCATTTGCTTGTGTTGCGAACTCTTCTAGTTCCGCAATGGATTCGGCCTCGAGAGCGGGTTTAGGTTTGAAACATTTGCTGGCAGTATGATCGTCGGCGAAGCCGTACACGGAGATGGTAGGCGGAACAATGTCAAATATGGTCCCTGCATACGCGAGGTAGAGCCACGGCCCTAAACAGCTTCCTTGGGGGACACTGCACGTAAGATCGCGTGCTGACGACATTATATTGCCTGTTTCCAATTTGGTGGAAAGACACCTTGTGACAACGAAAGATTAACTAATGTGGTAATGATGGGAAGCAGTTCAGTCACAAATGACTTCAACACTTTCGTCGGTAAAACGTCAATTTCGCATGATTTTGTTTGCATGGAATTAATCATTTTTTTCACATCATTTTCACTTAAGGTTCCAAATTCCTCGAATTTTGGTACATCTTTCGGCAATGGTTCATAGTTCTTATGATGTTTAAGGTTGTCTCGTATTTTCTCAATTTTGTTCATGAAAAAATCTGCGAATTTATCAGGTAAACTGTTTTCGATGTCGACGGTCGGCATTGGATTTTCGGACTTTCCGCCGGTGAGATCTGTCACGAAGTTGTAGAGTTTCTTGGAATCTCCCTTGAATGCGAGCACTTTCTGACTAAGTTTGCGTTTCTTTTCAAGATTTAGTTCATAATTGTATTTATTCATTGCAGTTTTGAAGAATTCATAATCCATGAATTTGATGACCATTCAAATTCCAGGATGGGTTCCACTGCCTTAAAATCCTCAGTCCCCGACTGATGACAGACACACTTTCAGATGGCAGGAGAAAGCAACCAACAATGATGTATCCAACATTTGTGTGAACACAGACAAAGATGAGAGCCACTTCACACTTACATACATTGTATGTGGCATCCAACACACAAATTTCATTACAGTACATAGCCATCAGTCGACGTTGCCATGCAGTCTGATGTACAAAAATAAAATCTTCTACATTGTCAGTGTTATCCTAAGGGCTGAAACATAAATATGGTAACTCTTCGTACTGGGGTAATTCACAATAAACATGTTAATTAAGAAATTAACATAGAAATGTTTTTTTGTTGATTATGTGGATGTCAGGAAACAAAACTCAGATTTTTTAACATCTTAATGATAACTTTAATCAAATTTAATATTTAAGTCCATTGCATTTTAATTACTTTCTTATTACTTAAATATTGCCGGGCCAGTGCATTTTGAATTCTGGCTTCAAAAAAGCTTAATATACTTGTATGTACCTAGGCACGTAGTAGAACTTATCATCAGGAGTTTTCCACTGCCATTTATTTACATTTTGTTGAAAGTTTTCCTGATCGTCTGCTGAAAACCTAAATATACATAAAAGTACCACACTAAGTTATGCAGGCATAGCAAATGTAATAAAGAAGAAAATATTAGATCAGCTATAAAGATCTTTTTGAAGAAGACAATTCATTGAATTTCTATGTACCAAGAATGGGACCTGCATAAATGGTCCTTTTGAAACACTAAAACATGAAACAAAACAATGAATGTTGAAAATAGACATGCATGTACATATACCCCAGAAATATGACTTTGATCTTTTTATAAATGAGTTCAAGCTTTTTGGTGTTTTAAAAATTTAAATGATTGAAACTGATGTTATCAAATTTATGCTGCCACCAACCGTCATTCATCATGTTCTTTGTCTGTCTAGTCTGACCCAGGAATGACCTTGACCTTGGTTAAGTGCATATTATTTCCCATTTAACTATTTATCTTATTTTAATATCAGAAATTGAGGAAATAAAATAATGACTTACTGAGACAAATTCATTGCAGCATACATATGGTTTCGTAGGCTCTTTTTGTTAGGGAAATATCGGTAACTAGTTGATGGAATACCTGGAAAGTTTTCCTTTGAAAATTCCCTAATATGTCTGGCCATTTCATTTACGTTTCTCGCCCCTGTATCTGTCAAACTGTGGATCTTGTTGATCACAACTGGGTCAACATTATGTGACATAGCTCCAAACTTAAAACAGAGAACATAGGACAAATTATTTTTCACACTAATATATACATGTATATGTGAAATTTCTATTGAAAATGCATACACATGTAATCATCAGGACTTAACTTTAAAAAATAGTCAACAGATTTAAAAAAATCTTTCCTTTTACAAAATGAAGAATTCATTCACATGCAGTAACCAGATTTCATATTTTATCAAAATAATCAGTTTGCATAATCATGTGATCTATTGTTATAATAGTGTGTTCGGGAACAGGCAGACTACCTCAGATGCAGTGAGCACAGCAACTTTCTTAAAACTCATCACTATTATATTAATAGACAATGTGATTATAAACCCTGCTAATTATCTTTTGTTTTGAACTTACTTCTCCTGTGAGGTGATTTAGGTGCTCATCAGAAACAGGCAATTTTACATAAATCCGATGTTCCATGACCACATCCTTCTGTAGGTTAGCCAGATCATCCTTGAGTTCCTTCCCTCGTTTTCGCCTAGCCCAGTGTTATTTTCAATCTGACAATGATAATACCAAATTGACAGTTCTTTTGACTTTGTTTTCAAACATAATAGTTAAGGCAGTGCAGAAAAAACAAAAGGGCCCTGGGTCGCTCACCTGAGGAAACGGTCAAAGTGGAGCAATTTACAGAGGACCACTAATGTTGTACAACAAATATCAAGGCTCTAGTTGATTGTTACAAGAAGATGTTGGTAGAGGACCTCTTGATGATGCTATATACCTAAATAAAATCTCTGGGCTTTGTAGTTTTAGACAAGAATATTTTTGAAAATTGCCTTTTGAAAACCTATTTTTTGAACTCGCGACCGTTGGCTACAAGAAGATATTTAAGATTAATTTGAACAACTTAGAGGACCTCTAGATGATGCTATATACCTAATATGAAAGCTCGGGGCATTGTAGTTTTAGACAAGAAGGTTTTTGAGAATTGCATTTTGAAAACCTATTTTCTGACCCTGTGACCTACTTATGCAACCAACCAGAACCATTTGAATAATTTTGGTAGGGGGCCACCCCGGGATCATTCCTGTTGAATTTGGTCAAATTCCCATTAGCGATTCAAGAGAGGAAGAAGTTTGAACTTTTCCTTAAATAATTCAATGTAAAATTGTGACCCCCGGGGCGGGGTCAATTTTGACCCCAGGGGCATAGTTGGAACAACTTTGGTAGAGGACCTCTAGATGATGCTACATACCAAATATGAAAGCTCTGGGCGTTGTAGTATCAGACAAGAAGATTTTTGAAAATTGCCTTTTGAAAACCTTTTTTTTTGACCCCGTGACCTACTTAAGCAACCACTTAGAACGGTTTGAACAACTTTGGTGGGGGACCACCCTGGGATCATTACTGTGAAGTTTGGTCAAAATCCAATGAGCGGTTTCAGAGGACAAGTTGTTTAAAGAAATTGTTGACGCACGGACGGACGATGGACGACGGACAATGGGCCATCACAAAAGCTCACCTTAAGCACTTCGTGCTCAGGTGAGCTAATAATAAAACAAGGAAGCAACTGATACCAAACAATCCTTCTATTTTTATATTAGCTAGGACAAAATGTTGAGGACATAAAATGAAAATCATTTATATTGTTTTAAAATTTATATACATTTTTAATAGTTCTTTTTTCTGTCCAAAACAAAAACAAAATAATGATGTTAATGAGGCAAACATAACATACTGGTAGTACTTTATAAACTTACTCTGTATTCTTGAAAACGAACCACTGACCTTGCATATATTGTCGCTGGGCAATCCATTTTCTTTGAATTTTGCACGTCATGTCTTGTTTTGTCAGAATACTCATGATCAGCCTTAAAGTAAATTCACAAAGTTGCTTTAACATTGCTTTATAATCTCATGCATACTGTGGATGTAATTCTTTATAAGAAATGAAAGCTTTAATATTACAGTAAGATATAAGACAAATAAAACTAGAACTGCAAATCATACCTAACCTGTGTGCAAAGTTTTAAAGTCATCCGCCAAAAAAAAAAGTAATGGCGGAGTTGCACCCACAAGGTCATACGCATTGTATATATCGCATATGCATTAAAAAGACACAAAGTGCCAACAATTCAGCAATGCCGTAAGGATTCAAAATCCCTGCCTTCTTGCACACCTGCATATAATACTGTGCAACTGTGCAAAAAAAAAAATAATGAAACAAACAAGATGAGCTACATGTACCAACCTTGTTCTTTTTTGCTTTGCTTTATTTTGGCTCTGTTTCGGTCACGACCAAAACAACATTCTTGGATTTGAGTAGCTACAATTAAGAAAGGCACACCATCAAAAGACAGTGGAACCTTCTTACTTAAATGCTCCTCCCAGTACACCTTTCGGTTTCCAGGCAAAGACGACAACACTGCAAAGAAAAGAAGATTAACAATGTATGTTTAATTGTCTATCACAGTGACCCTAAAACCACCTATGAATACTTGCTCTTTTCATAAAAAACTTCTTTGCATTAACTCTAATATAGAATACCTGGGTATAATATTTTTCAGATATCAAGTACTACATCAACACACAAACATGCTGGTAAACACACCACTAATTCTTCTTATTGGAATATGTAATATAATACAATTAACCAAGATTTTACTCCATCTGAACGACTTCACAAACAAATGTATACTGGTTGCTCCCTATAATAACCTCTTTTGATACTTTTAAACCAAAGCAGAAATATATACATCAAACTAACTTTATAAATGCCTCCGTATACCAGTTGCTCCCTAATATCACCATTTTTGAGAGGACTTAGTACAATAAACCATGAATAACTCTATCAGACTGACTACACAAAAACCTCTGTGAACCTCCGTGTACCAGTTGCTCCATAGAATCACCATTTTTGAGAGGACTATGGTACAATAAACCATGAATATCTTGATCAGAATGACTACACAAACACCTCTGTATACAAGTTGCTCCCTTATATCACCATTTTTGAGAGGACTATGGTACAATAAACCATGAATATCTTGATCAGAATGACTACACAAACACCTCCGCATACCAGTTGCTCCCTTATATTACCATGTTTGAGAGGACTATGGTACAATAAACCATGAATATCTCTATCAGACTGACTACACAAACACCTCCGCATACCAGTTGCTCCCTGAAATCACCATTTTTGAGAGGACTATGGTACAATAAACCATGAATATCTCTATCAGACTGACTACACAAACACCTCCGAATACCAGTTGCTCCCTAAAATCACCATTTTCGAGAGGACTATAGTACAAAAAACCAGGAATGTCTCTATCAGACTGACTACACAAACACCTCCGTCTACTAGTTGCTCCCTAAAATCACCATTTTCGAGAGGACTGTAGTACAATAAACCACGAATATCTGTATCAAACTGTCTACACAAAACCCTCCGTATACCAGTTGCTTCCTAAAATCACCATTTTCGAGAGGACTATAGTACAATAAACGACGAATATCTCTATCAGACTGACTACACAAAACCCTCCGTATACCAGTTGCTCCCTTATATCACCATTTTTGAGAGAATTATGGTACAATAAACAGTGAATAACTCTATCAGACTGACTACACAAACATCTTCGTATACCAGTCGACCCCTTATATCACCATTTTTGAGAGGACTATGGTACAATTAACCAGGTATATCTTGATCAGAATAACTACACAAACACCTCCGTATACCAGTTGCTCCCTTATATCACCATTTTTGAGAGGACTATGGTACAATAAACCATGAATATCTCTTTCAGACTGACTACACAAACAACTCCGTATACCAGTTGCTCCCTCATATCACCTATTTTGAGAGGAATATGGTACAATAAAGCAGGAATATCTTGATCAGAATGACTACACAAACACCTCCGTATACCAGTTGCTCCCTTATATCACCATATTTGTGATGACTACAGTACAATAAGCCAGGAATATCTCTATCAAGCTGACTACACAAACAACTCCGTATACCAGTTGCTCCCTTATATCACCATTTTTGAGAGGACTATGGTACAATAAACCATGAATATCTCTATCAGACTGACTACACAAACACCTCCCTATACTAGTTGCTCCCTCATATCACCATTTTTGAGAGGACTATGGTACAATAAACCAAAAATATTTATCAGACTGACTACACAAACACCTCCGTTTACCAGTAGCTCTCTTATATCAACATTTTTCGGAAGACTATGGTACAATAAACCATGGATATCTCTATCAGACTGACTACAAAAACACCTCCGTATACCAGTTGCTCCCTAATACCAACATTTATGAGAGGACTATGGTACAATAAACCATGAATATCTTTATCAGACTGACTACACAAACACCTCCATATACCAGTTGCTCTCCTATATCATTATTTTTCAGAGGACTTTGGTACAATAAACCATGAATTTCTCTATTAGACTGACTATAAAGAAACCACCGTATACAAGTTGCTATCTTATATCACCATTTTTGAGAGGACTTTGGTACAATAAACCATGAATTTCTCTATCAGACTGACTACAAAAACACCTCCGTATACCAGTTGCTCTCTTATAACACCTTTTTCGAAAGGACTTTGGTACAATAAACCATGAATTTCTCTATCAGACTGACTACAAAAACACCTCCGTATACCAGTTAATCCCTTATATCACCATTTTTGAGAGGACTACGGTACAATAAACCATGAATTTCTCTATCAGACTGATTACACAAACACCTCCGTATACCATTTACTCTCTTATATCACCATTTTTGAGAGGACTTTGGTACAAGAAACCATGAATATCTCTATCAAGCTGACTACAAAAACACCTCCGTATACCAGTTGCTCCCTTATATCACCATTTTTGAGAGGACTATGGTACAATAAACCATGAATATCTCTATGAGACTGACTACACAAACACCTTCGTATACCAGTTGCTCCCTTATATCACCATTTTTGAGAGGATTTTGATACAATAAACCATGAATTTCTCTATCAGACTGACTACAAAATCACCTCCGTATACAAGTTGGTTGCTCCATTATATCACCATTTTTGAGAGGATTTTGGTACAATAAACCAGGAATATCTCGATCAGACTGACTACAAAAACACCTTCGTATACCATTTACTCTCTTATATCACCATTTTTAAGAGGATTTTGGTACAATAAACCATGAATATCTCTATCAGACTGACTACAAAAACACCTCCGTATACCAGTAGCTCCCTAATATCACCATTTGTGAGAGGACTTTGGTACAATAAACCATGAATTTCTCTATAAGACTGACTAAACAAACACTTCCGTATACAAGTTGCTCTCTTATATCACTATTTTTAAGAGGAATTTGATACAATAAAATATGAATTTCTCTATCAGACTGACTACAAAAACACCTCCGTATACCATTTACTCTCTTATATCACCATTTTTGAGAGGACTCTAATACAATAAAATATGAATTTCTCTATCAGACTGACTACACAAACACCTCCGTATACCAGTTGCTCCCTTATATCACCATTTTTGAGAGGACTTTGGTACAATAAACCATGAATGTCTCTATGAGACTGACTACACAAACACTTTCGTATACCAGTTGCTCCCTTATATCACCATTTTTGTGATGACTATGGTACAATAAACCATGAATTTCTCTATCAGACTGACCACAAAAACTGCTCCGTATTCCAGTTGCTCCCTTATATCACCATTTTTGAGAGGACTTTGATACAATAAACCATGAATTTCTCTATCAGACTGACTACACAAACACCGCCGTATAGAAGTTGCTCTCTTATTTCACCATTTTTGAGAGGACTTTGATACAATAAACCATGAATATCTCTATCAGACTGACTACAAAAACACCTCCATATACAAGTTGCTCTCTTATATCACCATTTTTGAGAGGACTTTGGTACAATAAACCATCAATATATCTATCAAGCTGACTACAAAAACACCTCCGTATACCAGTTGCTCCCTTATATCACCATTTTTGAGAGGACTATGGTACAATAAACCATGAATATCTCTATGAGACCGACTACACAAACACCTTCGTATACCAGTTGCTCCCTTATATCAACATTTTTGAGAGGATTTTGGTACAATAAACCATGAATTTCTCTATCAGATTGACTACACAAACACCTTCGTATACCAGTTGCTCCCTTATATCACCATTTTTGAGAGGATTTTGGTATAATAAACCAAGAATTTCTTGATCAGAATGACTACAAAACAACTCCGTATACCAGTTGCTCTCTTATATCACCATTTCTGGGAGGATTATGGTAGAATAAACCATGAATATCTCTATCAGACTGACTACACAAACACCTCCGTATACAAGTTGCTCCCTAAAATCACCATTTTCGAGAGGACTATAGTACAAAAAACCAAGAATGTCTCTATCAGACTGACTACACAAACACCTCCGTATACTAGTTGCTCCCTAAAATCACCATTTTCGAGAGGACTGTAGTACAATAAACCACGAATATCTGTATCAAACTGACTACACAGAACGCTCCGTATACCAGTTGCTCCCTAAAATCACCATTTTCGAGAGGACTATAGTACAATAAACCACGAATATCTCTATCAGACTGACTACACAAACACCTCCGTATACCAGTTGCTCCCTAAAATCACCATTTTCGAGAGGACTATAGTACAATAAACCACGAATATCTCTATCAGACTGACTACACAAACACCTCCGTATACCAGTTGCTCCCTAAAATCACCATTTTCGAGAGGACTATAGTACAATAAACCACGAATATCTCTATCAGACTGACTACACAAAACCCTCCGTATACCAGTTGCTCCCTTATATCACCATTTTTGAGAGAATTATGGTACAATAAACAGTGAATAACTCTATCAGACTGACTTCACAAACATCTCCGTATACCAGTCGACCCCTTATATCACCATTTTTGAGAGGACTATGGTACAATTAACCAGGTA
Source organism: Sinonovacula constricta (assembly GCA_007844125.1). NCBI lineage: Eukaryota > Metazoa > Mollusca > Bivalvia > Cardiida > Solecurtidae > Sinonovacula > Sinonovacula constricta. Next base: position 18,086,486 of record CM017564.1, read on the forward strand.
TATCTTGATCAGAATAACTACACAAACACCTTCTTATACCAGTTGCCACCTAATATCACCATATTTGTGATGACTACAGTACAATAAGCCAGGAATATCTCTATCAAGCTGACTACACAAACAACTCCGTATACCAGTTGCTCCCTTATATCACCATTTTTGAGAGGACTATGGTACAATAAACCATGAATATCTCTATCAGACTGACTACACAAACACCTCCCTATACTAGTTGCTCCCTCATATCACCATTTTTGAGAGGACTATGGTACAATAAACCAAAAATATTTATCAGACTGACTACACAAACACCTCCGTTTACCAGTAGCTCTCTTATATCAACATTTTTCGGAAGACTATGGTACAATAAACCATGGATATCTCTATCAGACTGACTACAAAAACACCTCCGTATACCAGTTGCTCCCTAATACCAACATTTATGAGAGGACTATGGTACAATAAACCATGAATATCTTTATCAGACTGACTACACAAACACCTCCATATACCAGTTGCTCTCCTATATCATTATTTTTCAGAGGACTTTGGTACAATAAACCATGAATTTCTCTATTAGACTGACTATAAAGAAACCTCCGTATACAAGTTGCTATCTTATATCACCATTTTTGAGAGGACTTTGGTACAATAAACCATGAATTTCTCTATCAGACTGACTACAAAAACACCTCCGTATACCAGTTGCTCTCTTATAACACCTTTTTCGAAAGGACTTTGGTACAATAAACCATGAATTTCTCTATCAGACTGACTACAAAAACACCTCCGTATACCAGTTAATCCCTTATATCACCATTTTTGAGAGGACTACGGTACAATAAACCATGAATTTCTCTATCAGACTGATTACACAAACACCTCCGTATACCATTTACTCTCTTATATCACCATTTTTGAGAGGACTTTGGTACAAGAAACCATGAATATCTCTATCAGACTGACTACAAAATCACCTCCGTATACAAGTTGGTTGCTCCATTATATCACCATTTTTGAGAGGATTTTGGTACAATAAACCAGGAATATCTCGATCAGACTGACTACAAAAACACCTTCGTATACCATTTACTCTCTTATATCACCATTTTTAAGAGGATTTTGGTACAATAAACCATGAATATCTCTATCAGACTGACTACAAAAACACCTCCGTATACCAGTAGCTCCCTAATATCACCATTTGTGAGAGGACTTTGGTACAATAAACCATGAATTTCTCTATAAGACTGACTAAACAAACACTTCCGTATACAAGTTGCTCTCTTATATCACTATTTTTAAGAGGAATTTGATACAATAAAATATGAATTTCTCTATCAGACTGACTACAAAAACACCTCCGTATACCATTTACTCTCTTATATCACCATTTTTGAGAGGACTCTAATACAATAAAATATGAATTTCTCTATCAGACTGACTACACAAACACCTCCGTATACCAGTTGCTCCCTTATATCACCATTTTTGAGAGGACTTTGGTACAATAAACCATGAATATCTCTATGAGACTGACTACACAAACACCTCCGTATACCAGTTGCTCCCTTATATCACCATTTTTGTGATGACTATGGTACAATAAACCATGAATTTCTCTATCAGACTGACTACACAAACACCTCCGTATACCAGTTGCTCCCTTATATCACCATTTTTGAGAGGATTTTGATACAATAAACCATGAATTTCTCTATCAGACTGACTACACAAACACCGCCGTATAGAAGTTGCTCTCTTATTTCACCATTTTTGAGAGGACTTTGATACAATAAACCATGAATATCTCTATCAGACTGACTACACAAACACCGCCGTATAGAAGTTGCTCTCTTATTTCACCATTTTTGAGAGGACTTTGATACAATAAACCATGAATTTCTCTATCAGACTGACTACACAAACACCGCCGTATAGAAGTTGCTCTCTTATTTCACCATTTTTGAGAGGACTTTGATACAATAAACCATGAATATCTCTATCAGACTGACTACAAAAACACCTCCATATACAAGTTGCTCTCTTATATCACCATTTTTGAGAGGACTTTGGTACAATAAACCATCAATATATCTATCAAGCTGACTACAAAAACACCTCCGTATACCAGTTGCTCCCTTATATCACCATTTTGAGAGGACTTTGGTACAATAAACCATGAATATCTCTATGAGACCGACTACACAAACACCTTCGTATACCAGTTGCTCCCTTATATCAACATTTTTGAGAGGATTTTGGTACAATAAACCATGAATTTCTCTATCAGATTGACTACACAAACACCTTCGTATACCAGTTGCTCCCTTATATCACCATTTTTGAGAGGATTTTGGTACAATAAACCAAGAATTTCTTGATCAGAATGACTACAAAACAACTCCGTATACCAGTTGCTCTCTTATATCACCATTTCTGGGAGGATTATGGTAGAATAAACCATGAATATCTCTATCAGACTGACTACACAAACACCTCCGTATACAAGTTGCTCCCTAAAATCACCATTTTCGAGAGGACTATAGTACAAAAAACCAAGAATGTCTCTATCAGACTGACTACACAAACACCTCCGTATACTAGTTGCTCCCTAAAATCACCATTTTCGAGAGGACTGTAGTACAATAAACCACGAATATCTGTATCAAACTGACTACACAGAACGCTCCGTATACCAGTTGCTCCCTAAAATCACCATTTTCGAGAGGACTATAGTACAATAAACCACGAATATCTCTATCAGACTGACTACACAAACACCTCCGTATACCAGTTGCTCCCTAAAATCACCATTTTCGAGAGGACTATAGTACAATAAACCACGAATATCTCTATCAGACTGACTACACAAACACCTCCGTATACCAGTTGCTCCCTAAAATCACCATTTTCGAGAGGACTATAGTACAATAAACCACGAATATCTCTATCAGACTGACTACACAAAACCCTCCGTATACCAGTTGCTCCCTTATATCACCATTTTTGAGAGAATTATGGTACAATAAACAGTGAATAACTCTATCAGACTGACTTCACAAACATCTCCGTATACCAGTCGACCCCTTATATCACCATTTTTGAGAGGACTATGGTACAATTAACCAGGTATATCTTGATCAGAATAACTACACAAACACCTTCTTATACCAGTTGCCACCTAATATCACAATATTTTTGAGGACTACAGTACAATAGACCAGGAAAGTCTCTTTTAGACTGACTACAAAAACACCTCCGTTTACGAGTTGCTCCATAATATCACCATTTTTGAGAGGACTACGGTACAATAAACCAGGACTATCTTGATCAGAATGACTAAACAAACAACTCCGTATACCAGTTGCTCCCTCATATCACCTATTTTATGAGGAATATGGTACAATAAAGCAGGAATATCTTGATCAGAATGACTACACAAACACCTCCGTATACCAGTTGCTCCCTTATATCACCATATTTGTGATGACTACAGTACAATAAGCCAGGAATATCTCTATCAAGCTGACTACACAAACAACTCCGTATACCAGTTGCTCCCTTATATCACCATTTTTGAGAGGACTTTGATACAATAAACCATGAATATCTCTATCAGACTGACTACACAAACACCTCCCTATACCAGTTGCTCCCTCATATCACCATTTTTGAGAGGACTATGGTACAATAAACCAAAAATATTTATCAGACTGACTACACAAACACCTCCGTTTACCAGTAGCTCTCCTATATCAACATTTTTGAGAGGATTTTGGTACAATAAACCATGAATATCTCTATGAGACTGACTACACAAACACCTCCGTATACCAGTTGCTCCCTTATATCACCATTTTTGTGATGACTATGGTACAATAAACCATGAATTTCTCTATCAGACTGACCACAAAAACTGCTCCGTATTCCAGTTGCTCCCTTATATCACCATTTTTGAGAGGACTTTGATACAATAAACCATGAATTTCTCTATCAGACTGACTACACAAACACCGCCGTATAGAAGTTGCTCTCTTATTTCACCATTTTTGAGAGGACTTTGATACAATAAACCATGAATATCTCTATCAGACTGACTACAAAAACACCTCCATATACAAGTTGCTCTCTTATATCACCATTTTTGAGAGGACTTTGGTACAATAAACCATCAATATATCTATCAAGCTGACTACAAAACACCTCCGTATACCAGTTGCTCCCTTATATCACCATTTTGAGAGGACTTTGGTACAATAAACCATGAATATCTCTATGAGACCGACTACACAAACACCTTCGTATACCAGTTGCTCCCTTATATCAACATTTTTGAGAGGATTTTGGTACAATAAACCATGAATTTCTCTATCAGATTGACTACACAAACACCTTCGTATACCAGTTGCTCCCTTATATCACCATTTTTGAGAGGATTTTGGTACAATAAACCAAGAATTTCTTGATCAGAATGACTACAAAACAACTCCGTATACCAGTTGCTCTCTTATATCACCATTTCTGGGAGGATTATGGTAGAATAAACCATGAATATCTCTATCAGACTGACTACACAAACACCTCCGTATACAAGTTGCTCCCTAAAATCACCATTTTCGAGAGGACTATAGTACAAAAAACCAAGAATGTCTCTATCAGACTGACTACACAAACACCTCCGTATACTAGTTGCTCCCTAAAATCACCATTTTCGAGAGGACTGTAGTACAATAAACCACGAATATCTGTATCAAACTGACTACACAGAACGCTCCGTATACCAGTTGCTCCCTAAAATCACCATTTTCGAGAGGACTATAGTACAATAAACCACGAATATCTCTATCAGACTGACTACACAAACACCTCCGTATACCAGTTGCTCCCTAAAATCACCATTTTCGAGAGGACTATAGTACAATAAACCACGAATATCTCTATCAGACTGACTACACAAACACCTCCGTATACCAGTTGCTCCCTAAAATCACCATTTTCGAGAGGACTATAGTACAATAAACCACGAATATCTCTATCAGACTGACTACACAAAACCCTCCGTATACCAGTTGCTCCCTTATATCACCATTTTTGAGAGAATTATGGTACAATAAACAGTGAATAACTCTATCAGACTGACTTCACAAACATCTCCGTATACCAGTCGACCCCTTATATCACCATTTTTGAGAGGACTATGGTACAATTAACCAGGTATATCTTGATCAGAATAACTACACAAACACCTTCTTATACCAGTTGCCACCTAATATCACAATATTTTTGAGGACTACAGTACAATAGACCAGGAAAGTCTCTTTTAGACTGACTACAAAAACACCTCCGTTTACGAGTTGCTCCATAATATCACCATTTTTGAGAGGACTACGGTACAATAAACCAGGACTATCTTGATCAGAATGACTAAACAAACAACTCCGTATACCAGTTGCTCCCTCATATCACCTATTTTATGAGGAATATGGTACAATAAAGCAGGAATATCTTGATCAGAATGACTACACAAACACCTCCGTATACCAGTTGCTCCCTTATATCACCATATTTGTGATGACTACAGTACAATAAGCCAGGAATATCTCTATCAAGCTGACTACACAAACAACTCCGTATACCAGTTGCTCCCTTATATCACCATTTTTGAGAGGACTTTGATACAATAAACCATGAATATCTCTATCAGACTGATTACACAAACACCTCCGTATTCCAGTTGCTCCCTTATATCAACATTTTTGAGAGGATTTTGGTACAATAAACCATGAATTTCTCTATCAGACTGACTACACAAACACCTCCGTATTCCAGTTGCTCCCTTATATCAACATTTTTGAGAGGATTTTGGTACAATAAACCATGAATTTCTCTATCAGACTGACTACAAAACACCTCCGTATACAAGTTGCTCCCTTATATCACCATTTTTGAGAGGACTTTGGTACAATAAATCATGAATATCTCTTTCAGACTGACTACACAAACAACTCCGTATACCAGTTGCTCCCTCATATCACCTATTTTGAGAGGAATATGGTACAATAAAGCAGGAATATCTTGATCAGAATGACTACACAAACACCTCCGTATACCAGTTGCTCCCTTATATCACCATATTTGTGATGACTACTGTACAATAAGCCAGGAATATCTCTATCAAGCTGACTACACAAACACCTCCGTATACCAGTTGCTCCCTTATATCACCATTTTTGAGAGGACTTTGATACAATAAACCATGAATATCTCTATCAAGCTGACTACACAAACAACTCCGTATACCAGTTGCTCCCTTATATCACCATTTTTGAGAGGACTTTGATACAATAAACCATGAATATCTTTATCAGACTGACTACACAAACACCTCCCTATACCAGTTGCTCCCTCATATCACCATTTTTGAGAGGACTTTGATACAATAAACCATGAATATCTCTATCAGACTGACTACACAAACACCTCCGTATACAAGTTGCTCTCTTATATCACCATTTTTGTGATGACTATGGTACAATTAACCATGAATTTCTCTATCAGACTGACTACAAAAACTGCTCCCTATACCAGTTGCTCCCTTATATCACCATTTTTGAGAGGACTTTAATACAATAAACCATGAATTTCTCTATCAGACTGACTACACAAACACCTCCATATACCAGTTGCTCTCTTATATCACCATTTTTGAGAGGACTTTGATACAATAAACCATGAATATCTCTATCAGACTGACTACACAAACACCTCCGTATACAAGTTGCTCTCTTATATCACCATTTTTGAGAGGACTTTGATACAATAAACCATGAATATCTCTATCAGACTGACTACAAAAACACCTCCGTATACAAGTTGCTCTCTTATATCACCATTTTTGAGAGGACTTTGGTACAATAAACCATCAATATCTCTATCAAGCTGCCTACAAAAACACCTCCGTATACCAGCTGCTCCCTTATATCACCATTTTGAGAGGACTTTGGTACAATAAACCATGAATATCTCTATGAGACCGACTACACAAACACCTTCGTATACCAGTTGCTCCCTTATATCACCATTTTTGAGAGGATTTTGGTACAATAAACCATGAATTTCTCTATCAGACTGACTACAAAAACACCTCCGTATACCAGATGCTTCCTTATATCAACCTTTTTGTGAAGACTACAGTACAATAAACCATGAAAATCTATATCAAGCTGACTACACAAACACCTCCGTATAGCTGTTGCTCCCTTATATTACCATTTATGAGAGGACTTTGGTACAATAAACCATGAATATCTCTATCAAACTGACAACACTAACACCTCCGTATACCAGTTGCTGCCTTATATCACCATTTATGAGAGGACTATGGTACAATAAACCAGGAATATCTCTATCAGACTGACTACACAAAAACCTCCGTATACCAGTTGCTCCCTTATATCACCATTTTTGAGAGGACTTTGGTACAATAAACCATGAATATCTCTATCAGACTGACTACACAAACACCTCCGTATACCAGATGCTTCCTTATATCAACCTTTTTGTGATGACTACAGTACAATAAACCATGAAGATCTCTATCAAGCTGACTACACAAACACCTCCGTATAGCTGTTGCTCCCTTATATTACCATTTTTGAGAGGACTTTGGTACAATAAACCATGAATATCTCTATCAAACTGACAAAACTAACACCTCCGTATACCAGTTGCTGCCTTATATCACCATTTATGAGAGGACTTTGGTACAATAAACCATAAATATCTGTATCAGACTGACTACACAAACACCTCCCTATACCAGTTGCTCCCTTATATCACCATTATTGAAAGGACTTTGGTACAATAAACCATAAATATCTCTATCAGACTGACTACAACAACACCTCCGTATACCAGTTGCTCCCTTATATCACCGTTTTTGGTAGGAGTATGGTACAATAAACCAGGAATATCTCTATCAGACTGACTACACAAACACCTCCGTATACCAGTTGCTCCCTTATATCACCATATTTGTGATGACTACAGTACAATAAACCATGAATATCTCTATCAGACTGACTACACAAACACCTCCGTATACCAGTTTCTACCTTATATCACCATTTTGAGAGGATTATGGTACAATAAATCAAGAATATCTCGATCAGAATGACTACACAAACACCTCCGTATACTAGTGGCTTCTTTATATCACCATTTTCGAGAGGAATACGGTACAATGAACCAGAAATATCTCTATCAGACTGACAACAAAAACACCTCCGTATACCAGTTGCTCTCTTATATCACCATTTTTGGGAGGTGCATGGTACAATAAACCAGGAATATCTCTATCAGACTGATTACACAATTACCTCCGTATACCAGCTGCTCCATAATATCACCATTTTTGAGAGGACTATGGTACAATAAACCATGAATAACTCATCAGACTGACTACACAAACACCTCCGTATACCAGTTGCTCCCTTATATTACCATATTTGTGATGACTACAGTATAATAAACCAGGAATATCTCTATCAGACTGACTACACAAACACCTCCGTATACCAGTTGCTCCCTTATATTACCATATTTGTGATGACTACAGTACAATAAACGACGAATATCTCTATCAGACTGACTACACAAACACCTCCGTATACCAGTTGCTCCCTTATATCACCATTTTCGAGAGGAATACGGTACAATAAACCAGGAATATCTCTGTCAGACTGACTACACAAACACCTCCGTATACCAGTTGCTCCCTTATATTACCATATTTGTGATGACTACAGTACAATAAACGACGAATATCTCTATCAGACTGACTACACAAACACCTCCGTATACCAGTTGCTCCCTTATATCACCATTTTCGAGAGGACTATAGTACAATAAACCAGGAATATCTCTATCAAACTGACTACACAAACACCTCCTATACGAGTTGCTCTCTTATGTCACCATTTTGAGAGGACTATGGTACAATAAACCAAGAATATCTCGATCAGAATGACTACACAAATACCTCCGTATACTAGTTGCTCCCTTATATCACCATTTTTTAGTGGACTACGGTACAATAAACCAGTAATATCTCTATCAGACTGACAACACAAACACCTCCGTATACCAGTTGCTCCCTTATATCACCATTTTTGAGAGGACTACAGTACAATAAACCATGAATATCTTGATCAAAATATCTACACAAACACCTCCGTATACCAGTTGCTCCCTTATATTACCATATTTGTGATGACTACAGTACAATAAACCACGAATATCTCTATCAGACTGACTACACAAACACCTCCGTATACCAGTTACTCCCTTATATCACCATTTTCGAGAGGACTATGGTACAATAAATCAAGAATATCTCGATCAGAATGACTACACAAACACCTCCGTATACTAGTGGCTCCCTTATATCACCATTTTCGAGAGGAATACGGTAAATAAACCAGGAATATCTCTATCAGACTGACTACACAAACCCCTCCGTATACCAGTTGCTTCCTTATATCACCATTTTTGAGAGGACTATGGTACAATAAACCCAAAATATCTCTATCAGACTAACTACACAAAAATCTCCATTTTCCAGTTGCTCCAACTTTACCACTTTTGAGAGGACTATGATACAATAAGCCAGAAATATCTTTATCAGACTGACTACACAAACACCTCCGTATACCATGGGTGCAGAAATAATTCTATGTAGCCAGTGTAACTTCAAAACTAGGCGGTGGATTTGAGGTTCTCGAGTGAAAAACAAGAAATGATCGAAAGTAGCAGGGAAATATGTTCATGTAACCGGTCAATTTTTCCACCTTCCGCCTTATTTCTACACCCCTGTTATACAAGCTGCTTCCTTATATTACCACTTTTGGGAGGACTATGGTACAATAAACTGACATTTATCTTTAAACTATGTTGGATTCATGTGAACAAATATTAAATTAATTTAAAATATTGAGATTGGAATGATGCAGGAGTCGAAGCTGAATGGAATGCAAACCACCAAGTTTCAAACACAAAAATGTCATTGTCCATATATTGTTTGGATTTCCATTAAATTAATGAACGTCATTTTATGTAAATTCAAATTGAAAGGAGACGGATCTCTATGACTGTACAGCGATAATTCTTAGACTTAAACTTATTACTCTTCGACTTCGTACCTTTCTCGTGTTCCTTACAATCTGTTCAAGAAACACAATTTTACGAGTAAAAATACAGGTAATCCTTACCAGGTGTCTCCATATGTTTCGTTTTCACCTTTGTAAACCTGGAGAGTGTTTCGTTTTCGTGCGTTTTAACGTACGCTTCAAACTTTTCAACCGTAATCGTGCCGGAGAAAAAATGCGCCGCCATTTTGATTTTGAAATAGTATACGACTCAAATTCTTCTACGTCACGGATATTAACATTACACGTGATCCGGAAACTCCGCCCCCTCCAGATACTGGATGTTCTTTTGTTCTTTAAAAATTACGCATCTTTTTTTCCATGTGACATTATGAGAAGTAATAATAAGAATATATGACAAAGTCCTATGAGCATTGCAACATATACCAAACTCCGAAAAGGCACATAACAAAGGTATTTCACATGCAAGCCAAGCGAAAAGTAAGAACACATTTGTGATGAGTCATTTAACGAAAAGAGAAAACCCGACAGTTACCGCCTTGGAACGGTCAGTCGGCAATGTGGACCGACTGGGGTGCTCGTCGTCGTGACAAATCGTCTAAAACGCGCAAAACGGTGAAATAAGAGAAAAGAACCGTAAAAACCGAAAAAAAACTTCTTAAAATTTTGAAAAGTTTTCCATAAAATAGTGCTTACATATGTTGGTTTAAATGGATGATATGATAAAAGAAAAGAAATATATTCTATGTTGAAAAGACGTCTGAAATCTGACGAATGAATAAAACGAAACATAAACATCTAAAATCTGACAAATAAACGAAACTTAAAATGGATGCTTGAATGTATTTACCTTAGCGAGCTGCCGGTGTTGCTCCATTATAAAATCACACTGGCCTTTTAATTGTTGTTGTAATCCACTGCAACCAAACTCCCACTTATGCCACTCCAACCGCCTAAGGTTGTTGTAGATCAGTTCCAGCTGCTGCCCTCGCAGAGCATCACGACCCAAAAGTCTTTGCACTTCCGTTTCTTGCTGTTTCAAGGACGTTCGGAAATAGTTGAGCTGCTGTTCCTGTGACAGCAGCTTACGCTGGAGCTGCTCCAATTCTGTATGCTGCTATTCCAACCGAAGTTGGGATTGCTTTAGCTGCTGCTGTTGTTTCGTAATCGCATCATTTTGCTCCGTCTCTTTTGTTTTGTGCTTATCTTGCGAGAGCTTCAGAAAAGAAATCGAAATATAATTCAATATTAAAACGCGTTTTTTTTTTTAATATCAGTAAATAACTGAAAAAACTGAAAATGGTCATCCTGTTGAAATGATTTTGAGTGAGTGATGACCGTAACCCACTACCTTGTTATAAACTGTATTGGTATTTTGGGTTTTACGGCACACCGTAAACTGTATTGGAGGTTTTACTGAAAGCAATCATACTTAGTGAATTATAAAAGTATTACAAATTATAGAATAATTATATTGCATTTACAACATATGTTGAAGATCATAGCATTAAATAGTATTGACAAATGGTAGTAAAGTAAATACGAAAAATAACGTTAATCTTGTTTTTTATTTACAAAGTTTTGAAATCTTTTCCAAAATGTTCAAAATTAAACTTAGTATAGAACGTTAAAAAACAGCATCAACGTAAACTACAACCTACCTCTTTTTCCAAGTGGATACATATTTTGTTGGCATATGCCAACATTTCAACAAGTTGTGCTACTGGCGTATCCATCTTTATATTGTCGAGTTGAAGTTTTAACAAAAAAATGATATTGCTTCAGGTGCGGGCGAGTTTAAATGGCAACTCTCTGAGTGGTAAACCCGGGTTCTTTCGACTTTTGGAACTTTGCTGACTCTTGTCATCACAAGTTATAGTTAATATCAAGTGAACGAACGTATCATAGAAGATATATAAGACTAGTGAATAAGTGTGAAAAGTATTACAAAAAATAAAAAAATGTGTATCATAAGTTGATTTTTATTCAATATAGTTTATGAGCACCGGAGTAGGCACCTGGATTCTTTTCTTCAAAATAATATTTTTCTAATATACTATCCTTCTCACTTTTATCCATACTAACGCAACGTCATCTCGAAACTTATAGCATAAAAAATATAACAGCTACTGTTTACAAACCACGTTGATACCCAGACCAATAACAGCACCACACAGACCACCCAGACCAATAACAGCACCACAGAGAATGTCCACAACAACCCGGGAAACAAGCACTAGCAAGTCCTCTTAACTGTTACATATTTAACCGTTTCTCTATCCGAGCAGGTTAATAAGCATAAAATATTAATGGCATAAGGGAACATTGTTCTATTATGGCTCTGCTCAGCTTTGATAATGCATTAGTTACATTACAATTTCTTTTCTTTTTTGTAAAGTGTTTGATTATTTTCATTATAAAAATGTGTTAACATGATATTTTGGTTGTTTCGGACACCCTGAAACCACTTATTTTCAGTTCTCGTAAACTGAACCTCTTTATAACACTTTTAAAAAAGATAATTCAAATGAAACACATCAATATTCCCTCAATTCTAGGACTACCACAACCATCAATGACATTAGCAACATATTCTCTTCAACATCAAAGACACATAAGCTCAACACAGGCCATATTCGGTCTAAATATTTTAATGTCAACAACATATACTAATTATTCAAAACAGTGTCCGACTCCAAACTTGTTTGCTTCCTGAACAAGAATGGTATTCTTAATAAGTTATAAATTTTCAAACGGTTTATGTTATGCTGAATTTTTATATATTTTAACTGTTAAGTATGTTAACCTGTTTCCGCTTATAATTCACATTTTTATTTCTACTTACGTATTTTAGTTTTAACCTGATTATATTTTAGTGTCGTTAAACTTTAATGTATTCGGCGCCGTACGACCTATCAAGTGTCGGTGTGCCGCCCCCCCCCCCCCCCCCCAAAAAAAAAAAAAACAACAACAAGAACAAAAACAAAAAAACAACCAAACAAAAACAAACATTCCATAAGGTACGGTATGGTAGTCCTCTTTAATCACTCGCTTATCAAACACAATTTTAGTTTTTACAGCAACAATTATCTGAATCTTGTTTGTATCGATGAGCGTTAATAGTTTTACTTTATTTCCACAAGTCACCATATTTTGCACAGTTTCGAAATGTATGTCTGGAGAATTCTTCAAGTTCAATGTAATACCTTAACATAAAGACGTCTGACCCTTTTTGTTCTGGAAAGCTAGCTTGAATGCATAGTTTTTAGATCCCCAAGTTACAAAGTGAGTTATAGAGTTCTTCGGAGTCTCATCCGTCAGATCTCCAAGGTAGTCACACAAAGGCGGTTCCTATTGTCCGTGAGTCGTTGTGAAGACGATCGAATCGGTGGCGCAGTATTAAACTCTTCTACCCAATGGCTGTAGGTAGCTATAGAGTTTGAGGCGTCGGCCCTGCCGGCTGGGGCATAGAATACGCCGGCTGTATTCATGCAGAGCGGTAAAACACCGCCGAAAATGGACCATGCGTTTTCCGTGCATGGCATCCCGTGCAACCGGAGATTGGGGTTCTGGCGGTTGAGCACCTACAGGATTGGCGTACGGTATATCCGTAGTTACTCTTGGGATGCAACACACCGTCTTGACCCCGTATTCGGTGTAGACGGATGGTCGTATGGTCATGCCGAGCCATAGGTTAATTTACTTCTACCCTCTTCTATCAATACGTATCAATTCTTCAATGATACAAACCGGGCTTGATTCTTCTTAACTTTCTTCTATAACTTAACCTAGAAAGCAGTGGCTTACGGGTTAATCGAGAGGTATTAAAGTCCCTCCACACCTGTGTAACCCTGGCGCTTGGAGTAGGAGACCCACTCCGTATAAGCGTCCCCTTGTTGGACTCCGTGGTGGGTGGGGAACACCGGTGTTGAATTGTTTCTTATTTTTTCTCATGTCCTCCAACATCTTGAAACGACCTCGACCGAACATCCTTGAAACTGACTCTGATGAAGAACAAATAATTGACAATTTTCCAAAATTTATTGTACTTACCTCAGACGAAGACTTTAAACCGTTATCAATAGGTAAATAAGAAAAGGTCCTATCAAAATTGTCACAGATATTTAAATTTTTATCTACCTGTAGACATAGGCAAACAAGGTAAATGTAAATGTGACAAAAACACAGAGACGAGACATAACACACAAAAAGAAAAACCACCAGTTACCGCCTTGAAACGGTCAGTCGGCAAAAGGGCCAGCTGGGGTGCTCAAACCTGGTTTGTGGAGCGCTCCAACCTCGCACTTCCTGAAGGTTTTTCTATCAAACAAAACAGTGTAAATAAAAATATCCCGTCAAAGTGACACAACTAACAATAAGCACCTGCATCGGGAGTTAAAACAGATATAATAACTAGTAATAAAACAACATATGTACAGTATGTACAGTAGATAAAAGCCTCGGCAACCAACAAATTCCAAATGAGAGAGTAGTTTAAAATAAAAATAAAGCAGTACAGGCGCTGATATATTATAAGAACCATATAATGACGTCATAAATGCCATGACGTCATATGCCAAAAGTGTCAAAAGTGAAATGTAAATAATACGGAAGAAATAATAGAATTTTAGAAAATCAACAAAATAAAACGTAGTATTGTTTAGAGTTAATCGTCATAAACGCCGAGGATTTATCCGCAGTTGACATACTATATATGATAAAGGTACAAAAATCCCGATGTTATACCTACTGTGCAATCTCACGTAAAGGGTATGGGGACTGCTCAAGTTGTCCTACCTATATAGGGCACGACTGGATAGATGAAGAGACAAGAAATCCAACAGTGACTGTCCAATTATGGCTTTAAGTCACTGTTTTCATATAGTCTCAACGACCTGTCCGGTCATTGTGTAATTTAAAAGCAATGCAAGTTATTGACTGTAAAAGGGTCAATTGCAAGCAATGCAGTACATCGAAGGATTCCCGGGTTGTAACCGTCTGCAATACATTTTCTGATAAGTTTTGTAAAGTGGTCAGAAAAGTTATTGAGACCCTTGATCTTCTTTAACTTGTATAAAACATTTCTATAAAATGCAGGATGGCTTATGCCTTTCTGCATAAGTGTTTTCATACTGCTATTATACTGTGAAGCAATAAAACCATTGCGATGAAAGAATTTTATAAAATGCCTTTCTTGATTTATGAAAACGAAACCATCAAGGAATGGAGAATTCACAATACTAAAGTTAAATTCATCTCTCTTGTCATAGATTTTAGTAGAGACGCTGTCATTGGAAATATTGATCTCAATGTCTAGAAATGCTGCATTTAAATGTCAGTTATTTACTTTATTAAGGGTAAGTTCTGGAGGGTAAATCAGATGGATCATTTGAGAAAAGAAAGGATTATCTATAGTTAGAATATCGTCAAGATAGCGTGACGTTAAATTGAAAGCCTCTATAATGTGGCTTTGGTTCGAAGGGGATAAAGTTAACATGAAATCAAGTTCAAAGCAGTATAAAAACAAATCTGCAATTAATGGTGCACAGTTGGTTCCCATAGGGATACCAATTACTTGTCTAAATAAAGTGTCACCGCATTTTATGTAAATATTGTCTAATAGAAAACGTAAAGCTTCACAAACATCCGTGCAAGTCCACATAGTAAACTTTTCTAAGAAAGTGTTGGTAAAAAATGCATTGCTATCATGACATACAATATATAGACGTTGCTCTCGAGCAAATGTTTTCTCAATAAGAGCAATCAATTTGGTCTCAATAAAATCATGAGGTAAAGAAGTGTACAGCGTAGAGAAATCGTAAGTTTTAACTGCAGAGCAATGAAAGTTTAAAGTACGAGACTTCTGAAGAATTTTTAATAGACCAAAAATTGTTAATTCCTGAATTTTCATACACTTTTTCACAATATTTAACAACGTGATTGCGAACGGCTGTAAGGCACGACGTAAGTAGTTTAGATATGTGAGTGGTGGTGCGAGAGCTGGCATTAGCTATGAATCGTGACTTGTATGGTGTTTTGTGAAGCTTCGGAATCCAGTACAAGGAAGTAAGTTTTTCTTGCTTTGATTCTATTTTGATATTGAAATTATGCAATATCTGTTTATGTTTGTCAATGACTGTCTGAAAGTCAAGGTTAGTGCAAGAGTAAGAATTGGTGGTGGATAACTCAGCACTCAGTACATTTTTGTAATATAGTCGTCAGACAAAAATTATGTTGTTTGAAGCATTGTCTGCAGGTACAAGTACAAATTTATCGTGAATATTCTGAAAGGACTGTTTTAGATGTTTTTAGTGATAAAAAGGTTTCTTAGATAAACTAGAAGGATGGGAGCGGTAGAATTTAACGCGATTTTTTTAACTTCGTTCGTCATAGAAAAAGCACTAAAAGGTATCATTGGCGAACCTAAATCTGTCAAAAAATTGAGAAACGGATCTCTACTTATTAAAATAACACACAAAGCACAATACGACCAACTTCTAAATTCGAAAAAAAAGTTCACCACCGACATAACTGCATTACCGCACAAATCATTAAACTTTTCTAAAGTCGTCATAAAAGACAAAATTCTTGCTGGAGTTTAGGAAGAAGAAATTATAACAAACCCCTCAAACCAAGGTGTTACTCACGCTAAACGAATCATAATTAATAAAGACGGAAATCAAATTGAAACAAATACCATCATTCTGACCTTTAATTCACCCCAACCAGCCACAAACATAAAAGTCTTCTACTGTCAAATAAAAGTCGAAATTTACATTCCAAACCCAATGCGGTGTTTTAAATGTCAAAAATTTGGTCATCATGAAAGTAACCGTAAAAATGAAAAAGTTTGCGGTAAGTGCAGCGCTTTAGCTGACAATCACAATGAATTTGCATGCACTACATTCAAGTGCGCAAATTGTGGCATGGACCATCCGGCCTACTTAAACAAATGTGATATTTGGAAAAAAGAAAAAGATATAATACGAATCAAAACTTTTAACAAAATATACCACCCTGAAGCGCGGAAACGAATTTCAACTCCGACAAAGTCGTACGCATCAGTCATAAAAACAAATGTTAAAACTGTCAACACGAAAGATGCTCAAACACAAACAGAGTCAGTTTCTGAAACTCAAACAACTAAATCCAAACAATCCGTTCCACAATCAACGCCACAAACTCAACAAAAACAGGCAAACCGACAATTAATAACGGTCCTCCATTAGGACGTCAGCAAAAAGGATTCAAAGACCCAGTCAAGATAGCTAATAAATTAAGCTCCTTCACTGGCGAGGATGATATGGAGTGCTTAGTTAGTTAGCATGCCATATCTGACCAAAATAGTCGTAAATCAAGGTCACTTGACAAAAAGCCGAGGTCACATTCATACATGTGTGATCGGGCGTCTGGAGGATCGACAATTCTTGTCAACTCAAAACTGCCACATTCGAGGATTAACCTTAATACTGATTTACAGGCTGTTGCCATTCGTTTAACAGTCCATAAAGTCATTACAGTTTGCTCTGTTTATCTTCCACCTAATTCAGATATTCCAAAATCAAAATTAGATGACTTATTAAATCAATTACCTTCACCCTATATTCTTGTAGGGGATTTTAATGGACTTAACCCATTATGGGGATGTTCTGATTATAATAATATGGGTTAAACGTAAGAGGACTTAATTGCCCAAAATGATGTATGTCTAATGAATAATAAAAAGGCAACTTTCTTACATCCTGCTTCAGGACATTATTCATCTCTTGACCTTTCTTTATGTCACCCTTATATATATCTTGATTATAGTTTGGATGTACATGACGACTTATGTGGAAGAGATCATTTTCCTGTAATATTAACCAGCGAATCTGTCAACTTAAATGACAGTATTACTTATTTGAGAATGAACAGAGCAAATTGGGAATTATTCTCAATATTTTGTACTGAAGAATTGACAACTTCAACACTTGAGAATGCTGATAATACAATATATTCATTCTCAAAAGTTCTTCATAGCATAGCAGAAAAGTGTATACTACGACAAAGTCAAAGCGTAACAAACCTTGGTTTAATATGAATGCAACGAATCTATTAGAAACGTAGAGCGGCACTAAAGAAATTTCATATTTGTCCTAGGCCCAGCCGGCTGGGGCCTACAATACGCCGACTGTATTCATGCAGAGCGGTAAAACTCCGCCGAAAATGGACCATGCGTTTGCCGTGCATGGCGTCCCGTGAAACCGGAGATGGGGATTCTGGCGGTTGAGCATCCACGGGATTGGCGTACGGTATATCCGTAATCACCCGTGGGAGGTAACACACCGTCTTGACCCCGTATTCGGTGTAGTCGGGTGGTCGTATGGACCCGGTACGATCAATCGGCTGGTCACGCCGAGCCCTAGGTTAACATACTCTCACCCCTTTCTCTATCCATACGTATCAATTCTTCTGATACAATCGGGTTTGATTCTTCTTAACTTTATTATCTTACATAACCTAGAAGGCTGTGGCTTATGAGTTAATCGAGATACTTTACCCTTTCGAGTATAGCACCTGTGTAGCCCTGGCGCTTGGAGTCGGAAATCCACTCCAGATAAGCGCCCCCTTATTGAGCTCCGCGGCGGGTGCGGACCACAGGTACTGATTTTTTTCTTCTTTCCTCTCATTGCTTCCAACATTCTTAAAAGACCCCGACCGAACATACTCGATACCGACTCTGACGAAGAATAACTGAACAATTTCAAAAATTCATTGTGCTGACTGCAGACAAAGATTTTGATCCACTTTCAACAATGTCAACTTTTATAATTAAGAAAGCACCTAAAGGAGTAGTAGGAGACCCCAAATCAGTCAAAAAAAAATGAAAAGTGGCTCGTTACTCGTTTGAAGTTAGTAAAAACTACCAATCCGATCAACTTTTAAAACTATTCACCACAGATATAACATCATCCCCTCACAAATCACTCAACTTTTCCAAAGGCGTCATCAGAAACGCTATACTTGCCGGAGTTTCCTAAGAAGAAATCGTTACAAATCTAGCTAGTCAAGGAGTAACAGCAGCTAAACGTATCAAAATTACAAAAAATGGTGTTTCAATTGAAACAAATACATTTATTCTTACATTCAATTAAATTCAGGCACCATCGAACATCAAAATACTTTATAGCCTTAATGAAGTCGAACTATACATCCCAAATCCAATGCGTTGTTTTAAATGTCAAAAGTTCGGACATCATGAAAGTAATTGCAAAAATACAAAAGTCTGCGGCTCTTCTGGAAATGAACACAATAAATTTGCATGCACCACATTTAAATGTACAAATTGCGGCAAAGAACACCCATCATTTTCAAACACATGTGATCGTTGGAAAAAAGAAAAGGAAATTGTACGCATCAAAACAGAATTACATATCCTGAAGCACGGAAATTAGTCGAAACCCCAACAAAATCCTACTCCTCTGTAATCAAATCAAATACAAAATCAGTAACCATGAAAGAGGCACAAACCCAGACAGTTTCAGAGTCGGTAAACTAGAAACAAAACTATACCAAAGCAGTCAGTTCAAACAACACAGTCAACATCACAACGAACAAACCAAACCAACAATAAATACAGGTCCACCTTCTGGACGTCAGCAAAAAGGATCCAAGGACCCAATCAAGGTGGCTAATAAGTTTTGCTCCTTGATTGGCGAGGATGATATGGATTGTTCATCTAGTAAGCCTTCCATATCTGACCCAAAAAGTCGAAAAACAAGGTCACCACAAAAAGTAAATATTCTTCAGCAACAGTAAGTCATTTAAAATCTAATAACTTAATAATAAGAAACAAAAAAAAAATCAGACACTCTTGCTTAAAGTTTTGGAAAAAATTTGTGTTCCGAAAATTACTCGAAAGAATTTCAAAAATGTAAAGAATCGGGTTGAGAAAAGTAAAATCAACTTTCATTCAAACAATAATGAAAATTACAACCAACCCTTTTCTTTAAGAGAACTTAAAGAAGCCCTGGGTAAATCTCATGATACCGCTGCTGGACCTGATGATATTCCCTATCAATTTCTTAAATGATATTCCCTATCAATTTCTTAAACACCTACCGGGAACATCATTAAATTTACTTTTATCTATTTATAATGAAATTTGGTTTTCCGGAGAAGTTCCAAATTCGTGGAAAAATGCATTCGTCATCCCTATACCTAAAGAGGGAAATGATTCAACAGATCCTTTAAGTTATAGACCTATTGCTTTGACTAGTTGTATTTTTAAAACGTTAGAACGGTTGATAAATAACAGACTCGCTTGGTATCTTGAATCAAATAATTTACTCACCGAATTTCAAAGTGGGTTCAGAAATTAACGCTGTACACTCGATCATCTCGTTCGATTTGAAACGTTTATAAGAGATTCCTTAATCAAGAAGGAACACCTCATACCGGTGTTCTTTGACCTTGAAAAGTCATATGATGCTACATGGAAACCTGGGATTTTAAAATATTTAGATGACCTCGGGCTCAAGGGTCGTTTACCCACATTTATTAACAGTTTTCTTTCTGACAGAAATGTGCAATTGGGTCTACTTTCAGTTACTCTCTTTAACATCAAAATAAATAACATTGTAAAAACTCTAAATAATGGAGTTGATTGTTCACTATATGTAGACGATTTTCTTATATGTTATCGTTCCAAACATATGAAAAAGATAGTAAGGCAATTACAACAATGCCTCAACAAATTACAAACTTGGAGTAACAACAATGGTTTTTAATTTTCACCCACCAAAACAAACTGCATACATTTCTGTCAGAAAAGAACTTTGCATAACGATCCGAAATTATTTCTTTATAATGTTCGTATTCCTGTTGTCAAGGAAATTAAATTTCTTGGTGTCTTATTGACAGTAAAATATCTTTATACCGCATATTCAATATGTAAAATCTAAATGTCCTAATATTCTTAACATGTTGAAATTTTTATCCCATACAGACTGGGGAGCTGATAGAAAAGTTCTATTGCAACTTTATAGATCACTAGTAAAATCGAAATTAGATTATGGTAGCATTGTTTACGGTGCTGCCAGGAGATCATATCTCCAGATGCTTGACGTTGTCAACAACCAGGGACTCCGTCTGGCCGTTGGAGCTTTCAGGACCTCTCCTGTTGAGAGCTTTTAAGTTGAACCTCATTATACCTTAGACGAGAGAAACTTGCGCTTTAGTTCATAACAAAATTGAAATCTAACCCTAAAAATCCAGCACATAGTGTTATTTTCAATCCTAAATATGAACACGTGTACGGGCGTTAACCAAAGGCAATTGGTTTACGGATATTTGAACTCGTACAATCATCACATCTGAATTTAAGTCAAATAATGAAAAATAATGTATTGGAATTTCCACCATGGCAACTGAAAACTCCCGGAGTCGATTTAACTCTCTGTACAAATAATAAGTAAAAAAAAAGACCCTCTCGTACTTCGCTCAAATTTTAACAAACTGCGCGACAAGAAATGCTTTAACTACCTCGAAATATATACTGATGGCTCAAAAGTAGATACATATGTCGGCTGTGCTTCCGTAAGTAAAATTCATTTTTTAAACAAAAATTACCACCTGACTCGTCCATTTTCACAGCCGAAATTCAGGCTGTTAATATTTCTCTTAATTTCATTTCAAATCATCCTGGCGATAAATTTGTAGTATTTACTGACTCTTTGTCGGTATTGCAGTCTATTAAAAATCTTACTTTTTTCCAACCCCCTTATTAGAGAATTACTTTTAAAACTTGGTGAAGTTTGTCTTAATAAGAATATTGTTTTCGCTTGGTTCCCTAGTCATGTAGGGATCCGAGGAAACGAGGATGCAGATAGGAGTGCAAAATCTGCCTCAGCTCTAAGTGAGACAGATCTTTGCATCGCCCACACAGATTTGAAACCACTTATCAATCGATATATTTTAACCAAATGGCAAACAAGTTGGAACAAAACTGTTTATATCAAATAACACGCCATTAAACCTAATGTCGGTACCAATATCTCTACTTGCAGAGAAAGTAGGCGTGAAGACGTAGCTCTTACCCGCTATCGCCGGCCATACTAGATTAACTCACTCTAACTTGTAAACGAGAAGTTCAACCTGAATATGTTCCTTGCCAGGAACCTCTTACAGTTAATCATATTTTACTACATTGTATTGATACAGACCATATTTGGTCTAAATATTTTAATGTCAATAACATATACGAATTATTTACGACAGTATCCGATGCTAAACTTGTTTGCTTTCTGAACGAGATTGGTTTTCTTAATAAGTTATAAATTTTTAAAATGTTTATTATGCTAACGTTATACATTTTAACTGTTTAATATGTTAACCTGATGATTTTAATTCTACTCACGTATTTTAGTTTTAACCTGATAATATTCTATCGTCGTTAAACTTCAATGTATTCGGCGCTGTATGACCTACCAAGTGTCGGTTTGCAGTAAAACCCAAAATACATAATGTATTTATTAACCGACGATGTTATTTAAGTTTCATAAGCACTTACATTAACTTAACTACAGAAAATATAAGCCAATGTGTTTTGTTTGTGTGCTATGTACTTTAAAACTCTTATTTATTCCATGGAAGCACCTAGGTGGTGCGCCCGTGGTATGTTAGTAGAGTCGCGTTACTCCGCTAAATGCTCAACTCTCATCGTGTTGGTTCGATTCCCAGTTGGGCCGAAGAAATTAACTTTTTAAATTTCAATTGGATTCCGATTTTCCACAGAAAATATTGTTAAAAACGAACCAATAAATTTTAAATATGTTTATTTTTCCGGGTAAGACATATTTAACAGTGTGACGAAACCATTTTGTTATACAGCTGTCCTTACAAATACACAATGTTGCATTTACGGATATTGTAAAACAAAGTAACGAGTTAGCAACAAGCCCTAATGAAATTTCATGTCTGAAAGTACGAGTAAATTAATTACAAGAGATATCAACATTATACATATGAAATTTACGAAAATCTTATACTGACATTTGTATCAATCATTCGTTATTAATCACACATCTAACTACGAGTACAACAGAAATACTTGGGTATTTTGAAAACTTGTTGAAGTTCTCGAAATCCATTTGAAAATATGTTAAAGTTTGCAGAAGGGAAGTTAAAATGGTGGAGATAATTGGAAAACATTTTAGAGGTAGGTTAAAACGAAGATAGTTTAAGATTCCAGGCTAATTTGAAATAGGTGATATGAAAATGTAAAGAGAAAGACTAGTTTCTACTTTGGATCAGCAAGTCAACAACAAAATTGCCCAAAGGTTTCTTTTAAACCGACTTAAAGTCGCGTCCCATACAAGCAGGTTTTTATGATAACAATCCATTGATAGGATACAAATTTACCAAATCAGCATCGGACTAGAAAGGTGAACACAGGGACGCTTTTCGTAGAGAGTGGAGGCTATCTTTAATGTGAATCTACTGAAATGCCAATGCATTACATGCAAGTTCAAAAACAAGTGCACGGTGACAGTCAGAGAATCGGTATTCTTTATAGATCACATTTTCCACCTTAAATGATTTGAACAAGTCCAGACACTTGTCACTTGCAATAACATAGTCAATGACTGAATTTGACTTGATTGGTTTGGCTGAATGTGACGTTTCTGTCTTGCCTGATTCTGACGTTTCTGTCTTGCCTGATATCGACGTTTCTGTCTTGCCTGATTCTGACGTTTCTGTCTTGCCTGATTCTAACGTGTCTGGTTTGCCTGATTTTGACGTTTCTGTCTTGCCTGATTCTGACGTTTCTGTCTTGCCTGATTCTAACGTGTCTGGTTTGCCTGATTCTGACGTTTCTGTCTTGCCTGATTCTAAAGTTTCTGTCTTGCCTGATTCTGACGTTTCTGTCTTGCCTGATTCTGACGTTTCTGTCTTGCCTGATTCTGACGTTTCTGTCTTGCCTGATTCTGACGTGTCTGGTTTGCCTGATTCTGACGTGTCTGGTTTGCCTGATTCGGACGTTTCTGACGTTTCTGTCTTGCCAGATTCTGACGTTTCTGTCTTGGCTGATTCTGACGTTTCTGTCTTGCCTGATTCTAATGCTTCTGGCTTGTCTGATTTTGACGTTTTTTTCTTGCCCGATTTCAATGTTTTTTTCTTGCCCGACTTCGATGTTTTTTTCTTGTCTATTTCTGACAGTTGTGGCATGCATGTGAATTCCCCTTTTCTTTTGTCACTATAAATCCGACCATTTAAGATGAATAACCGTTCTTCTTTGCATAGATTAATTATTTTTTTCCCATTCCCATTTGATTTACGCTTCGCATGACGAGATGATCTGTCAAGTGGAATGTTCAGCCGTTTAAACATGATGCAGGTATTTATAAACCAGTCGATTGAAGCATCGTTAACCTCGTAATCATCCAGCTTACCAGTATAACCGTTAAAGTCTCCAGTTAATATAACATTCTTATACTCCTTGCATTTTTCTTTCACTTCACTTTGGAATAGGCTCAACATGCCTGTATCATGAAAGTTGCTAGTTTCAGGCGGAATATATACTGCTCCGATTATTATAGTTTTGTTATCAGTTGGAAAAACGTTTGTTATTTTTAACCATAAGACATATTTACATTTACAGTAAATTTCTTCAACATTTGGTATATTCTGATGAATGTATATGCAAATACCTCCCGATCTCCTATCTTCTTCTCTGCATTTTGGAAAATGTTGGTATCCATCAACTTTCAGTTCATCATAGTCACACTCCTTAGCGTTGATTTCTGCAAAGCACAGAATGTCGTGTTTCTTAAAAAAATTGATAAATTTCTCTTTTTGTAAGAGTCGTTTTACAGGAGGAACGTGATTGGCTCTTCCTAATCGTAATAGCAAACCACGTACGTTAAGAGAACATACTTTGATTGGTTTATATTCTTCAAGTTTGCAAGAATTTTTTAGCGATTCTAACACATTACGTTCGATATTTACATAATATGGCTTAATAACTATCTGTTGTAAGAGATCATTTAGAACCGTACGACGGTTTGACACTTGTTCGCCATCTTGCTTTAAAGAAACAGACAACTGTTCTGTCAGTGTTGCTTCCATGTTACTAAGCGGATCTTCTGTATACGATTCTATTTTCTGTTTCAATTCTTCCATTTTTTTCGTTTTCTTCTTTGTACGAGTTAGCATTGGTCAATATTTCTGACTTGAGTTCAGCAAATTTATCTTTTACATTAATCCAAAACTGATTTATATCATCCTCTGTCATAGACAGACATTTCTCATTTAAGGACCGACAAGACTCTAAAGCCTGCAGACATCGATCCTTTAACTGGGCGTGTTCTCGTGCTGCATCCTTTCCGTCTAGTGTATCCCCGGGCTAAATTGGAACAAATATCAAAGCATCATTATTTTGTCAATATGTTTGTATGTATTTTGGGTTTTACGGCACACCGACACTTGACAGATCGTACGGCGTCGAATACATAAATAATTTTGTGAATAGAGCATAATCAGGTTAAAAAGTAAACTATGTGAGTAAAATATCAAAAGTATACAAATCTATCAGGATAAAATAATGTGAATTATAATTGACAACAGGTTAATATATTAAATGGTTTAAAAATGTGTAACTTTTGCCTAATAAACAGTTAAAAACCTATGATGAATATTATTGACATTAAAATACTTAGACCGAAAATGGTCTGTGTCGATACAATGTAATAAAATAGATAGACAGCAAACAGAAGATTTCGTTAGCGTCATGTAAGCTTTAAAGTTTGACAAGAACAATGCGAATATGTGGATTTAAATAGTTCAGTGAATTTATGCTCTGCAATACAGATAATGATAATATAACATATTTGTCACCGGAAAGTTCTGAAATGAAATCAAGGCTTAGATTTTATAGCCTGCATTTCAGCGGTGAAGGTAGACAAGTTGTTGGGAAGTCTTTGTTTAATTCAGTGGCTATTACTTACGGAGGAGCAGCCAACGTAAGTGGCCGTCTTTGAACCATTAGTATATATATGAAGGTTCTAAATTCACAATAGGGGAACGGAGTTGCCATGGTGGATGGTCAATTGTTGGGTTTTCAGAAATGCTATCGAGTTTTAAACCTTTAAGCCTTTATCCAAGAGGTCTAATGGCTTTTAGTCATCAATCATAAAGCTCTTTATGTTAAGGGTTAACAAAAATAATTTTGGGTTATAAAGGTAGATTTGAGTTTAGATATACTGCACATAGGACCTCCTGGCAGAACAATAGACTACACTTCCGTAATCTAATTTAGACCGAAATAGGGAACGAGAAAGATGTAACAATGTTTAACTATCGGCTTCCCAGTCTGTATGGGATAAATATTTAAGCAAGTTAAGAGCCTTGAGACATTTCGTTTTGACGTAATTGATATGTGGAAGAAAAGTCAGTTTCCTGTCAATAACAACTCCACGAAATTTAGGACGACGGGAATACGAACGTTTTTTGAAAATAATTTAGGGTCAATAAGAAGACTTCGTTTCTGGCAGAAGGTCGTTATGGTTGGAGAAAATTTAAAACCGTAATTGTTGCTCCATTTTTATTTAGACATTGTTGTAATTGTCTTTTAATTGTGCTCATATTTTTAGAATGGTACCATATAGCGAAATCGTCCACAAAAATTGAACATTCAAACCCTTCATGAAGTATTTTTTTAATATTATTTATTTTTATGTTAAAAAGGATAACAGATAGAATAGACATTGGTCAATGACCCCTGAGACCAAGGTCACCTTTTAAAATCTCATGTTTCCAAGTCGTGTTATAAGCATATTCAAGATAAAAAAAACACAGCTACAATGTGTTCCTTCTTGATGCAGGCATCACGAATGAGTATTTTTTAAGGTCAGCACGACTCTTCCGGCACAAACAATATCATCTGCGGAAGATGTTGCGAACCCGCTCGCTCACCCAATTTTGAGTGTCAAGCGGATCCGAAGTGCCCGAATTGCTCTGGACCTCACGCTGCTTTAACAAAATCAACCACTTCGGTTTGTCAGGACAGTTCGACACCATATGGAACTCTATCAGTTCAAAACTACAGAGTCTTCCAAAAGCAAAACTACAGAGTCTTCTGAAAGTACAATAACTAAGAAACTACCTCTCCCAACACATCTTCATACACCATCTTCTAAAACTACCGCTACCCAACCTTCCAAACCTTCACCTAACCAACACATAGATCTTATTTCGAAGCCTCAGACAAAGGCAGAAACAGAAAGAAAAACTACCGCAAAGGCAAAACAATCAAGGGCCTAGTCCTCCCAATACGCAGGAAAAGAGAGTTGGCCGGTCCAACTCTCTCAATAAATTCGACAGATTCTCCACCAGACAAGGACAAAACATCAAGGTCACCTGTTAAAGCTCCATTTTAAATCCCTTCTAACATAATTCCATGATTAATAAGATACTACCACATTCCAAACTTAACCATAATACTGATTTACAGGCTGTTGCCATGCGTGTAACAGTCCATAAAATCAATACAGTTTGCTCTGTTTGTCTTCCACCTAATTAAGATATTCCAAAATCAAAGTAAGATGACTTAATCAATCAATTACCTTCCCCTTATATTCTTGTAGGGGACTTTAACGGATATAACCCATTATGGGCATGTTCTGATTAAAATAGTATAGGTAAACCGTTAGAGAATTTCATTGCCCAAAATGATATATGCCTAATGAATAATAAGAAGGCAACTTACTTACATCCTGCTTCAGGACATTATTCATCTCTTGACCTTTTTTATGTCATCCATCTATTTATCTCGATTATAGTTAGGATGTACATGATGATTTATGTGGAAGTGATCACTTATTATTATTTATTATTATTATTTGGGTTTTACGGCACACCGACTCTTAACAGGTCATACGGCGCCGAATACAAAGTTAAATGTGAATAGAGCGTAATCAGATTAAAACCAAACTGCACATGTAAAATGTCCTCAATAGTTCGTACATGTTATTGACATTAAAATAATTCGACCGTATGTGGTCTGTGTCTATACACTGTAATAAAATATGGTTGAATGTCGGTGGTTCCTGGCAAGGAACACATACAGGCTGAACTTCTCTTTTTAAAAGATGTGAATGAGTTAATCTAGTATGTTCAATGCGACAGCGGGTAAGAGCTACGTCTTTTCGTTGACTTTCTCTGCAAGCAGAGACATTTGCACCGGCGATAGATTTAATTAAGTGTAATTTGTTACAAACAATACTGTCCCAACTTGTTTGCCACTAGGTTAAAATATGTCGGTTTATAAGTGGTTTAAAATCAGTGTGTGCGATGCAAAGATCTGTCTCAGTGAGGGCTGAGGCAGATTTTGCACCCCTGTCTGCATCTTCGTGTCCTCGGATGCCTACATGTCTAGGAAGCCAACAGAAGGAGATTTCATTAGTGTCATATAAACTTTGAAGTTTGACAAGAACAGTGCGAACAGTGCGAACGTGTCGATTTGAATAATTCAATGAAATTATGTTCTGCAATACAGATAATGAGTCTGAAAATATAACATCTTTTTCACCGGAATGTTCTGAAATGAAATCAAGTCTTAGATTTATAGCCTGGATTTTATACATAAAAGATAAAATACATTAATTCTCAACAATTGTGATAAAATACATTCATTCTCAACAATTGTTCATAGCATAGCAGAAAAAGTGTATACCTAAGACCACGACAAAGTCAAAGTGTAACAAACCTTGGTTTATTGATGAATGCAAAAAGTCTATTAGAAAACGTAGAGCAGCCCTTAAGAAATTTAATATTCGGCCTACTAGTGCTAATTTAAATAATGTAAAAAATGAAAGGGCAAAGAGCAGGCGAATAATTAAACAAGCCAAAAGAACATCTTGGCAGAAGTTTTTTTTTCTGAAATAACCAGTAAAACTTCAGTTAAAAATGTTTGGTCAGCCATTTGGAAAATTAGCGTTATATCTTCCTCAGCCACAGTTAATCATTTAAGATGTAATGACTCAATAATAACAAAAAGAAAATAAATTTCAGAGACTCTTGCCAAAAGATTTGCTAAAAATTCATATTCGGAAAATTACTCAAAAGAATATTAAAATGTGAACAATCGGGTTGAATAAAGTAAAATCAATTTTAAGTCAAACAATAATGAAACTTACAACCAACCTTTTTCTTTAAGAAAACTTATAGAAGCACTGAATAAATCGCATGATACCTCTGCTGGACCAGATAATTTTCCGTATAAATTTTTAAATCACCTGCCGCATACATCGTTAAATTTGCTGCTGTCTATTTATAATGAAATTTGGTTTTCTTGAAAAGTCCCATATTCGTGGAAAAATGCATTCGTCATTCCTATAGCTAAACAGGAAAAGGATCCAACAGATCTTTCAAATTACAGACCTATTGCTTTGACTAGTTGTATTTGTAAAACTTTAGAACGGATGATAAATGATAGACTTGTTTGGAATCTTGAATCAAATAATTTACTCACCGAATTTCAAAGTGGATTCAGAAACCAACGAAGTACACTCGATCATCTTGTTCAATTTGAAACTTTTATACGCGATGCCTTTATCAAGAAAGAACACCTCATAGCGGTATTCTTTGACCTTGAAAAGGCATACGATACTTCATGGAAACATGGGATTTTAAAGGATTTAGCTGACCTTGGTCTCATGGGTCGTTTATCACATTTATTGACAGTTTTTTTTCTGACATAAATGTTCAAGTTAAAGTTGGGTCTACTTTGTCTTCTGTTCATAAACAGGAACAAGGTGTCCCTCAGGGTAGTACATTGTCAGTTAATCTCTTTAATATCAAAATAAATAACATTGTAAAAACTATAAATAATGGCGTAGTATTTTCATTGTATGTGGTCGATGTCCTTATATGATATCGTTCTGAAAATATGAATACGATAGAAAGGCAATTACAACAATGCCTCAACAAATAACAAACTTGGAGTAACAACAATGGTTTTAAATTTTCACCCACCAAAACAAACTGCGTACATTTCTGTCAGAAAAGAACTTTGCACAACGAGTTATTTCTTAAAAACATTCGTATTCCTGTCGTCAAGGAAACGAAATTTCTTGATGTCATATTTGACAGTAAATTATCTTTTATACCGCATAATAAATATGTAAAATCTACATGTCTCAAATATCTTAACCTGTTGAAATCTTTATTCCATACCGACTGGAAGCCGGTAGAAAAGTTTTATTGCAACTTTAAAGATTACTAGTAAGATCGAAATTAGATTATAGTAGGATTGTTTACGGCTCCGCCAGGAGATTAAATATCCAGATGCTTCATGTTGTCCACAACCAGGGACTCCGTCTGGCCCTTGGAGCTTTCAGGACATCTTCTGTAGAGTGCCTTTACGTTGAAGCTAATGAGCCATCATTGTACCTTAGACGAAAGAAACTTGTGCTACAGTTCATAACAAAAGTTAAGTCTAATCCTAAAAATCCAACACATAGTGTTATTTTCAATCCCAAATATGAACACTTGAACGAGCGTAAAGCAAAGGCAATTAGCCCGTTTAGTTTACGGATATTAGAACTGATACAATCGTCACATCTGAATTTAAATCAAATCATGGAAAATAATGTTTTGGAATTTTCACCATTGCAACTGAAAACTCCCGAAGTCGATTTAACTCTCTGTAGATATAATAAGTCAAAAACAAACTTTCTCGTACTTCGCTCCTCAAATTTTACCGAACTGCGCGACAAGAAATACTCTAACTACCTCGAAATATGTACTGATGGCTCAAAAGAAGATTCATAGGTCGGATGTGCTTCCGTAAGTATAATTCATTGTTTTAAACAAAAAATAACACCGACTCGTCCATCTTTACAGCCTGTAAAGATTTCTCTTGATTTCATTTCAAATCATCATGGCGATAAATTTGTAGTATTTACTGACTATTTGTCGGTTTTACAATCTATTAAAAACCTTAATTTTACCAAGCGCCTCATTAGAGAATTACGTTTGATTTCTTTTTGAACGAATATTGCCTTAATAAGCATATTGTTTTCTGTTGGCTACCCAGTCATGTAGGCATCCGAGGAAACGAGGATGCAGATAAGAGTGCAAAATCTGTCTCAGCCCTTACCGAGACAGATCTTTGTATCCCCCACTCCGATTTTAAACCACTTATCAATCGATATATTTAAACCAAATGCAAACAATTTGTTTATATTATACTGTTTATAACAAATTACACGCCATTAAACCTAATGTCGGTGTCAATATCTCTACTTGCAGAGAAAGTAGGCGGGAAGACGTAGCTCTTACCCTCTGTCGCATTGGATATAACAGATGACCTCATTCTAACCTTTTTAAAAAGAGAAGTTTAACCTGAATGTGTTCCTTGCCAGGAACCTCTTACAGTTAATCACATTTTCTACATTGTATAGACTTAGACCATATTCGGTCTAAGTATTTTAATGTCAATAACATATACGAACTAATATCGACAGTATCAGATGCTAAGCTTGTTTGCTTCTTAACCGAGATTGGTATTTATATAACTTAATAAGTTGTAGATTTTTGGACTGTTTATTTAGCAACCGTTATACTTTTATAAACCGTTCAATATATTAACCTGTTTTCAATTCTATTTTTAGCCTGGTGGTTTTTGTGTTTTTCTGTGTTTTGCTTGCGTGGTTTGGTTTTGGCCTGGTTGTGCTCTGTTCGCGTTTGGCTTTGTGTTCGGCGCCATGTGGCATGTTAAGTGTCGGTGTGCCGTGGAACCCAAGTAAATAAAGAAAGAAAGAAAAGAAAATAATGTCAATAACATATAAGAACTTTTTAAAACAGTGTCCGATTCGAAGCTCGTTTGCTTCCTAATGTTAATTGGCATTCTTAATACATTTTAAAACTATTTATTATGCTAACGTGGTAATTTTTTTTAAACTGTTTAATAAGTTAACTTGTTAACATTATGTTAACCTGATAGATTTTTATATTTCTACATATTTAGATTTTAACCTGATTGTATTCAGTTCACGTTAATCTTAACTGTATTCGGCACCGTATGTCCTATAAAGTGTCGGTGTGCCGTAAAACCAAAAAAAAAAAAAACAACAAAAACAAACGGAAACAGATTATTGCTTAATAGCTGTAATATGAGGCCAAGTAATGCCACAACGAGAAAAAAACGTATGTATACTGTCAAAAGGAATATGCGGAGCTGTCTGGCTCTGAACTTTGTCTGTGCTCGACATTTATAGTTGTTCGATAGATTTGACATGTGAAATCCTGCTCGGCAGAGTAGATAAAATTTGACTTGTCCTATAATTATGTCCAGGAAATGTTCAGTGTGCAACTGTACAATTGTTTAATCGTTCAAACAAACATTTAACTTTCGCTTTCACTATTTGTGTGCGCAATAATAATAACAGACACGTACAATTTTAAAACATGCGCATCGGTTGACTGTTGCGAGAAACTTGCATAATTAGTTCGCTGCATTGATGTCGCAACGACCGGTGCCACAATGCAAAATCCATTTGAGAAGTTTACAACAACAAATAACTCATCAAACAAAATTGAAACAAACGGGATAGTAAGCACAAATATTAATAAAAAGAAAAAGGAAATTTTAAGTCATAGAGAGGATATGTGGCAGTGGGTGCCAATGAAATAAAGAAACAGTTATGTCAGAAACTGTTTGCCCGTGAAGCGTGTCAAGGATCGACACAATCAATAATCCGATTGATTTTGAGATTGTGTTCGGGAAAGTCAAACAACATTCTACTTGTCTGACTTGCCTGAAGATGTTCAGTGTGTAATTGTACATCTCTTAACATTTTCAAAGGTTACTTTCGCTTTCACTACTTCCGTGCGCCATACTAATCATATGCACATAAAATTTCCATACATGCGCACCGGTTGACAGGTGCGTGAAATAGACATACAACTCTTCGCTGGAATGGGGTCACATAGGCCGGTGACATAATGCAAAATCCACCTTAGAAGTTCAGCAATTTTTACAACGATAAAAACTCATCAAACACGATGGAAACCAACAGGATAGTATTCTGAATAAGAAAAGAGAAAGTTTTAAGTCATGGTGATGATATGTGGCAATGATTGCTAACCAAATAAATTAAAGAAAAATCTGCTTAAGTGAGGACAAGTTATTTGTGTGTGCGGACATGTGAATATGAAATTCATTTGTCCAAAAGATCCGTTGCTACAATATTAATGTTTAAATCAGTTATGGAGGTGAACAGTGTGTACCCCGAATAATCATCAAATCCATTCTGATTTAACATACTCCCATATACAAATTTAATATATTAGTTTATCATAGGCGCGTAAATATATTTGCTTTATAATCAATTCTAGATAGAGATGACAACGTCGTGCATAAAAATTACATCTTTAATGAACAAGGAATGTAACTCATCAAGCTTCACAAAAATACTTGTTAACAGAAATGTCTACCTTAGACCCTATTAACACATGCAGCAGTTGTTACTAACAGCAAATGAATGCATAGCACTTTGAACTAAATTGTCACCGTCACTGAATTGTTAACCGTTCATTTGATTGCTACATTACCAGGGAACGAAATGTTTGAATTATCGAGGATGACACACGGGTGAAGTTTCAGCGATAAATTCCCAAAATAGGCATAGTTAGGATACTCTGAAAATGGAGGAAGTGTTAACACAAGAGCGACTTGATTCAACATAATACACAGTTGATGTGCTTTAGTGGCGAGTTAAGCTCCACTGACAGTGGCAGAAGACTAATGTACCTCTATAACCATATAAGTTTAAAGGCTTCTATCATTTTGCGTTGGTATTCCCAACTAAATTGCGGACTGTGGCTGAACGATAAGTCCGATCCCCCAAGTACATGCAAATGAAATATTTGCAATTTCAACCACTACAAACTAGTGAAGTTTCAAGGATAAATTACTTAAACAAAGTTATGAAACTGTGAACATTGTTAACACCTGATTTTTTTCTGCCGAGAATGTGCAACAGAAGATGCAGTTCAGGATTGTACAGACTTATCAATTTAGATTTCATGCACGGCCGTCTAATTTTCACCTTTCTATCACTTATACCTTGTCAGAGAAATCAACCACAAGCACCATACCCCTCAATACGTCGACACTTCATAGACCATACGACGCAGAATATAATCAAGTTAAAATTAAATGGGCAGAAAAACAAAACAATGTCAGATTAAAATAATGTTAATTGTAATTGAAAACAGGTTGACACAATATTCAGTTTTAAAATGTATACCCCTGTATATTAAAAAGTTTTAAAACTTATTTAGAACATCAACCCCGTTCAGAAAACAAACATGCATAGAATCGGACAATGCCCTGAATAGTTCATTTATGTTATTGACATTAAAATACTCAGACCGAATATGGTATGTGTCAATACAATGTAATAAAACATTGTTAACTGTCAACTGGAGTTGACAAGTAGTATTGTCGAACCTCCTAACGCCCTATCACACATTGTATGAATGGGACTTATGCAGAGTAACCTCTAAAATCAATATTATTTTTTTCCTTTAGTAATGTCTCCTGAGTTGGGTTTAAAATGGTCAATAAATTCAAAGGTTAAAAAAAATAGCTTCAAGTCTTCGACAATTCCATTTTGGTCAGATATGGAATGCTCAATAACTTAAGCACTCCATATCATGCTCGCAGTCAAACTTGTTAGCTACCTTGGCTGTGTCTTTGGATCCTTTATGTTGATGTCCGGACGGTAGACCTTAATAAGTTGTCTATTTGTTTAGTTTGCGCTGTGATGTTGTCTGTGTTGTTGTGTTGTGTTTGTTTAGTTTAGTTATTGTTGTGTTGTTTTGTTTTGTTACTCGTTTACTGACTCTGAGTCTCTGTTTGTGCGTCTTTCATGGTGACCGATTTGCTATTTGCTTTGTCCAAAGTTCACACGGTTTGAAAAGGTTGAGTGATCTTTTCCACAATTTGCACATTTAGGTGCAGGCGAATTCGTTATGATCTTCTTCTGTAGTACCACTCTTGCCGCAAACTTATGTATTTTTTGCAATCACTTTCGCGATGTCCGATCTTTTGACATTTGAAAAAAACGTATATGGTTGGGGATGTAAATTTCAACTTGAATAAGGCTGTAGAGGAATTTTATGGTCGATGATGTAATGTGAATATTAAATGTTAGTATCACCCTATTGATTGTATCTTTTCGTTCTGCTTCTGTCACAACTTGACTAGCGAGATAAATTATTAATTCTTCCTTAGATACACCGGCAATTACTGGATGTTTGATTACGCCTTTAGAAAAAAATATTCGATGTATGTGGAGATGTAAGTGTCCGAGGGTATTTTTTTCTTTTAATTTCAAAAGTATGTCAGATTGTGTTTCTAGTAAGTTATATAACAAGGAAACCATTCTTCATTGTCCAACCGTTTTGGGGTTACCAATTACGCATTAAATAGCTTTTCTATAATAAATGGAGACATTTTCGAAAATGAATCGTACTCATTTTCTGCAGTACAATTAATTTTGGACATTGATTATTTTTGTTTCTTTGAGTCAGTATCAAAAAGTATGTTCGGTCGAGGTCGTTTAACGGTGTTGGGAGCCATGGGGGAGAGACAAATACAATTCAAAACTTGTGAGTCCCACACACCACGGAGCCCAACAAAAGGAAGCTTATACGGTGTGGGTCTCCTATTGCAAGGGCTACACTCGTGTTATACTCGAAAGGGTAAAATGTGAAAATACTTTTATACCTCTCGATTAACCCAAAGGCCACCGCCTACTTGGTTATGCAAGAGGAACAGATTTTCAAGTATCAAGTCGGGTTTGTATCGGAGAAGTTAAATGGATAGAAAAAGTAGGTCAGAGAATTTTAACATAATCCTCGGCGTGACCAGCCGATTGATGGTCCCGGGAAAGAAAGAGGGTGTTCTATTCTGAACATATATATGCCAAAACCCGCCCTCTACATTAGCCTGTATGCACGCTTTCTAGTTAAAATGTAATATTAAGATTTAGAGATGTACCGTTTATCTTTTGCAGCAGCGTTAGTATCTGTGTAACAAAGTGTTCCATGACTATCAGTAAAAAGAAGAAGAAGAAAAAGAAGAGGAAGAAGAAACTATCTGTTAATTATTGTCGATCCCCGCTAATCTATATATAGATCATGTCGTGGATTTTAACAACATCATTTTAGTTCTTTTAGCTTGTGTTTTCTAGAAAAATGTTTTTTTAAGAGGCAATGAATGGCACGGTTGTAACAAATGGTAGATTTCAATGAATTTGCCAAAAAAAATATATATATATATATATATATATATATTCAAAAATTAAAAACTTATTAAAGCCGATGGTACCAATGGTTTGGTAAGATTGTGTTGTAAATTAAATGCATTAATACGCATTTGCAATATTTAAGAAAGTAGTAGTAAATAGAACCTACGTTAAATGTATGTGAAGGGCCAGAGCTGATGTCACGGTTGTCACGGTTGTCACTGCTGTTATTAGAGCTTGTCATGGATGACACCTGGAATAATATTCATAATGAAGTTGTTATGTCATGCATTTATTTTTCTTAATTCTATTAATTTGAAATTATTATTTTATCAAAATAGCTAAGGAAGTGGAAAATGAGAGAAATTTATTTGTTGATTTATAAAATAAGCAAACTTGTTGAGAGTATGCGGCAAGTGATAAAATCAGATGACCTACCATTTATTCCAATAGATTCCCAAAACCTCTTCGGGACCGTTAAATTCACAATCTTTGTTTAACAATGGTTAGTGTTATGAGATTATGAAGATAAGGGAATAGTAGCAAATATGCAAACACACACACTTGTCATACAATTGCGACATTATTCGACTTTGATTCTATAAGTGGTTGATGTTTTTAATTAGGTATGAGGTGTTACTTTTCTGCCGAGTTATCTATTACATATTTATGTAATCGAGTAATGAGCTTTCGATCGAGTACTTAACTATCTGAATGCTCGATGACATCCCTTAAGTATAGAAATAGCATAGACAAGCTTTCTTACTTAAACATGTATTACTTTGTATTACACGGCGACAGAAAAACTGCTCCGAGTAGCAGAGGTTTGTAAAACTTCTTTAAATTTAATCCATATTATTTTTACAAGCAAGGTCGATTGTCCTGATATATTGACTAATCTACCGTGAACATACATTCCGACTCTTTCTACCTGTTCATTTAATCAATTTTCTAGAGTGTAAAGAATAATTAGTTTTAGGGATAGACAAGTGTGTGTCTTTTGCCAAAACGTAAGTTGCTGTAAAAATATATATATTATGCTTATCACAACAATCGTTAAATTAGAAATCATTTTAGCGTGTACTTAAACCGCATGCATAATAACAGCCAGGACCGACCTCCGGTGTATCCATTCCTTGAAAAGACGTGGAAGCAATTTCTGTATCGGATGACAACTGAAATAATAATAATAATAATAATAATAATAATAATAATAATAATAATAATAATAATAATAATTATAATAATAATAATAATAATAACTGAAAGAAGATCCCAGCCAAATAACTGTACAACGAACTTCACCTGGAATACCACCCATCTGTAGTGATCACGTACAAATATCTTATATATATATATATTGTCGATTGTAGCTATTCTATAGAATGTGTCGTGGATTTCATTAACACAATCTTAAGTGTTCTTTATGTTTGTTTTGTCTGTAAATTGTTTTTTAAGAAATACTAAAATGCCACGGTACGTAATTATTAAACACAATATTAATTTAAAATGTGATGCTACCACTGTTTTAAAAGCCTCAATCGTTTCTGCTTTGCTAAGCAGTCTTTACCAAATTATATTACTTACCATCGCTGTAATACTAGCACTGACGACCCATTTCTGTATTATACGAAACAGTGAAAACTCTCAATCAAGAATCTGTTGAATCTGTCCATTTTGTCAAAACTGTTAGAAACAGTATTATATTTAGGCATTAAGATATTCCGGTAACAAAAACTGTTTTGGATAGCTTAGGGCTTAAAACATGCATTAAAACGTATTTACAACATTAACAAAGGTTGTATTATTGAGCATATACAATAATTTCCTTTTGCAATAATCAAGAAAGAAGTATTAAAGAGAACCTACCTTAGCTTTTTTTGGTTGTGAAGGGCCAGAACTTCTGTCAGGTGTGTCACTGGTGTAATCATCAGAGTTTTCTGAGAGATTTAACGATTGCCACTGGAATAATATTCATGATGAAGTTATTATGTCATTCATTTATTTTTATTTAATTCTATTACTTTGAAATTATTTTTTATTAAATAGCTTAGGAAGTGGAAAATGAAAGAAATTAATTTTGTTGATTCAAACAATAAGCAAAGTTGTTGAGAGTATGCGTCACGTGATAAAATCAGATGACCTACCATTTATTCCAATAGATTCCCACAACCTCTTCGTGACCTTTAAACATTTCACAATCTTTGTTTAACTATGGTTAGTGTTATGAGATTATGAATATAAGAGGATAGTGGCGAATATGCGACATTATTCGACTTTGATTCTAGATAATGTTTTTAATTAGGTATAAGGTGCTATTTTTCTGCCGAGTAATCTATTAGATATTTGCATATTTGAGAAATGGGAGTTTAATCAAGTACTTACCTAACTGAATGCTCGTTGACATTCCTTAAGTATAGAAATAGCATAGCCAGTTTTCTTACTTAAACATGTATTACTTTGCAAAAGCAAAGCTTTTTCAAGAGAGTTGCATAAATTTGCGTATGATTTGAAAAGTTGGTTGCACACACAAAAGCATAGGCGCGCATATGCAAACGCAAGCACGTTGTCGCGCACATGTATATATAGAAGTCAATTCTAATGTACACGTCGATACTTACAAGTAAGTTTTGCTTAAGTGCATTGGGTGCGTGTAGCAAATGTACCTGGAGTATGTGCTTTTCAAAATGACTTTCAAAATTAGAAAATTGGCATTTCATTTTGGTTGTTTTATTATAAACATTCAGTTTTAAGTTTATAGACAAGTGGATTTTAATCACTCCACTAAAAATCCTCAGTAATGACATCAAATGATTTAACCGATTACAAATTTCACCAGTTTCAGTATTCTGGTCATTCTTAGTATTGTTCTTTTTTTATCTGGTTCATTTGGTTATTATGTGTCGAGAAATTATCATTTTGACAAGCTTACAATAATATTCCTCCATAAATATCCAGTAGTATCACTGGATGATCTTTTAGCGAAATTGATAGCTATACCATTATTCTGTTTTTATTGTCTCAACCATTTGAGATAAAGTATTAGCCTGATGCTGTCCTACTGTTGAAATTTCCTGTTAATAAAACGCGTTTATTTGACCTGTTTGCATGCAGATCATTTACTCAGTGCTTCAAAATGAGATAGTAAGTCTTATTTTCTGTAGATTGAGGTTACGGCGACATAAAAACTGCTCCGAGTAACAGAAGTTTGTAAAACTTCTTTAAATTTAATCCATATTAATTTTTACAAGCAAGGTCGATTTTCCTGATATATGGACTTAATCTACCGTGAACATACATTCCGACTCATTCTACCTGTTCATTTTATCAATTCTCTAGAGTGTAAAGAATAATTAGTTCCAGGGATAGACCCGTGTGTATCTTTTGCCAAAACGTAAGTTTCTGTAAAACAATATATATTATGTTTATCACAACAATCGTTAAAGAAGAAATTATTTGAGCGTGTACTTAAGCCACAAACATAATAAGAACAGCCAGGACCGACCTCCAGTGCATACAATCTGTCCAAAGACGTGGAAGCTAATACTGTGTCGGATGACGACTGAAATAATAATAATAATAATAATAATAATAATAATAATAATAATAATAATAATAATAATAATAATAATTATAATAATAATAATAATAATAATAATAATAATAATAATAATAATAATAATGATAATTGAAGGAAGATCCCAGTCAAATAACTGTGCAGTACAACGAAGTTCACATGGAATACCACCCATCAGGATCTGTAGTGATCACGTAAACATATCTTATAGATATTGTCGATTGTAGCTAATCTATAGAATGTGTCGTGCATTTCATTAACACAATCTTAAGTGTTCTTTATGTCTGTTTTGTCTGTAAATTGTTTTTCAAGAAATACTAAAATGCGATGGTACGTAATTATTAAACAAAATATTAATTTAAAATGTGATGCTACCACTGTTTTAAAAGCCTCAATCGTTGCTGCTTTGCTAAGCAGTCTTTAACAATTATATTACTTACCATCGCTTTAATACTAGCACTGACATACGGGCTCTGTTTCATACGAAACAGTAAAAAATCTCAATCAAGGATCTTTCGAATCTGTCCATTGTGTCAAAAGTGTTAGAAACAGTATTACATTTATGTATTCACATATTCCGGTAACAAAAACTGTTTTGGATAAGCCTTAGTGCTTAAAACATGCATTAAAACATATTTATAACATTAAAGAAGGTAGTATTATCGAGCACATAAAATAATTTTCTTTTGCAATAATCAAGAAAGTAGTATTAAAGAGAACCTGCCTTATTGTCACGTGTGTCACTGCTGTCGTCAGAGCTATCTGAGAGATTCTCGTATGACACCTAGAATAATATTCATAATAAAGTTGTTATGTCATGCATTTATTTTTCTTAATTCCAAAAATTTGAAATTATTATTTTATTAAAATATCTTAGGAAGTTGGAAATGGGAGAAATTAATTTTGTTGATTCATACAATAAGCGAAATTGATTATCATTTTGACAAGCTTACACTAATCTTGCTCCATGAATATTCAGGATTGTCACTGGGTGATCATTAAGAGAAATTGATAAACCATAATTCTGTATTTATTTTCTAAATCATGTGAGATGGAATCACAACGCGATGCTGTCCTACTCTTAAATTTGCCCGTTAATATGACGAGTTAATTTGACCTGTTTACATGCACCGCATTTACTGAGTAATTGAAAATGTGATAGTGAGTCTTTCTTGTAGTTTGAAGTACCCGGCGACATAAGCATAAACACCGCTCCGGAAAGCAGGTGTAAGTAAAATTTCTTTCAATATTATCCATATTATATTTTACAATCTGGGAGGATTAGCTTGATGTATGGAGTTTTGCCAAAACCCCGCTCAAACTGTTTCGACCTGATCATGTTAATTATTGTTTCTACGTTATAAAGAATATTTTCAGGATTTTTTTTTTATACAGCGTAACTTCCTGTAAAACAATGTATATTATGTTTATCACAACACTCTTTAAATTAATAATCGTTTTAGCGTGTTCTTAAGCCACATACACAAACAGACTCGCCAGGAGGTCCCTCCGGTGTATCCATCCTGTCAACAGTCGTAGAAGCAATTTCTTTATCTGTGTCCGATGTCGGACCTAAAAAATAACAAACACGCAATAATAAAAATAATAATAATAATAACTGAAGATCCCAGCTAAATAACTAAGCAGTACAACGAAGTTCACCTGGAATACCACCCATCAGAGTCTGTAGTAAACTAGTAATCACGTAAAATATCTTATATTTATTGTCGATTTTAGCTAATCTATAGAATGTGTCGTGGATTTCATTAACACAATCTTAAATTATCTGTAGGTTTATGCTCTCTGTAAAAAAGACTTTAAACAAATATTAAAATGTCATGGTTTGTTATATTAACTAGCATGGTAAAAAGAAATCCAATGAATTCACTTAATAATTAAACAAACTATTAATTTAAAATGCGATACCTCC
Organism: Sinonovacula constricta; assembly: GCA_007844125.1. Classification (NCBI taxonomy): domain Eukaryota; kingdom Metazoa; phylum Mollusca; class Bivalvia; order Cardiida; family Solecurtidae; genus Sinonovacula; species Sinonovacula constricta. The sequence goes on from CM017564.1 coordinate 18,128,459, forward strand.
AATCTTTCAAAAGGCACAAACGTTTCTGCTTTGCTAAGCATTCTTTAACAATTATATGAATTACCATCGCTTCAATTCTAGCACTGACTAAACAGGTCTGTATCATACGAAACATATTCCGGTAACAAAAACTGTTTTCGATAAGCCTTAGGGCTTAAAACATGCACTAAAACGTATTTACAACATTAACGAAGGTAGTATTATCGAGCATATACATTAATTTTCTTTTGCAATAATCAAGGAAGTAGTAATAAAGAGAACCTACCTTAATTTTCATTGGTTGTGAAGGGCCAAAGCTGCTGTCACGTGTGTCACTGCTGTCATCAAAACTTTCTGATAGTGTCATGAATGACACCTGGAAGAATAATCATAACGAAGTTATGTCATGCATTTACTTTTCTGAATTCTATTAATTTGAACTTATTATTTTATTTAAATAGCTTAAGAAGTGGAAAATGAGAAAAAATAATTTTGTAGATTAATTAAATAAACAAACTTGTTGAGGGTATGCATCAAGTGATAAAATCAGATGAAATACTGCTGATTCCTTCAAATTATCCGGTGCCATTAAACAATTCACAGTCTTTGTTTAACTATAATAAGTGCTATGAGATAATCAAGACAAGGGGATAGTAGCAATTATGCCACACTTATCATAGAATTGGGACATTATTCGAATTTGATTCTATAAGTTGATATTGTGTTTACTAAGGTATGCGGTTTTCTTTTTCTTCCAAGTAATTTATTACATATTATCTCATACTCGAGAAATGGGCGTTCAATCGAGTACTTGAATAACTCAATGACATTCCTTTGGTATAGAAATAACATAGACAAACTTCCTTACTTAAACATTTATTACTTTGCAAAAACAAAGCTGTTTCAAAGTAGTTGCATAAATGTACGTATGCTTTGAAAATTTGCTTCATAAACTACATATACACACCAATACACACATGCACACACAAATGCATAGACGCCCACACACAAACGCACGCACGCACTCGGACACATGACTATATAGAATCAATTCTAATGTACACGTCGATACTTACCGGTAAGTTTTGCTTAAATGCATTGAGTGTATATACCAATTTCCCAATGAAGTTTGGGCTGTTCAAAACGATTTTCAAACTTAGACCATTGGGATTCTACTTTGTTAATTTTATTATAAAGTTTTAGATTGAAGACAGAGGGATTGTAATCACTCCACTTAGAACCCTTATTGATGATATCAAATGATTTAACCAAATAAACATTTTCACATGTTTTAATAGTCTACTCAATTAGTGTTTGTATTGTTCTTACTAATTTGGTTTGTTTGATTATAATTTGTCTAGAAGATGTGAATATATTCGTCACTCTAAAATTGTCACGACCCAATGCTGTCCTACTGTTAATATCGCCCGTTAATATGACGCGTAAATTTGACCTGTTTACATGCAGCGCATTTACTGAGTACATTGACATCAGACAGTACGTCTTATCTCATGTAGTCTGAGGGAGCCGGCTACTATCCTGCTTCTAATATCAGAGGTTCGTAAAACTTCTTTCAATTTAATCCATATTATTTTGACGAGATTGGTCAATTTTCTTGATATATGGATGTATGGACTTAATCGATCTTGAAAATATATGCAAATATGCCCATACTTAAGCCACATACATAATGGGAACAGCTTGGACGGACCTCCGTTGACTGAATATACTACTACTACTTCTGCTGCTGCTGCTGCTGCTGCTACTACTACTACTACTACTACTACTACTACTGCTACTACTACTACTACTACTACTACTACTACTGCCACTACTACTACTGCTACTACTGCTACTGCTACTCCTGCTACTACTACTAATACAGCTACTACCACTACTACTACTACTACTACTACTAATAATAATAATAATACTGCTACTACTACTACTACTACTACTACTACTACTGCTGCTGCTACTACTGCTACTACTACTACTGCTACTACTACTACTACTGTTGCTACTACTACTACTACTACTACTACTGCTACTACTACTGCTACTACTGCTACTACTGCTACTACTACTACTACTACTAATATTAATAATGCTACTACTACTACTACTACTACTACTACTACTGCTACTACTGCTACTACTACTACTGCTACTACTACTACTACTGCTACTTCTACTACTACTTCTACTACTACTACTGCTACTACTACTGTTACTACTACTACTACTACTGCTACTACTACTACTGCTACTACTACTACTACTACTACTACTACTACTGCTACTACTACTACTGCTACTACTACTACTGTTGCTACTACTACTACTACTGCTACTACTACTACTACCACTGCTACTACTGCTACTACTACTACTGCTACTACTGCTACTACTAATAATAATATATGATAATAATAATAATGAACATGTGCAAGATGACAGCAGCTGACTGGCGACGCGGTCTTAAGTCTAAGTCTACGTCATCACTTGGAAAATTCTGTTTTAATGAGATTCTTTTCACTGCTTTCGTTTGAGAAACCCATCAGAAAGTGCGAGCTTTTAGAGCTGTTGGGTTCTCTCTTTTTATTGTATTATGTCTCGTCACAAGCTTGTTGTAACTTTCTAAACGGACTGGCATGGGAATGCCGTTGTTTTGCACCTTTTTGAATTTCTATGTTGCTGTACTCATGGTCATATTATTATCTTTTTTATTCCTGTAAGTGCTATGATATTACGGGAATAGGGAGATAATTTGATTCGATTTTATCGTGAAGGTTGCGCAAACATAAGACTTTGAATCGAATAGATTTTTCTATGTGAGAGACACAATTATTCCGTTCCTCCGAGTAATCTATTTATTATTTGTAATATTATAGAAATGGACGTACGATCAAGTACTTGTCTAACCATATACACGAACACATCCAAAAATACAAATCACACTGACGAAGATCCTTATTTCTGCAAATCATGCACTACTGTATTAGAAGAAGTTTTCTAAAACAAGCACATTGCGTATGCTCTAACATGTTGATACCAATACAGACACACACACGCACATACACACACAGGTACGCACACACTCACGCATGCACGCTCGCGCATGTAAATACAAATGCAAATTCTAATGTTGTACCGACGATACTTACAAGTAGTTAAATATCACTTATGCTTAAAAGCATGTTTTGTATGCTTAGACTGTACTTGATTTATGTGCTGTTCATAAAGACTTTGAACTTTAGAAAATTTGGATTTCACTTTGTTAAATTTATTATATAGTTTGAGATTTAAATTCAAAGGCAAGTTGATTGAGAGTATTCCACTTAGGACCTTCCGCGACTACATCAAAAGATTTCACCAGTTTAAAAAGATTTAACAGTTACATTAGTAAAATCAAGGTATGTTTGTATTGTTCTTTTCATGTTGTTTTTTTTTTCGTTTGATTTTATCGTCGGGGAAATCTTCCTTTGAGAAAGTTAATTTTGACAAGCTTCTCCTAATCTTGATCTATACATATTAATAAATGATTTTTTTGACCGAAATAGCTAGCTGTTCCAGTATTCTGTATATCTTGTGGATCTGTATATCATATGGATAAACTCAAGAAGCAAAGCAGGTCTACTGTTCAGATCATTAATACATTAATACCCGTAATTGTCAATATTTATATACATATTACAGCAATATTACATTTCTATCAAGGTTACTGCTGCTACTGTTTTCACCTAAAATAATTTCTGCAAACTATATCAACAGGAACAAAACATCATCTTTGAGCAGTATCACCAAGAAGATGCCATCTTTTTGTCCGATGTCAATAGCTGGAGATTAGATTAGTTGTTAATGCAAACGAAATTAAAGGTGCTCACAATGTCAAACGTGTCTTTCAAACAGTGGGTTGCACGTGTGCATGCGTGTGCAATATCACTTACACTCACTGCAATAGCACCTTACACAATTCGCAGCACATAAAACAAAGTCTACTAAATATCTCACGTATAGGTTTAAATGTAGAATATCAGATTTGATAACCTCAAGTAGATCTCGACCAAAAAATATAGCTGGCACGGCGTTAATTTGCTCAAAGCAATTTGAAAATCGCAACAATCTGGTTGCTGTTAAACAGTTAAAACGGATGTATTCAAAGTCTCTTTAAATAAAACAATATAAAGTTTTTCGTACATACCTGTGAAGTATTTTCGTCCAATGTATCGTTGTCTTTGCCAAACCAATAGGGTATGTATTTCAACTTGAACTATAATAGTACAGTTATCGTTACGTTTAAAATTAGATTCTGAACAAAACCTATGGATATAGTTATCAGCTAACGCTCAACTGATATGCGAAAAGAAGGATTGGAAACAGCAGTATATACATTAAATGTAGTCAACAATTAACTTATAATTGTAAGGTCCTGAGTTTTACAAACATCTCCTGTTAAATACAAATTATAATATGATATAATGATGAAAAAATAATATATACAAACAAAACAAACAAGTAATATAATGAGCTATCAATTTATGTACATAAGATAAAAGCCATGTTGATATTTGTTGTGCTATCTTCGTCATTAAGACGGTACCATTGTCACCCGTGCATGGAAATAATTAATGGTGCAACAATTATTTACTATTTTCTTTATCAGCTATTTTCGTCATGTACTGTTTTCAAATGAGTGTTTATATGCCGCCAAATAAACATTATTAACAGGTATGTTTGAACTATTTAATGTTCATCTTGTCAACAATCAAGAACGAACCGCTCTTGTAGTAATCATATGCTCGGTGACGTAAAATGTTTCTCTGTATTGTATTAACCATGCAAATACACGGGTATACAACATAATATCAGTTCAACATATCGGTATTTTCAAAAAGGTCACATTGATTAATGATGTTATTCGAGAGTTTGATTCTTCTTTTCTCATGCAACTACATAATATATACCTGAAAGATCCCGTAATATGCTGTTTATTAGTGCCCTATATCCACGCTTACCCGCTATGCCGCCCTGTTGGTACCAACTGTATGTTAGTATTGTGTCCTACTTTAATCATATAACTTAAGTTATGGCAAAAGGTTGCAAACTATTATATTGCAACTATAATACTATATACGTATGCATTTTGTGTGATTTACAGTCATACTGGAAACAACTACATGTCGCTGTCCCATTCAATAAGAAATTCTTTCTGCAAGTCCATAGTATACGCATTATTTAAACTTATGTATTCATGTTCTTATTGCAACTCATTATCTCCGTTTGGGTGCAATAAACCCAATGGCAATGACCATTAAAAGAGATTTGTGAAACATGTTTATATAACAGATGATATGCTCTCTCATTTCATGCATCTGTCTTTTTACCGCAATAATGTAGACACCTTATTTTTATACCACAAATAAACTTGTCAAATATTATCTGGTCCTAAACATAACATCGTGTATTCAATTGCTTATCCTTGTCAAACTCTGTAGAAGGGCATTTTGGAACTTCAAACCAAGTAAAAAGTAAACCAAAATATATATTGAAAGTGGCAATAATTTTCTTTTAAAGGACCTTAAAAGATATTTATGACTATGACATTATGACCACGGATAAACAAAATGTAAGTGGCATAAGCAGACAAAATATATTGCATTATCAATGTAAATATTAAAGTAATCAGAACTTACTGAAACACAAAATATACCTTAAATGCTGAGTATAGGTTATGGAGAGACCCCATAGATTTTTAACCTCAATGAGAGCTTTTATATATACCAGTGTATTCCAGGTAGTTACAAAGTCATATACAAAAGCAATACAGCTTATATAAGTGTTGTTACCATCGTCTCGTTGTAATAGAACAGTATTTAAACGTGCATTTATATCACGCCCTTATTTACTCTATTGATTAACAATTAAAAGAAACTGCTTATGTCATTGCCGATGCGCTGGAGCGCGACGCCCACATAAGAAATACTCACCGAAATTTCTATATGGCTAAAGTCTGTTTAACGGACTTCTAACCCTGATAACAAAGGGATTCTTCTACGGTAAAGGGAGTTCTTATTTATTAATGTAATTTTATACTTATTTTCGTGTGCCTGTAACTTTCTTGAGAACATGGCAGAAAACGAGATTTAAAACGTTATTTCTTTTTTTATTAAAATATTTTAACCTTTGACGGAAATGTACATGGAGGCCCAGTACACTCTTACTTACGAAAGTAGATAGAAATGCTCTTCGGTACGTCCATCGATTCTCGGATTTCTTTATAACAAATTGAGATTTTTCAGCAACAAAACAGTCCATAGCCAGAAAAGAATTGCTCTGAACGATCCATTTAAGACTATATGGCAAAGTCCTATGAGTATTTCAACATATATCAAAATTTGATACGGCACAGGACAATGGAATTGACACGCAAGCCAAATGTAAAAGTTAGAACAAATTTGTGATGAGTCATTTAACAAAAAGATCAAACCCAGCAGGAACCGCCTTGGAACGGTCAGTCGGCAATATTAACCGACTGGGGTCTTTAAGCCGGTTTTACAGTTTTACAGTGCTCCAACGTCTGACTTTAGATACAATGTTCATGCACCTATTAAGTTTACTGATCTGCGTAAATTTAAAATAACATATTTCCAGTGCTGCCAGTGTGCAGGGATGCTTTTATAGCATTTCTGAAAAGTTGGACCGCGGATCGGAGGGTTTCAAATTCAAACCCTAGCCCTGTCAAAACAAGTATACTAGGGTATCTCATTACAGATTCAAATTTTTAATTCAAATGCATAAGAGAAACGTGCAAGACATCAAGAAAGCATTTATAACATGGCTGAAGTGTTTTTAATCAAGAGGTTTAAATTAAGGACTCGGGAACTGAGTGTTTTGGGGTTCGAGCCATAAACTGACATAATATTATGTTCCTAGCTTAAGACTTTTATTACAAGGACATTTTGCAAAGGCAGAACATGTTAAGACTATTTCCTTACAAATAGATTTACTTAATAACAGTATCCATCTTGGATGCTATTAAACAATTGCGTTTCATAACAAATAGTTTATATTTTGTTGTATTTATGGTCTTGTATCAACTGACATACTCTCTTTCATTTGAAAGTAACTTTTGTTCATTTGTATTCTTAATGCAAGTTCAGTGTGTAATTATAAACCACAGTAGCACATACGTTATAGCATTGCTTTATTACAACTTTAGTTCCATCGGTATCAAGAACACACCAGAACGTTCTCTTTTACTGTTTCTCTCAGTTTGTCTGCATCCATATATATAAATATATAAGACGCACGACGAGACAAAACCGGGCTTATGGCATTATGACGTAACACTGGAAAATCCACAATTAAAATGACGTCACTTTACCGTGTATTTTTACTAGACCTTGACAGCATGGCTTGGACCGTCGTTTTTGATACTGAATGTTGATGCCTTATCAGAAGCGATAACAAACAAAATAGAGGAGGAATTAGATCAGATTGAATAGAGGCTACACGCATTAATCCTACTTTAACAGTTAAACAGTTTATATACTTTTTGTCATATCTGTCCCAAGAAATTATATTAAAAGTTTATATGAAACGAAATAGAATGTAAACTATTATTTTTATATAATCTAGACTAGATTTTGATGTAACCGATGTTGCAGGTTACAGGTTTGTTCAATTTCAACTCATATACGTGGATGGATAGATTTAACGAAGAAAATGATTAAGTATTACAAGCGACATTTAAATCAGTTCACTTTTAAGCAAATGGTTATATTTACTCACTAGAATAATGATCAAAGATTGTTGAAACCTGATATACGTTTTGCAAATAAAGTAGATCAATGTCACGTGTACGTGTCTTCTTATAACTACGCAGGCGTGTTTATTGATTATTATAAAATTATTCACCTATATACAGAGCGCTTAGCGTTGTTGGTCAGTCGAACGCAATTCGCTTTTCATATATCTATCGACGGCCTAGTTGGTTCAGTTCCAACCACAGATTTTATTTTCTTACTTTTCTTCAAACATAGTTTTATGCCTTTTATTTCAATTTATATTGTCACACGCCTTGTTTTAACGAATTAAATAGAACATATTTCTTTCTTGGCAACAATTTGTTAGTCTTACATTAAAGTGACACAAAAAACTACAAACAAACAAAAATACACCCAAAAACCAATAAACGTTGATTGCACACATTTAATATATATAACGACTATTTGTGATAAGTCTAAATGACTGTAGCATTAAATTGTCGCTTTAAATTAAATAGCAGAAATCAGTTCGCTGTTTCATACAATTACAGTGCAGGGTCCTAGTTCTATGTTAGAGAGGAACTAACCATAGACATATCAAGCAATATGTTTATTAAATATTTATAATGCCGCAAAATTGTTTGTCTCATAACAAGTTTATTTTATACACTCAAGAAAGAAAGTAAACGGAACACATCATATTAATAACGGAATTGTTGATTAACGTTCAAATTACTTCGAGCCAATGACTGAAACTCTAACCTAATAAAATGCTTGTTTATAGTTTTAATGCAACTCTGTAAACATGTGACGACTTAATTTTCAGCATATTGTACGTTGTTGATACTTCCAGGACAAAACAATAACAGGTATCTAACTTGGGTATTTCATTTGTCGGACAATGACAGGACAGAAAAGGATGACCGAGTACCACATGCAAGTACCAGAGACTTGTTTTAAATGTTTCCTTTGACTGGTTTATTAGTATGATAGTCACTTATGACATTCCATTTAATATATTCACAAGCAAAATAGGGACACTCTTTGCGGAGCCCATAGAGTCACAGACCGTTCCACCCTTGAGTTGGAGTCCCGGTCGAAGCGACAAACATGTATGTCCGGAGGTAAAAAACTGGATATTGAAAATACGACACTAATTGTATTGATGCGAGGTATCTGCAACAAACAAACGAAACAACAACAACAACAACAAAAAGGAAAAAATGAAACATAGGGTTGCCCGTGGTTTAATGGACTAAAGGTTAGAAACGATGATTTGCAATATCTCTGACTCCATAATCTTGTGGATTTGAGTCCCGGTCGGGGTACAATCTTTCATGTGGTCAGGTTTTCCAGCTGATCTGCGCTACTGGATCTACCAAGACATGTGCCACGATTTTGCTCCACAAGTAATAGCAGGACGTCGCTATAATGGCAATAATTTCGTCGATGCACTGTACTCAACAAAACATACAAAGCGGACAGATAAAAGCATACATGTAGAGTTAAAGCCAATAATCGTACATATATATGCATGTAAATATGTAAAACGAGAATTGTATTCTTATTCCAGGCCACGCACGTTGTCTTGTGGATACCGATTTTGTCCACCTCAAAATTAAGAACCGAGAAAATGACTGCAATACTGTTAAGCAGCCAGCTGACATTGTGAAGCGATCCTTACCGTTTTGTATCCTAGGTTTAACTGGAGATGTTGGAATCGTTTCCTTCGGCAACACTTCAAGGCTACGAGACTGTGACTCTAACCTTTCTGCTAGAAGTAGCTCTTTAATATAAACCCAATTGTTTCAAATATAATCTATAAATAATATCATGCCGACATTGGTTTATATTGTTTTCGGCATATAATATCGCCATACAGTATTCCTGGCAAAGCCTCGAAGTGTTGCCCAAAGAAAACGCCCCAACCTTTCACTGCACGGGTTATCGTCCCGATAAGGGAGGCAATTGTGATAAAGCCTACGATGCGCCAGTAGTTTCACTTTACAAACATTTATCTGCGATTTTCGTCCACCAAAATTGTTGGACACGCAAAACAAAATCATGGATTTAAGATATTAACACAATATTGATTAAAATAAATTTACAGATTATCAACACTTCAATTTCACGTTTGAAAAAGCTGGAATTATCATCGTACGGAAACTCTATATGATGATCGGAGGGAGTTTATGCTATTCAAGGATTCCCAGCAAAAGTTCAGGAATACAGAAATGTCACCCGCGTTTCAACCTGGCGGGTTGACACGTCAACACAAATATGACCTTGAGCGCTTTGTGACAGCCACAATTCAGTGGAATTTTTTAAGTTATCTAATTATGACCTGTTGCTTTACCCACTTTAACAATACACACCCTTATTTTGCAGTTCAATATCGACGTTAATAAAACCATATTAGCTTAAATCTTAATTTAGTTGTGTGAGTAAGTTACTCATCCCCATATTATGACGTCAATAATTTGACGTCCTATTTAAGAAAACTACCTTAAGTATGGGCCATTAAAATCCTTATTATCTCATTAAATACAAAGCCAATAGGAGAATCATGTCTCATTAAAAACAAAAAAAAAAATTTACTATAAGCCCGGTTTTTTCGCGTCGTGCGTCCTACATATATATGCATATATATATATATATATATATATATATATATATATATATATATATATATATATATATATATATATATATATATATATATATATATATATATATATTATAAACCATTATTTTATCATTTCTTAAATTGTCTTCCTTTGTGTTGACTCAAACTAAATTTATTTATATATAAGTATAATTACATACATTACATTCAGTGATTGTTCGTAAGAAAAACTTATCCCATCTCCTTTTATTGGCGGAAACCAGTTCTTTCTGGATTGGACGGTTCTTGTTGAAGAATTAAGTAGTTACATGTACACATTGCGTAATCATTTTAATAAATGGAGTAAATAACTGCAAATCAAAGGATAAAATCGACGCTTTCGTATTTGAATGGAAACAAAAAAGATCCGATCACAATGATTTTAATTAGTTTATGAATGATCAGTTCTTGAAATATGCATTGTCTTTAATTTAATCATATAGCTATGATTCATATCAACTCTAAACGCCAGTTAATACAATTATAACGTTATATACATGTCTCTAATGAAACTCTAAATATTTATACTTCAATTGTATTGGAGACCGAATCTAAGATTACACAGTGTAATAATTTAGCAAAGCTAGTAACATAAACAGGCAAAATCACTTAATAGCTCAAACTTCATGCAGTGGACCTAATATATCATGCGTAATCAACATACTACTAATACTACTTTTGTTTTGTTGGTTTGGGTTGTTTATTTTATCAGTTTTTACTACGATGAAGGTGCTCACTGTTAATTTTCTCACTTTGACGGGTTATTTTTTTTATTTATACTGTTTGCTTGATAGAAATCCATTCAGGAAGTGCGAGGTTTGAGCGTTCCACAAACCACGTTTAAGTACCCCAGTCCATCCTTTGCCAACTGACGGTTCCAAGGCTGTACTGCTGGTTTTTCTTTGTACGTGTTATGTCTCGTCTCTGTTTTCTGTGTTCATTATGATAGGACCTTTTCTAATTTACCTATACACATATATGTGCGTAAGAGAAAGTGGGTGTGTGGATATGTGCTCTTAGCAAATCAACTACTTTAAACGCGACAAATAAACGGAACAGACAACAACACCCTACAGACGCACAATAAGGAAAACACTAACCTCTTTCATATTGCCGTAATTGCATTTAGACAGCTGTGAGAAAAAGCGGCAGTTATTTCGGTTCACATTATGTACGTTTTAAGAGCAAAAGCCCCTACCTGATCAAAATAAACAGAACAGGAACCTCTGGGGAAAATTTTATTTTCTTTTATAAGAAAACATGGCTAGTTTTTAGTTGTTTTAAGCTTTGCCAGACAAATCGATTCTATCGTTATAAGCGATACCTACATATGACATCTGGCTGATCTTGAAGTTTAATATGATGTTACTACGGTGTTATCATTTCTGTATGTTGCCAACTTTGAGCTTGAACGTTTACCATGTCCACTTCTAAGCTTTTGAACAGTTAAAATAAACCGTAGACGTCAAACGTCATAATTTGGGTATTTAGGATTCCGAAACGATCCATAACAATCAGAAACAGAGCCCAAATATGACTAAAAGAAGCCAGTGACAAAGCAAAATATATCAAACCGCAAAGCAAGATGGCATAAGTATGTCCTTCTCATGATGCAGGTCTCAAGGAGTGTGTGTATGGTTGCATTTACAGGAAAGTCTGTGTTTTTGTCTCCTGCTACCCAGCACTGACTAAAACTGATTATATATTGAGGAGCAACAGGACTCCCGCACACAAAACATGCCTTCTCATACATAAATCGGTACCTCTTGACACAAACAGTGTTCGCATTGTTCACGACAACTGCAAGCTAAACAGAAACTAATACAGGTTTACGGGACCGCTTAGTATCCGTTGTGGACACATTTTAGTTTGTTGACGTTGTAGGCGTTTTGCAGTCATATGTGTCAGTGCATCAAAGAAGCTCGATATTGCTGCGCTGCATCAATTACATAGCCAACTCATATTTTCGGGGAAAATATACCGTCTCAGGTCAAATAGCTTACTGTTACATGATTTAACTACTTTCTTCGGTGTACTTGAGAACTTTGCTGAACAGTATTTTAGTGTTCTTCTTTACTTCAAAGTCAGTATTGGAATAATCTCACAAGGTAACACCTATTGCTAGCTTCCAATAGCATTTTAATTGTCTCGTCATACTTAATGGCTTGTATGTCTAAATCAACAAAGAATAATTGAGTATTGGGAAGCCTTGATGTCATTAAATAGATGCTGGGACCACGTCAGAGTTTCTCCAATTTTTCGAGCCACATCCTTCTGTTTATAAAATTATACCAATACTCAAGCTGGTAGATCAATAGTAATTTTACTTACTTAATTACTATACAACTTAAGATTGCAGATTAACCCTGTCGCTGTGTTCTATTTTATCTAAAAATCCATTCTGGCAGTAATATATAATTAATGTTCCTCAGATATGGGTAAGTTTGTCAGATTTATTGCATCGCAAATGCAAATTGTACGATAATTGTTTAGACAAAACAATTGTTTGTTAAAGGTCGATATATTCCTGTTATTTTTCTGAAATCGAAATGTTTGTACATTATATTTCAAATGTGTATGCTAATATATGTGGATCAAAATCAGTTGTATATGACTATAATGGCAATACTGATTGCTGTACTCTAACGGACACTTTGTTACATGGAATGCATTACTAAATGCTTTATTGAAATAATAATTAATTCTTTCGCCCCATACATAAATAGTCGCGTATGCCTCCTTTACCTTTCTATTCAGGTGTTTAATGGAAGTCTATATATGTGGATGAATTCAATAAACCTATTGCCTATGAACGTTATGGTAAATCGATGTGTCATTGTTGAGATTTGTACGGGGCATATTTTTGGAATATTAAGAGATCATATATTGACAGCTGGCAAAATAAATAAATCTTGCAGCAGCACACACCTATACTTACTCCATTATAGAATAGAGCGGCACGAGACGAAAAACATATTTATTTACGTATAAAATCAAATCAATAAAATCAATCAATATACTGTTTCGGACTGGCGTAACACGTAACTTGTGAGCCAGGTATGGTTAATGGTCGTTAGAACCTCCGAAATGCTTTTATTTTCCCAACCTGAAGACATCACAACCGTTCTTAAGGTATTACTGCTAAGGTATAATATGGTGACTTAGGTTTGGCGAGATGTTTGTTAAATATATTAACAGAATGCGAAAAAGGAGAACAGTGTTTGAAAAATATTTTTGTCACGAACAAATATGTCACTTTAAATAAAAAAAAACATAACAGGGTTGCATGTTGAAGGTGGACATGTACTGATGACATATTAAATTGTATGGTAAGTGGGGTAAAACCCTTACTTAAGGATGCCCTCTGCAGATGAATTTGTGTCGTCTTAGCATACGTTTGCGCAGTAGAAATTTTCGGTATACGTTAATAAGTGCAACACTATTTAAACTAAGTTTTATATTGCATTCAAATAACATAGGTTACAATACGATGCAATGTATTCTTATGTTGTCATTTGAAATCATTTTCTATTGGCTCATACGAAAATATGACAAGGGTAAAAGTATTGCAGCATACGATAATATTTGAAAAGTGAACAGAAAAGGCTTTTTACATGCTACGTAAATGTTAAATAGAATTAACTAACACCGTTAGACATAAACATGTCTAAATTAGTGTGCAGAGCGTAAGGCGAAATTATGTATAACAAAAACTTACGACAGTAAGAGCGCACGTGCTCCCCGTTTTCGTGAATGCTTATCGAATGTCAGCCAATAGTGCCTAAACAATAAAGCGTACAAATTTATCCTCGATACGTTAATGCCAATACTAATTCTCGGCCATATTGTACCAGGGAAAACAACGGTATTATTATTAAGCTAACTGTGCTATCTTGAAAGGGCGTAGTTATGTCATACAATTGTTTTTAACTAACCAGTTTCCATTATTTGCATGGACACCTAAGTTATATTGCAAAATTGAGTATGTAATTTGTTTCAATATGTGATAAGCCATATGATAAATGTTTATATAAAAATAGTAACCAAAGCTGCATGATGGTAAATAACTAGTCTTGTTGACAAACATATTTATTATATTGTTACTTTGTACAAAAGATGCTAGGACAATTCTCCTCAAATTAAAAACAATTATGCTCGTTTTGCTAGAAACTGTGGAAAAAATTAGTCGGCGCTGTCCGTTAATTATTTCAACAACACAACACCCTTTTGATCTTTTTTATTATTTATCTTTTATGTACACTGCATTTACAGACATCTACATGTAACATTAGAGACATGTCAAAATACTATGAAAAACGGCGATTGATATCAAAAGTAGACAGTCATGAAAAAACATCATTTTCAACGTCAGTAAACACAAGTACGATTTTCTGGATGTTTAAAAAGAAAGGAAAGGACGTCGTCACGAATGTATCTTGTGACAGGGCAAAGTAAGTGTGTCTTAAACATGTACTGTATCTGGAATGTTGCATATGATTTTTTTATCAAAATAGTTAACTCAAGCGTATAAAATCCCGCCATACCTTCCTAAATGTATCTAGCTTAACCGACTGGATAGCGACAAATTTTTCAGTAACAATCAATGATTTAACATGGTTCTGAAATTTAAATTCAGAAAAACTCCCTTCATTTTACACCTATAAATATAGTATTTTAACCAAAGAATGAAGTTGTTACAAGGTATGGTTAATTGCGGACAGCCGAACAGGAAGGTCTTTTTGGAGAGCTCAAAATTTAAGTTAGGTATACTGCTCATTAACCATCGATGAACTTCCATTACAAAAATGCTTAACAATATTACAGTCCCAAAACAAGTGACATACTATTTCCGGAGAATTATTACAGAATGAGCAATTTTCTTTATCTCGTATATTCATTTTCTTAGAATAATATTAGTTCCAAGAATTCGGTGATTAATTCTATATTGTAACCACCTCAATTTAGGGTCCTTTGTTACTTTAAAAGGTAGAGAGTGCAGGGTTTTCCAATTAAAATAGACCTCAGGGAAATTGTTTTGCCACTTCAATTGAGATTTTGGTTTAAGTTTTGTTATCACCATAACATCATATATAGAGCGGCTACCTTTTCGGTCTTTAGTCAGGATATTAAGTGATGTCTGCATTAGTAGGTTTTGAATTGTGTAGCCTTTGTTAGTTAGCCCAGATTGAATGAAAATATTTTAATTGAATGTATTATACCTTCAAATTGTAGAAAGTTTGTATTAACATCGAAAAATCTTTGAAATTATGCAAAGGTGAAAACACTCCTAAATCATTTATGAAATCATTGACAAATAAAATACTCTTTCTTAGGTAGTATTGTATTGAAATGACCTCCCTGCTACTTTGAACAAAGGGTTAAGCCACACAGGTTGCATTAAAATCTGCTCCCAGTTATTTACAGGAATACTATTAACATAGGCAAAATAACCATCTCAGACATCTGTCCAAAAAACATTTTTTACTTTCTTCTTTTCACGTGCAATATATTCCACACCATATTTGCTACAGTTATGGAGAAGTGGGCAGATCTCACTAACAAGATATGAGTATTTACTATTGGACTGCATAAATCTCCTGATCCATGTAACTTTAAGAGCCTGTATAAACTTTCTCACATCAACAGCTCCAAGACCACCATTGCAAACATCTTGTGTTATAGTACCTCTACAAATTTTATCTGGTCCATCATTTCAGATAAATTTGAAAAATATTTTTTGCAGGTCTTTTATTAAATTTGTACTAGGATTTGGTATCGTAAGAAAAAGACTGGTTAATTTTGATAGTGCCAGTGTCTTAACGACTGTTATTCGGCCCAAAGGTGATAGTAGCCGTTTGGACCATATAGTTAATAACCTTTTAATGTCATTAATCTTTGGTGCAAAATTAAGTTCACAAACCGTTGCTAAGTTTACCGACAGTGTCACACCTAATAATTTAAATGGACCATTATACCACTTGACATTAAACTCTGGGCACATAACTAGACCACTATTTTTCATAGACCCTATCCATACTGCTCTGGTTTTTTCTACATTCATACATAGACCAGAAACATCAGCATAGAATTTTAAGACATTCATTGTGTTTAAAAAAGACTGTTCTGAGCCATCAAGTATTAAAAAGGTATCATCCGCGTACTGACTTACCAAGTATTCAATATCACCAACTTTAATTCCTTTAATATTCTTATTATTCTTGATTAACAAAGCTAAGATTTCTGCACACAGGACACAAATATACGGAGATAAGGGGTCCCCTTGCCGGCAGCCTCGTATAAGTGGAACTAGTCCGACAGGTGGCCATTAACCACAACAGCAGATTGGATATTGGTGTAAACAGTTTAACCTAGGAAATAATAGAGTCACCGAAGTTAAAAAACCTCATAACATCAAGCATAAACTCCCAAGACACTGAATCGTACGCAGCAGCAAAATCTACTAGCAACAGCATACCTGGACTGTTGAATTTCCCAGTATAAACAGTAAATCATAAATTAAGCGGATATTATCACCAATGAACCTTCCAGAGATAAAACCACTTTGGTCCTCGCTTATCAAATTGGCCAAAACCGATTTGATTCTATTGACAATACAAGCATATGCTATCTTATATGTAATATTAAGTAATGAAATGGGACGCCATTATTTTCTGTCTATTTTCTAAGTTACAGAAATATTTAGATGGTTTTTCCCCGTCCAGCACCCATTTAGCACGAGATCTTACCAGAGAACCCTGTAAACGTTTTTTCCTAATTTCTAAAAGCTTTTGTTGTTTTTAAAACTAGCAAGGTTTGGTCATCCGTGTAAGTGCTCTGTAGTAATGATTCTAATTCCTGTATAAGCTTAGCCTCTTTTGCACACTCCTGGCGCTTTTTAAAAGTTGCAAATGAAATTGTTTGCCCTCGTATTTCCATTAGTAGTGTTTCAAGAAATTTTTTTTATCATCAATAGAGAAGACAATATTTGCATTGTTTGTCTCATTTACCGGCCTATCCCTGTTCTGCGGTTCTGTAGCATATTGAATTTTAATACGCTGGATTAATGACTTTGTTTGTTGGACATATTCTGCATCTTTTAACAATGAATTGTAAAATTTCCAGTAGGATTTTCCAGCCTTAAAACTGCCTAATTTTAAGCAGATAACTATAATTGAATGATCAGATCGGTATCCTGGGACAATTAAGGTTTCAGCAATGTCTGTGAACAAGGTTTTCGAAATAAGAAAATAATCGAGGCGTGCTTTTTTAAGAGGATTGCCTTTAAACCATGAATATTGTTTTTTTTTCCAGGTTCTGTTCCCGCCAGCAGTCTATCAGGTCAAGTTCACTTATAAGATTAAAAACTGCCTCCCGTGCCCTTGGGTTGTTTATGTTTACATAGTTAAAGCAATCCATCTCAGGGTTAAGGATAATGTTAAAGTCACCAGCTATAATATAGCTTTTTGATCTTAATCTAAGTGCCTATTGCTAACCTGGTACAGAATCGTAGCGGAATATGGCATACATATCGGCCAAATTTATATAATTACTCAGTGATATTCAGCCAATCTCTAAAAGTGACTTTAACATGTTAAAATCATGTGATTAGTTAGTTCTACATGTATCTGTAAAGTTTAAATTGTTTACTTTTTCATGAATTAAAGACATAAAAGTGTCTGTGAATGATACAATCAGTTGTATAGCAATTTTACTTAGCTAACGAAAACGGAAACGGATAATGAATATACAACTTATAATTGGACCTTATGGCCTTGTGGAATCAGAATAAAGATTAATGAGATTTTAAAAGATTTAGGTGACCTTGGTCTCAAGAGTCGTTTACCCACATTTATTAACAGTTTTCTTTCTGACATAAATTTTCAAGTTAAAATTGGGTCTACTTTGTCTTCTGTTCATAAACAGGAACAAGGTGTCCCTCAGGGTAGTTTATTGTCAGTTACTCTCTTTAACATCAAAATAAATAGCATTGTAAAAACTCTAAATAATGGAGTCGATTGTTCACTGTATGTGGACGATTTTCTTATATGTTATCGCTCCAAAAATATGAACACAATTGAAAGGCAATTACAACAGTGCCTTAACAAACTACAAACTTGGAGTAACAACAATGGTTTTAAATTTTCACCCACCAAAACAAATTGCATACACTTTTGTCAGAAAAGAACTTTGTACAACGATCCTGAGTTGTTTCTTAATAACGTTCGTATTCCTGTCGTTAAGGAAACTAAATTTCTTGGTGTCATATTTGACAGCAATTTGTCTTTTATACCTCATATTAAATATGTAAAAACTAAATGTCTTAATTCTCTTATTGAAATTTTTATCCCATACCGACTGGGGAGCTGATAGAAAAGTTTTATTACAACTTTACAGATCACTGGTAAGATCAAAATTAGCAGTATTGTTTACGGCTCTGCTAGGAGATCATATCTCCAGTCGCTAGACGTTGTCCACAACCAGGGACTCCGTCTGGCCCTTGCAGCGTTCAGGACCTCTCCTGTGGAGAGCCTTTACGTTGAAGCTAATTAGCCATCATTATATCTAAGACGAGAGAAACTTGCGCTTCAGTTCATTACTAAAGTAAAATCTAACCCAAACAAATCCCGCATATAGTGTAATATTCGATCCTAAATACGAACATTTGTACGAGCGTAAACCAAAGGCAATTAATCCGTTTGGTTTACGCATGCTAGAAATCATACACTCATCACAACTGAATTTAAATCAAGTAATAGAAAATAATGTTTTAGAATTTCCATCATAACAATTGAAAACTCCCGAAGTCTATTTATCTCTCAGTATAAATACTAAATAAAAAACAGACCCTCTCGTACTACGCTCAAATTTCATCGAACTGCGCGACAAGAAATACTCCAACTACGTCGGAATATATACTGATGGCTCAAAAGCAGATTCATATGTCGGCTGTGCTTCCGTAAGCAAAATTAATTGTTTTAAACAAAAGTTACCACCCGACTCATCCATTTTTACAGCCGAAATTCAGGCTGTTAACCTTTCTCTTGACTTTATTTCTGATCATTATGGCGTTAATTTTGTAATATTTACTGACTCTTTGTCGGTATTACAGTCTATTAAAAATCTTATTTTTTCCAACCCCCTCATTAAAGAATAACTTATAAATGTTAGTGATGTTTGTCTTAATAAAAATATTGTTTTCTGTTGGCTACCTAGTCATGTAGGCATGCGAGGAAACGAGGATGCATATAAGAGTGCAAAATCTGCCTCAGCCCTTACTGAGACAGATCTTTGCATCCCCTACACAGATTTTAAACCACTTATCAATCGATATATTTTAACCAAATGGCAAACAAGTTGGGATAATACTGTTTACAACAAATTACATGTAATTAAACCTTATGTCGGTGCCAATATCTCTACTTGTAGAGAAAGTAGGCGGGAAGACGTAGCTCTGACCCGCTGTCGCATTGGACATACTAGGTTAACTCATTCATATCTTTTAAAAAGAGAAGTTCACCCTGAATGTGTACCTTGCCAGGAACCTCTTACAGTTAATCATATTTTACTACATTGTATTGACACAGATCATATTCGATCTAAATATTTTAATGTCAATAATATACACGAACTATTTAAGACGGTATCCGATGCTAAACTTGTTTGCTTCCTAACCGAGATTGGTATTCTTAGTAAGTTATAAATTTTTAAACTGTTTATTATGCTAACGTTATACATTTTAACTGTTTAATATATTAACTTGTTTTTCGTTTATCATTCACATTTTTAACCTGATAGATTTTTATTATTTCTGCTCACGTGCTTTAGTTTTAACCTGATTATATTCTCATGTCGTTAAACTTTAATGTATTCGGCGCCGTATGACCTATCAAGTGTCGGTGTGCCGTAAAACCCAAAAAACAAAACAAAACAATAAAGATTAATGAAGAGATAATGATTACTGATGTATATAAAATAAGCGCGTTTATAGGGATATTTAGATTATGCAGTGCGGCATTTAGTAAGAATAAATTGTCTATAATCAGTGTATAGGAGTAAGGTGAATATTAGGCACCGAATAGATTTGTACGAACGCAATACAACGTAAACAAATATATGTTGATGATGTTAATATTTAAGAAGGTCACGCTTAGACGTACGGTGTATTATGTATATATATATATATATATATATATATATATATATATATATATATATATATATATATATATATATATATATATATATATTTATATATATATATACAGAGAGAGAGAGAAAGAGATAGAGAGAGAGAGATGTATATAAAAATGACAAAGAAACAAACATGAGAAAAGTAAAACTCTTACATCATTGTACACGTATTACAATTATCACACGTGAAAACTCCTTATTTCTGTCCGGAACCCAAACTGCCATCGACATGTTAAATCTTCATTTGATGTCTCTTAAAGTTTGTTCTTTTATACAAAACAACTCTCAGGTAAAAATATTTATAATATCAAGAGTATTGTGATTAAAGCTGTTTATTTGATTGGGAAATATTCTCCAACTCCAACTCTTTTTGAAACGCCTTAACAGGTTAATTCACGTTTCCTAGGTATACATGCCAAATCATGTTACACTAGGAGTTTAAATAATCAAATAATCCAGATCAGCAATGTCTTTAAACGAAGTTATGGTAAAAGAAATATATATTATTATGGTGGGGCATGTTTTAGGTGTTAGTACATGGTCTTAATACAGTTTATAATAGTAAAGGTCGGTCGGACTTTAGATGATTGCAACTGTGTGAATGCAAACAATAAAATTAATATCTTAGTAGTCTACACACGTTCCCATTATTATACAATATATTCCAAATGTGTATGTAAATAGAAAACGTTTTGTTTTAATTTCATTCAACTACTCTGTACTGCGAGGTTTTCAGTCATTACTGAAATGCTTTATTTAAGTAGCCATTGATTCTTTAGTCCCATACTTTATATTTTTACGTTAACGGCTAATTTCATTATCTATTATAGTGCTTAGTGGGAGTCTAAATCTCTGTTTGAATAAAGATAATGACTGTGACCGTAGTGGAGTTTATAAACGATCTCTCACTGTTATTACTTATAGGGGGCATTTGGTTTTGTAATTTGAAACATGGTTGACAGAAAACAAGAGTAAAATGTTACACTTGACAAAATTAATTGTATTTATGTGTCACCATGGAGACGGTGTCCACTTGAAGCAGATGTAGTTCTGCCTTTACTGTGTTTAGCATGCCGTTGAAACATGACATAATCCCACAACCAGTCACATTATCCTGACACCGGGTCAACCAGTCGTGGAACTACCCTAATATTTGCTGGAGGTTTGGGAAGGGAGCAATACCACTACCATTTTTTAAGAATTTGGTATGACGCGACCTGGGTTCGACCCCGGGGCCTCCCGTATCTGGAGCCGACGCTCTACCAAATATGTTACCAAGTCCGGTATGTTTACCATGTACTGATGACTTAGTTATTTGATTGTATAACAGTATGGTAAGTGAGGTGTAACCCTGGCGTTAGGATGACCCCCGGTGGTGAATTGTCTACGATTACGTTTCCGCAGCTGACATTTTTGGTCGTGGTAAAAATGAGAACGCAATTCGAACCAGTGATTAATTTGACTCCAAATACCATAAGTTACAAATAGGTTAATTAAGATAGGTTTTGTTGCCATTTCAAAACATTTAATCGGGGCTTAGACGAAAATATGACAAAGTCATAAGAGTGTTGCATCGGATGCTAATATTTAAGAAGTCAACAAAGGTGTTATAAATAAAGTATTACCCATTCAATATTCAACAATATATTATAGTTGTTAACCTGAAATAGGAAGTAGATTTTAAAACTGTTAACTTAAATGTATAAATCTCTAGACTGAGCAGTGCCTTGATACTACATAATCTACACAATAGTTTATGACTGTGTGAGTTATGACCGCATGCATCAATGTTCAATATCTGTAAACATTACATGCTTGTGAAAAATGGTGTTTTATCATTCAAATGAAAGTAAAGCTTATGTTCATGCAATTCAAAAATAAAAAAGTGAGTATTTACAGAATAGCCATTCAGAGAACCATACCATCAATTGTAACTGATTCGACAGTTTTATTTTGAGCAATCTACAAGCTCTTTGATTTTAAAAGTCAATTGGAATTTCTCAAATAGTTTAACTTAGTGCAAGACCTCTAATGATAAATACACATGTATTTTGTAAAAAAGTTAGGTCATATGTTTGTATATAATACAATTTTATTAGCTACATATATTTTGCTGTTTAAAATGTGAAATACATGTATATGTGTTTAATTCAACCCTAATATTATTTGCATGTTGATAACATGTCATCTTCACCCCATAATGATAACAGTACTTGGTTGAATGTTCACGTGGTGATAGGTGTACGTACTAAATTCCATTCTCTCGGTGGATATCTGGCTCCCAAAACTAGTTTTTTACTAATACTATTTATTATTGTCTAAATACTGTAGCATAAAACAATACATGATGTAGAATTGTATGTCATGGGGATAATAAAACTAATCAGGCAATAAATCCTAAGCAAAATAACGTAAGTGTAATGTAAACAAAACGTTGCACATTGTTGCTCAAAGTTATATAAACCATTAGTTTATAATTTCTTTAAAGTCCGTTCTTTTTATTGTCTCAAATTCATATAAATTATAATTACATTCAGTGATTGTTCGAGGAATTGTCATTTATGGGCTTCGATATACTATCACCGCCAAGAGCTTTGTTGCCCATTGACATATACGATCATTTGGTGTGAATGTTGATATAGATTATACAGAAGTAGAAAAAACGTTTATTCCTTCTCTTTTCATTTGCGTAAATCAGTTTTGCCTCTTCATTTCGGGTCTATATTTCTTATTTATTCAGGAGTTATTGTAACAGTACCGTCATTTAAATCCTTTTGGATTTATAAAAAATAAGCAAGATAAATATAGCAATGATAATTCTTATTGGATTGGACGGTTTTTGTTGACAAAACTTATTATTATAGTGTATAATAATTTGGTAGAATCATGTACATATTGATTAATTATTTTAAGAAATTGTGCCAAATCAATCGAAGCTTTCGTATTGGAATCGAAAATAATAAAATATATACGACCGGAAATAATTAAATTATTTTATGAATGACCAGTTCCTAAAATATCCATGTAGTTGTATTTAAGATTTCCCGGTGTCTGTCAACATTTAGGAAAGTTATACATCATAAGTGCACAATGATGAAACACGTTTTGTTGATTGATGCAATCTAAAGCATTGGTAAGCATAGTAGATGACCCGGTTTTTAACACGTTTTTATCCTTTCTGCATGTTGCGAACTCTTGGGTTCGTATCGTAGCGTTTACCATGTCAGTTTCATATAATATTGGCAACTATAAGAAACCGCTTACGTCATCATAATTTCTATATATATTGGGGATTCAAAACAATCTTCAACTGATAATGCAGACTGGCACAGACCAAGACAGAGCTAAAAGAAGTCAGTCACAAAGCACAACATATCAAACCGCCCAGCAAGATAGCACTACAACATATACCACAATTAGAAAAGGCACAGGACAGAGGTATTCACATGCAGGCCAAGTATTAACTGAAGAACAGTCTGTGATGAGTCATTTAACAAAATAAAGAGCAAACCTAACAGTTACCGCCTTGGAACCGTCAGTCCACAAAAGGGACCGCATGGGGTGCTTAAACCGGTTTTACAGAGCTCTAACTTAGCACTTACTGAGGGGTTTCTAAAATGAAGCAATGAAAAAAAAAAACACGATATAGTTTAATAAAAATATCCAAACGCTGGCGTTTTCTTTGATAGTTATGACGAAAGTAGTGATGTCATTAAAAATGGTGTTCACATAGTATTTTAGTATTTTAAAGAAAACAGTATTATTTCTATTTGAAGAACTACACAAATTGTTGATTGTAAATAAAATTATTGTTTTTTAATCCGGGACAAAGACCAGAGAAGTGTTAATGGTTGTAGTATCATGTTAATATGAAGAAGGAATGAAGTACCAAAGTCCTTTTTCCGTCAGCGGAAAACACACGTAACAATCCTGTTAGGATGAATTAAATGACAACAGATTACATGGGCGGGTACATTTTTACGACTACAACCCTGCACAGGTAACATTGTTGTTATCTTGAATAAGAATATATGACAAAATATTATTAGCTTTGCTACATATATCAAACTTTGAAAAGGCACAGAACAAAGGTACTCACAGGGATGCCAAATGAAAAAGTAAGAACAAATCTGTGATGAGTCATTTATCAAAAATGGCAAGCCCAACAGTTACCGCCTTTGAACGCCTGGTGCAGATCTCAAGGACTGCATCTGTGGTTGCATTGACAGGACTGTCTGGAATTTTGCCTCTTGCTGCACAGAACAGACTGCTGCACACAAAACGTGCCGTCTCATACACAAGAGAGAGAGAGAGAGAGAGAGAGAGAGAGAGAGTTCACATCGTTGTCTAATCAAGTAAGAAATTGTAAGGGTGTTTTGGAAAGAAATTCAGCAGTGAACCTATGTATATGATGACAACTGACAAATATATCTTAAAAGGAGATTGTGGACAAAGAAAGTGCCGAAGTCAATTCATTTTATAGTACCTCATCATGATTATGATACAGTTGCCATTAACATGGAATTATAATTAAGATAAATAAGATCAGATTATTACTTTATGACGAAGGGAAATAAGTTGTACTCTACATGAGCAGAAAAAGCTTTCATACAAGTGTA
Organism: Sinonovacula constricta; assembly: GCA_007844125.1. Taxonomy (NCBI): domain Eukaryota; kingdom Metazoa; phylum Mollusca; class Bivalvia; order Cardiida; family Solecurtidae; genus Sinonovacula; species Sinonovacula constricta. Next base: position 18,153,682 of record CM017564.1, read on the forward strand.
TTGAAAATAAAACTTGCACTAATAATGTACATATTAAAACAACAAGACTTATTAAAACTTTACCTATGACTTAATCTCAGAGACATCAGAGACACCGGCAAATATTATTACGGGTTGTTGTTGGACCTTTTCATATTTAGATGGTATTGAAGTAGAACGGTTCACAAAACACCAATGCCGATTAATTAAACAATAGTTTTCAAGTGTTGATTTGCTTTTCATATTGTTGATATATGTAGATTGCATAATTTCTTTACATTGTCTAATAAAGTTCGGCTCACTTAATTATTTGTGTTTTTACAATATTGCTCATGGCTATTGGTCTTCCTCACAAATTGATCATTGACATGGGTTCAAACAATCGCTGATATAACCTAAGATGTCAGTGGAACTAAATCATACAACATCTCTGACAGAAATTTTTACAACTACATTTTGTGGTAAATCATAGTATTATAAATGTCGTAAGTGTGACATTATTTTTATTGGAACTTGCTCTAATCATCGCTTCTGATTATGAGATATAACATGCTTAAAGCAGGAAATGGTCTCACAAAATCAAAGTCTCGCGATACCGACCTCTTTCACCAATCCGGCCCACGCTATGTTTGTGTGTGGGATTGTTGTCGCTTTAACCGACATTTTTCCAGATGAAATAAGATAAACGTAAAGCCTAAAACAAGTTTCTGGTTTTCAATTTTACTTGTTTTCTGCACTTGACATTCTCATCCAAAATGTCCAAAATAATCCTGTAACAAGAAGGAGAGATATGCTGACCGTCACAGGTAAAATGGCTTAGTCCAAACGGATCTTGTAGTAATAATCCTTTTCGGATGAAATATGCTGACCGCCACAGGTAAATGGCTTAGTCCAAACCGATATTGTAGTAATAATCCTTTTCGGGTGTAATATACTGACTGCCACAGGTAAAATGGCTTAGTCCAAACAGATCTTGTAGTAATAATCCTTTTCGGGTGTAATATACTGACTGCCACAGGTAAAATGGCTTAGTCCAGACCGATCTTGTAGTAATAATCTTTTTCGGATGTAATATACTGACTGTCACAGGTAAAATGGCTTAGTCCAGACCGATCTTGTAGTAATAATCCCTTTCGGGTGTAATATACTGACTGCCACAGGTAAAATGGCTTAGTCCGAACGGATCTTGTAGTAATAATCCTTTTCGGGTGTAATATACTGACCGCCACAGGTAAAATGTCTTACTGTTACATGATAAGATCATAACCTTTAAATACTTTTTTCAATTTGAGGATTTTTCTAAATGTATTTTATTGCTTTTAATGCTTTTACTTAATTTAAATTCAATGTAGTAATAATTTCTCTACGTAACACAAATGTAGCATGAATACCATTAAAAGTCTCCGGCCATATCTGAATCAACATAGAAGAATTGAGTATCAGGAAGCTTTGATTGGGTTCCCGACAATGGCGACCCTATATTTATAACTGCTTTTGGAATTGCCTATCGGGTGACTTCACAGCTTATAAGAAGCGATCATATATTTTTAAACGAAAATTATAATATTTCAGCATTTGAAGAAAAAAATTGTTACATTTAAACTAAAGAGTATAGTTTCTTCTATTGTGTCTTCTAAAGAACTACTACATCAACAACATAAACGTAGAAATTATTGTAAAGCAACAAGTAAACGTTTACGCATCTCGATTGTCAAATTTCTTTGTATAAAAGAGTTATTGTTTCTTTTTTGATAATCAGTAATCACAGTTTTGGTCTTTTTAACAAACAGAAAACTTTTAGGTGCGAATGAGCGATAACAACAATTAGTTGTGCGTTTGGATTAGATATGGACAGAGTGCGCTAATTATCAAACACATTTGCTCGAACACTTTAAGAGACATATATGTAATAGTTGCATGGTATCCAAGGCTTAATAAGATTTTTACTTAAATGGGATTACTTTTGTATTAATGAATATTACTTTTGAAGACATATTGCAAAGAAAATTAAATAGGTAAAACAATTCCAGTGTTTTGCTGCGTGTTGTAAAGATTCATCCCGCTTATACGGATAATGACTTTGTACCCTTTCAAAGACGTAGCACGATTATTACAGCTTTCTGAAATAATATATTCAGCGACTCTGATGCTCTGTCTCAAGTGTTTTCTTGTGTCATTATATATTTGCTGGAACCATGTCAGCATGTCTCCAAACTTTTAAGCCACCTCCTTCTGTTGATTAATTACACCTTATGTGTACAATACTCAAGTTGTTAGATCATTATCAAACTTTTTTATTATAATTACTAAAAACTAAAGATATATATGCGGCGATACAATAAATCAAAATACACATTAATCCGGTGGTCAGGTCGTTTTTCTCGACCTGACCACCGGATTAAACAAATATGATATTTACAGTGCAATAATAATAATAATAAAACAATGGGCACTATTGACGTGTTACTCAAACGGCATTAGCAAATAATATGCAGATAAATAACTAACAACTATAGGAATACAATTAGATATATTATAGTGGTTCATGATGTTAGATAGTCATACATGTTATTGAACCAATTTATCACGGTAAACGTCTAATTTTTTAAGATGATTGCGATTGTGAACATGCCAATAATATAATTAATAAATTTATAATACCCTTTCACAGTATATTCCAAATGCGTCTTTAAATCGGTTGACCGAAATCCTAAGCACTTCAGTCGGTCCACATTGCCGAATGACCGTTCCTAGGCGGTACCTGTCGTGTTTGCTATTTTTGTTAAATGTCTTACAGATCACATATTTGTTCTTTCTTTTATATTTGGCTTGCAAGTGTAGCAGCTAACATTATACTATCACTGAGAGAAAAAGGACACACTGTCAATAAGTTGCTCTTGTTCAGTTACAAGGTATGCTAATGTTAAAGTGCATATATATTGCTACCATAACATTTAATGTTTTTATAAGAATGAATACGTGACCAAATCACCATTGTCGACATTTTCTTGCAAATTATAAAAAAAACTGACATTATGAGATGTTTAGCAGAATATGTTGAGAAAAACAGCTGTGGCACGCCAGTCGGTCGCTATTGCTGACTGACCGTTCCAAGACGGTAACTGTTGTGTTTGCTTTTTTGTTGTTTAATGACTCATCACAGATTTGTTCTTATACATTTGGCTTGCATGTGAATGCCCTTGTCATGTGCCTTTTCACATTTTAGTATATGTTGCAATGTTTAAAGGACTTTGTAATCTTTCCTTATTTATAAATATTGCCAGTATCTAGGAAATTATTGTACTGCAATCGTGAATGTGTAATAAGATTCCTAATGAAGTGATACCAATTCAAATATCACTCAGATATAGAAAGACTTGTTAAGAACGTCATTGCTGCTGTATGACGGAAAATTCCGAATCTTTTTTCACAATTCATTTTAAGCGAGGTTGAAAAGTGCGAGTATTACTCAAAATTAAAACCGGAAATCACCATGACAGACAGTAAACGTGTTTATGCTATTCATTATAAAATCATTTGTCCTCCCAGTAAAATATGTTGAAAGCATACCCTATCTTGAGATTGTAGAGGACAAAACCAATCCAAATCAATATACTGCGGTCCATCATGGATCATTACCCGCCGCGTTTACCGGGGCAGTAAGGTATTGGACAATTTGTCAAGGCAGATTTTTACGCTAGACCCTACGGAGCATTTTGTAACAATGTAAGCGTTGCTCTTGAACAATGTGAGTTTATCTTGGTCCTGTTTTGAGCACGTACAATTCATTTCGTTGTATTATCTTCAGGTCACGCACCATCTCTTCCAACACATTTTCTTACGATATTGTTTTATCTTAAGACAATATCGACGATTAGACACTTACAGGTTTGCCCAATGTCAATGATTGGCATGTAAACTTAAAAAGATAACAAGTTCAATTCTGAATGGTTGCAGTAAATACCTAACAGTCTTCAGACAGTTTGTTCTCATACATATTTTAGGGTTACTGGTTGTCTGTGCAAATCTGTACCGTCACCAAAATTGAAGGTAAAATGCAATCTCCTAATTAAACATTTATTTTGTGTGCACTTATTTCTAAGCTTTTCTATATATTTTCCACAACTATATGTACATGACATCACGTGTACGATAAATTGCTATATTTGTGATTAAACCTATAATGATTGTGGTCATGATTAGTATATTATAGAAGGCATCTTGTTGATGATGCTGATGCTGATCATCATGATTATGATCATGACGATGATATTAACGACGACAACGACGATGATGATGTTGATAGTGATGATTCTGTAATGATGCTACTGATTGTCATAATGCTGTTGCTGATGACGATGATGTTGAATGTTATAGTTTTATAGTCTTGATTATGTTGTTAATTGTGACGATGATGAAGATAATGATGATGATGATTATAATGTTGCTGTTGTTGTAGTTGTTGTTGTTAATGATGATGATGATGATGATGATGATGATGATGATGATGATGATGATGATGATGGTGGTGATGATGATGATGATGATGATGATTTTGTTGTTGATGATGACATTGTAGATGATGGTAGTGATGATGATGATGATGATTATGATGCTGCTGCTTATGATGATGATCATTAAACCTGCCTTTTGAACGAGCTGCCTTATGAAAGTACCATGCAGTGTTCATGCTTACAATCCATGACAATACTGATATCACATTACACATTCCAACTAACGAACCAACTAACGAACCAACCAACCAACCAAATAAATAAATAAATAAATTATGCAATATAAATAAAATAAAAAAATATATAAAAAATAAAATAAAATATAAAATAACATAAAATATAAAATAAGATTAAAATATATGATAATGACGATGATGAAGATTATGATAATGATAATGATGATGATTATGATTGCGATGATGATGAAAATGGCGAAAACGACGATGATGACTACGATGATAATGCTTCTGTTGATGCTGATGATGACGACGACAATGATAACAGTCAAATTGTCATGGCGGACAGGTTGATTATTCGTGCGTTGATGATGAAATGGTGAAAAAGAAAATTTTGTAGCTTAATGTGGATATCTGGATCTTTTTAGTGTGTCTAAAGAACTTTAATAAACCAATGTGTACTACATTTTTGAAATTTCACTGGGAATTTATTGCAAATGAAGTAGTTGTTTTGACATTTTATCTTGGTAACAAAGGATAACAAAGGAACAAATTATTTTCCCGCGTCTTGAAAAACAAAAGCTTTTGTAGCATAATGTGGTTATTTGGATCTTTTTTGTGTGTCTAAAGAACTTTAATAACACTTGTGTAACACATTTGTGAAATTTCACTGGAATTTATTGCAAATGAAGTGTCTTTTTATATTTTGTCTTGATAACAAAGGATAACAAAGGAACAAAAGATTTTCCCACGCCTTAAAAAACAAAAGCTTTTCATCGAAAGTGTCTAGTGTTTTTCAATGTTAATATCACAAGCGTTGTTCTTTATTATATTTCACAACTCTAATGACAAAGAGAGGCAAAAACAAGAAGAAACGTAACCTCTCTTCCCCTGATGACTCTTCTGTGAACCCTGGTAAACGGTTGCAGGAGGGTGCCACCGGGTCCCTAGCCAGCTCGACTTCATATGCCGATGCACCGATGGCCTCTCCAGGGTCACAGACGTTCATCTCAGCTATGCATTTGGCGAGTTTGGGTCCATATAGTGCTTATCAGACCCCAGCGGGAGCCTTTTACAGCCCGGTACCCACTCCGACACAGCTCCAGTCTGGTAGTTTTCAACATGCGTCAGGTCAGTCTTCCCAACTCCCTCAGTCCCAAGATAGCTTTAGCAAGATTCTCAACAGACTTAACTCACTTGATAAACGTCTTGAAAAGCTCGACTCTATTGAAAAGCAGCTGACCAACATGAACTCTACAATATCTGACATAGATCTTCGGGTGTCGTCGCTTGAATCGTCTTCAAAATGCATTTCCTCCCGTTTAACTAAACTGGAAGCAACCCATCCATTTGACACCAATGTATCTGATGAAATTAGCAGAAAACAAGCTGACATCGACAAAACTTTAAAATTCGAACGAGATCGTATATCGAAGCTTGAAAAAGAGCTGGCTGCTGCTAATTCCGTCCAGGAGGAAATCACTGATCTAAAGTCCAGATCTATGCGAAACAATCTCCTATTCTTCGGCTTTCCGGAGTGCTCGTCCGATGAGGAGAGACGATCAGAGAACTGTGCACAAACTTTGTGGAATTTCTTTCGTGACACTCTAAAGATTGTTAATCCATCTGACACTATCAAGATTTAGCGTGCTCATCTCATAGGGAGATTCGATTACTCAAAGATACACAGTTGATTAAACAGAAGTTCCGTGACGTCGACAACCAGTCGTGCACTTCTGATCCTTCCCGTATCCGGTGCAGTGAACAATTTCCACCTATCATACAGGAACGCCGGAAAAAAACTCATCCCAGTCATGAACCGATCCAACACTCTATTACATAAGTCGGCCTAAGTGCGGATTTGTCAGATGAGTTCGTGTCGTTTTTATAAGGACATGGGAAAAGCTCGACGTTTAGATAAATATATTAACTTGATATCGGAAATGAATTATCATTATAGTTTGAAACAACACAGCCATTATATTGATAACATAATCGAAGTTATGATTACATAGTGAATCAGAACAATTGTATTGTTATTGAATAGACCTAATCTTAATTCATTTCTATATTATTATTATTATTATTATAATTATTATTATTATTATTATTATTATTATTATTATTATTATTATTATTATTATTATTATTGTTATTGCAAGTAGACCATCACTTTCATTTAAGTATTTTAACACATTTTCAAAACAATAAAATATGACACTCGCGACAAACGATGTCGCTTAGTACAGATTCGTGCCTATAAGCAATTATTAGCGTCTTTTACTATACGAATTCATTTCTTTCACTACCCGGCATCGTAGCTGATGTTGATAAGAGCGTCAATTACTCTATAGTTAATTAACACTTATGCTTATATTTTATCATGAATTATTGGTTTAGTTTTTTTTTATTTAGCAGATTAAGTATGTTTATCTTGTCTTTTCCATCAAAACTGTTTCAGTTGTTGAATCTTAATTATTGTAAGTGTGATGATGCACAAAAAAATACTCTAATGAAATTATGCACCCACCATATACCAAGATATATGCCTTTAGTGCGGAGTTTTTAAAAAGAGGTCGCTGTATGTGTCGATTTTATCACACGGACATGAAATATGCCAAAACAGCATATGATCGATATCTTATAGCTCATATAAATAATTGTCTAAAATAAAATAAGTGATTTTTTCTTAACCAATTCCGATTATGCACGATGAATGTTAAGTTTAAAAATCGATGTATTATATCTGTCGCACTGCGGATTTATCAAATGAGGTCTCGTCAAGTGTCATTTTATCATACGGACGTGTCATGTAAAGGCTTAAAAGTTAGATAAATAATACTGTATAGCTAAGTTAAATTATTTGTACAGATTATTGAAATCTGCGATTACTTATTCACACTGTTGTAATAATCTAAAAAAACACATGCTTAAGAACTGATGCAACACTTAATCATACAAGATATAAGTTATTGTCATAGTATTTCTTGTTAGTTAGATGGTATAGATATAGCGATAGACCAAATCAGATTAGACCAGACCAGACAGACCAACAGATACATAGATAGATTCGTTCTTTTCAAGTGTACAAATACAAGTGTACAAATATATTTCTATCCCCTTAATCCCATGATTATATTCTAAATTCTCACCTCTCTTGTGCCTTTATTTCCGTCAATAGTAGAACGGCTTTTTCTGTATATGTCTCTTACTAAACGAGATATTGAAGCACTGACCTTACGTCCATTATTTTGTAACACGTTAAGGAAAAACTATCACCACTGGAGTATATAAATGTATACTGCGTTTTGCTCTCTTACACAAACACATCACAGCTCGACCGAATCAAATTACCATGACAGGAAGAAGACACTTATCCTGTTTCACTTTTAAACAGGAAATGCATTCTTAACTACTATTGTCGTCAAGTTATGGAGACACGGTCTGTTTCAAGTTCATTATAGAGAAAGCGGAAGTCGTCGAATGACTACTAATAAGTTACTAACAATTATCAACAGATGAAAAAGGTAACTAAACAAATACTTATATGTAAGCTGGAGTAGGCCGTACGTATCACGATAAGACACCTCTCAGTAGTTGGCTAATGCTGGTCAGCAGGTTAATAGGTAAATAAGAAAAGGTCCTATCAAAATTTTCACAGATATTTAAATTTTATCTACCTGTAGACAAAGGCAAAGAAGGTAAATGTAAATGTGACAAAAACACAGAGACGAGACATAACACACAACAAGAAAAACCATCAGTTACCGCCTTGGAACGGTCAGTCGGCAAAAGGGCCAACTGGGGTGCTTATTTTACTGCATCAGAATAACACACCTGTCGAATAACTCACTGTTTATTTCTTCACAAATGTTATTTTCATTTTATTTTATTTTGTAGGAAAAATGTAGACCTTTCAGTAAGTGATGACATAATCATTTAGGGAACTGAGTTTCACTTTGCAAAGTTTACGCTTTTTAACTGTTTTATCACAAAAAACTAAATGGTTTAACAACATTGAGTAATGGAATAAAAAATATCACTGTTCACTTTGCAATATAGAGGAAAATGTCACTCTTCAAAGAATTGCGTTGTCTGTCGCTTGGATGAGGAAATGAAAATTGTAGCGAAGCTTCTTAACAAATAGTGTGTTGTTTAATGTGTGAGGAAATCAAAGGGTCTCCACGAATGTCAAATAGTCTTAGCCAAGTTATTTAAACAACATTGCATATATCTAACTGCACACGTGAAATGTATGGATCTTTCATATAGTAAACGCTGGTTGGTTAAACGTTGACGCAATACTTTTACTGTATGTGAAGTGCACATCCTGCGGTACTGTGGTGCGTCCGGTGCTTTCACGAAAGCAAACTTGTGGCCTAATCACTTTAAGACAGCAAAGTACATGTAAATGTTTATACTGTAAAGGATCACCATCCCTCAAAATATACAGCAATAAATACAGCAGCAGCAACAACAACAACAACAACAACAATGGCAACAACAACAAAATAATATAAGTATCATAATTATTAATTGTACCCCTGCTAAAGATTATACACGATATATTAAAACCAGACGTGTACATATTTAACCTTGTTTTATGGTGTTTGACTTAACCAATGCTGCTCATTTAATCATGATTTGCAATTATTCATTAAATGATGATACTTTTGAGTTATACTTGTTTTTTTTCTACCAAGAATAATAGTTGTTCTTATATGTGAGAGTGTTCTGAATAATAAGCTTGGTATATTTTACACGTGTTTTACATAGAGCCGTCCTATTTTCTTACAAGTACGACTTAACAACAAACGAACAACATTCATGCAGCTTGCCTTTGTTTGGTTTGTTTTTGTGCATTTTTATCTTTCTTTTTAAATTTGTATTTCTGTCTTTATGCTTGTATTACCATGCATGCCTCCTCTTTTTTCTGGTAAGAAATACAACAAGGTCAATTAAGAATTTCATTATACAAGTACAATAAACCTTAAACAAAGTTAAAAACAATCGGGTTCAAACATTTTGTAAGCTAAATTATAATATAAATATAAATAATATAATAACACAGACAAAAGCAACAGTATTTAGAAGTAGCCAAAAAGTACATAAAAGTACCTAAGTATACACACGTAGAAGAAAAAAACAACAAACCCTAAATGCATTTGAACTGTCGAAAAACATAAGGAGTGACTATAATGCATCGACAGTTGTTTATTTGGTATCGCAATCACAATATATAAACGTTTGTTTTTGGAGACAGTGTAGTATCAAATACAATTGCGACAGGACATACTAGGTCGAAATAATTTTTATAGACGAGTGAACCCAGACCTATTTGGAAACAGAATGCCCAAGCGATCAAAATATATAACCTTTGAACGTACTTTGAACACCTTATTTTAAAAGAGATGCTGATATCATATTCAACAACGATGCAATAACTTTGACCATTGCAAACAAGACAATGAAATTAAAACACATCGTTTCAGTGACAAAGTGTTAAAATTCTTCAGAAATCGCGAGGCGAGGCCTCATATCTTGGGCGGAAGATATGACAAGTTTGGAGAAAAAGTATGATGTATGTACGCTTGAATTGTCGGTTTTCTACAGGTCAAAATGCATTTTTACCTCCAGATGTTGTGCTGCCTTCAAAGTGTATAGCATGCTGTGAACACCTGGCATGATTCCACATCCAGTCCCATTATCTTGACACCAGGCCAACCAGTCATGGAACTACCCTTATATTTGATCGAACATAAGCAAGCGTGCTATACCACTATCATTTTTCGGCTTTGGTATGTCGCGGCCCTTTACCTGGAGCCGACGCTCTACCGGTTGGACTACCAGGTCCGGTTGAGTTTATAAATGTATTTTCTGTTTGTTTGTTTGTTTTTTCTTCTTTTTTATCTTCAACTGTAAAGAAATAAATTGATAGCAATTAAAGTCATAATGGTGCTGTAAACCTCACCAAAACAGTTGTGTGGACTCTAATTTGTGTAATGTCTCATTTCAGGGGTTCTTACCTTGTGACTTTAATCTTGGAAGATTGCTTGATTTTATATAACATACTACTACTATAAATATCCGAGCTTTGGATTTCTTAAAAGCCACATGCAAGCTAAAGCTCAGATCTCATGGCACTAACTACGTTCACAACAAAACACTAGGAGAACTGAAACAAAGTATAGCATGTGCAGATGTTCAAAATATGTGTAGATAGCTGTCCGACTTAAAACTGTATGTTCAAAAGTACAACGAATATAGTTCGGCAATAAGTGAAACTGTTTAACGTGTCCAGTGTAAAGGCCAAGGTCTGCGCCTCAGATACACAGTGTGATGCAATGAAAACTACATAATTATATGTGTATATTTGTGAATTGAATATCCGAGGACCCTTATCACTATAAGATTTATACTTACAAAGCACGGTGTCATGAAAAGTTATATAGTTTTCAATGATTTGAATGATGCTATCTCTAACAATTGATATTTACAGGCTGTTGCCGTTCGTGTAACAGTCCATAATGTCATAACAGTTTGCTCTGTTTATCTTCCACCTAATTCCGATATTTCAAAATCAAAATTAGATGATTTACTTAAACAATTACCTTCCCCTTATATTCTTGTAGGGTACATTAATGGAAATAACCCATTATGGGGAGGTTCTAATTATAATGATATGGGTAAAATCTTAAAGGATTTTATTGCCCATTTCAGGATAATATTCATCTATTGACATTTCTGTATGCCATCCTTCTCCAACTGTCTATCTATCTATCTATCTATCTATCTATCTGTCTGTCTGTCTGTCTGTCTGTCTGTCTGTCTGTCTGTCTGTCCGTCCGTCCGTCCGTCCGTCCGTCCGTCCATCAATCCATCAATCCATCCATCCATCTGCCTGCCTGCCTGCCTGCCTGCCTGCCTACCTACCTACCTATCTACCTACCTACCTACCTACCTCCTACCTACCTATCTATCTATCTATCTATCTATCTATCTATCTATCTATCTATCTATCTATCTATCTATCTATCTATCTATCTATCTATCTATCTATATCTATATATATATATATATATCTATATATATATATATATATATATATATATATATATATATATATATATATATATATATATATATATATATATATATATATATATTGATTATAGCTGTGATGTACATGGTGATTTATGTAGAAGTGGTCACTTTCCCATAATATGAACAATGAATATTAAGACTTTAATGCCAATAACACTTACTGGAGGATGAACAGAGCGAATTATTCTCAATGATTTGCCTGAAAAATTAATTACTTTATCACTTGAGAATGCTGGTAATAACATACATTCGTTCTCAAAAATTACTCATAGCATAGCAGAAATGTGTTTACCTAAGACGGACCACGGTAAAGGCAAAGCGTAACAAAAAGAAAGTGTGTAGCAACCTTCTAGTGCTAGTAAAAATAATGTCAAAAATGAAAGGGCTAAGAGCAGGCGGATCATTAAACTAGCCAAAAGAACATCTTGGTCGAAATTTGTTACAAATATTACTAGTACAACATCCATTAAAATGTCCGGTCAATCATTAGGAAAATTAACGGCAAAAGTTCTTAAGCAACAGTGAATCATTTAAAATCTAATGACTCAGTGATAACAAACACAAATACATTTCCGACACTCTTCCCTAACGTTTTGCACAAAATTTGTTTTCCGATAGTTAAACGTTTTTTTTTTCAAAATTTGGAGAATCGGGTTAAAAAAAAGTAAAATCAATTTTGGTCAGCCATATGAAAAAATAGCGGTAAATATTCTTCAGCGACAGTTAATCATTTAAAATCTGGAGCGCTCCACAAACCAGGATTAAGCACCACAGTCTGTGTTTTTGCCGCTTGACTGTAAGCCTGTAACTGTTGATTTGTTTTTGTCTGTTGTTTTACTTTTTATTTGTAATGTCTCGTCTCTGTGCGGTTTTTATCCTTTTTTGTTGCGTTTGTCTAGTGGTAGTTCATTTTTTATTTGCGGAATTTTTTATAAGACCATTTCTATTTCTTGAAACAATTTATATTGAGAGAACCTCAAGGGAAATAACTTTCAAATATATTGGATCATTTCTGTCACACACGAGAGTAACAGAAATGATCCAATATATTTAAAAGTTATTTCCCCTGGAACACAGAAACAAAAGTTGTTTCCGTTCAATGCAAATCTAGCTGTTGCATCGTTATATTTTTCTTGTATTTTTCTAATCATCGTATTCTTTTCTTTTTTTTCGTTTTGCTATGGATCAGGCATAGTCGCGCATAGAAGCTTCTATTTTAAAAGCTCTATATTACAATCAGCATTGTGGATTTTGTAAAAGACTTCTGTCCGACCATCTTCAGTTTCTTTGCCGGTCATTTGAAATGTAAACAGGAAGAACTTTGAATTAAGAACCTCAGACAATGCTCATACTTTCATACAACATGCATGTATGTAACCAGATCATCAAGTGATAAAAATAACAATAATACATCTACAAAAGACATGACATCTGGACCATGTGGATTCGAATCACAGAAAAACTATGAACCTATGTTTACAAAGACTGGAGAATATATTGCACTTACCACTAAAGCATGTGTACATTGCTGATATGCTGTATGAAGAGACTGGTGTACAGTTGGAATGAGTCTCCAAACTGCTGAATAGCAACACCAGAAATAACATAAGATATCAAGACATATTCCTTGCGGACACACAGACGGCATTGTGGTATTTCTTCAAAACACAGCAGTCTGTTCTTAAAAGTACCCTTTGCCTTCATTATAGCGATTATGTTAATGTAGGACAAATCACCATCTTCCAGGACTTTATCGGGGATATGTGACAAAAAATATCAGGTGCATGTATATAAGCATAAAAAAGCAACATACTGGCCACCACGTGTGTCTGGAATGAACCTGTTACATGCCTAATGGAATAATCCATGGATTAGGTGTTCACAATTAAATGGATTGGCCTTGTTTCAAACCGTTGTGCTATAACTCCCCGTTTTCCAATAAAACCAAGATCATTACAAAACGAGGAGTGAGGATGTACCCACTTTGCAGTAAAATGACCAAAACGGAGCACATAAGACTAAAGGTGTTCATGTATAGACATACACA